>VZSR01003807.1:27814337-27995992 GCA_013398615.1 Brachypodius melanocephalos | reverse complement strand
TCTTTCAGTTGATCCCACACTCCCAGGAGCTGCCTGTGTGCCTCTTCTTCTCAGATTCCTTGGCCAGCTGTCTCCCCTGAACCTGTGTGTCCATCTGTGGGGCCATAATAGGCCTCTTTCTCCCTTTTCCTCCTGTCTGCTGCTGGCTTGTTTACTGCTGTGTTCATCCTTCCAGTGTGTGAAAGTCCCCGCTTGCAGCCCATGGGTTAGCTCAGCAGGCGCATCCCTGGCCCCGGGCGTTAACAGCCCAGCTGGCCACAGAGAGCTTTGCAGACCTGACCCACTTCTCTTTTTCCTGACCTCAGATTGCTGTGAACAAATGGCTGTGCAGGGGCTGCCGGGCTCCTGCTCCCGCGGGTCGGCAGCACTGTGCTGGGCTGGGCACAGCAGGATCGGCTCCGGCCTGGCAATCCCGGGAGAGGTTGGAGGAATTTGTTGGGAGGCAGTGATTCTGAGCTCCCTCAGTGGCACCGTTCTCTCTACCTTTGGTAGTGCCCAGACCTCTGCTTCCAGGTGAGGAGAGGCAGGGAGGAGGCCGGGAAGTAGAGCCATAGTAGAAGGGCAGTGAGACCTTTTTCCTAGTTTAGATCCCTCTTTTTACAGGGCAGGAAAAGGGAGATTTCATGGTCCAAGTTTTGGGAGTGGTGAGGAGGAAACTTCGGTGAAAGTGGTAACTTTTGTTCTATTCTTTGTGTCTCAGCAGCTCAGGTGCTCCTTGTGCCCAGCAAAGCTCAGTCCTGCTTTGGGAGCTTGTGTGGTGGCAGCCTCTGTCACTGCAATCCACAGGAGAGAAGTGCTCAACATTCAGTGTGGTTTGGCTCCAACAACAGCTCTGCTAAGCTCAAAAATATCTCACTTATTATCCCTTCTTTTGGCATTTTAATTTTAGCTGAAGTTGAAGGGAAGATAAATGGCTTCAATGTCCCATTTGTTTCTGGAAGAAACAAATGGATTTGCTTTGAGAAAGTATTAAAGAAAGGATGATGGGTAAGTAGTCCCTGTGGGGAAGAAGCTGGAGGCATTTGTTCCTGGCATTTATGCCACAGCAAGGCAGGCAAACACCAGGCTGTGCTGGGCAGGGTGGGGGCACTGGAAAAGGCCCCTGTGGCCAAGCCCTGTCACCAGGACTAATCAGAATTGACAAGGGCCAAGGCTCTGTCAGAAGGCAGCTGAAACTGATGGCTGGCTCAAGTCAAGGTAGTGCTCGGGCAATTAATATTTGTTCAAATACAACACTAATTATGTCAGTTATTACTGATCAAACTGTAACCAAGAGCCCAAAGTGCTGTGTCTGCAGCACAGGGCAGAGCTGGGGATCCTGGGGCAGCCACCATGTGTGAGCTCTGGCCTTTGTGCAGGAAGAAGCATGTTCAGAGGAGCTGGAGTGAGAAGAGAGCGTGGCACAGGACTCTTGAGCACCCCTCTGGTCAAGGTGCACCAGCCACTGTCTTTCTCTGGAGAAAACCCCGTGAGTAGTAAGAAGCAGGCCCAGAATGCTGCATTTCAGGTGCGTTCTTATGGCATCATTTGCCATTTGGGTATCTCTGCCACCGACCTCAGTGCAGCAGCTCTCTCATGTCCAGGAGCCCATTCCTGTTCTCCCTTGGAAAGAGCTGCCAACACCACAGCTGAGGAACCTGAGAGGCTGCTGCACTTCACAGCCACAGGCTGGGGCTCTGCCGGAGCTGCCACAGGGTACTGGGCAGGGAGCTGGGATTGTCCTTGTGCAGGTTGTGGCTTGTGCTCTGATGGCAGCTGTGACCAGATGAAGCCACTCACACACAGATAGGCTGCAGGGTTTACTGCTTAAAAAGCGAGAGGGCTGTGGCTGGCTGTGGAGAGAGATGTGGCTGGAGAGCATAGGATGGAAACGGCCAGTTTAGGTTTCTTGGAAAAATTGATGTCTGCCTTTGACCTCAGAAAGCACCTGGAGTCTAAGCACTGCAGGAACTGTTCACAGACTAGAAAGGCACAGCTCAGCTACACAATGCCCTTAAGACAGGAAAGTTTTGCTCTGTTTTTGGAACATTAAAAATCCTGTATTTTCAGTTAAGAGGAAGCACCAGATGCTTCCTGTTAGTCACAGTTTTTGACAGTTTATTAATCTTTCTCCCCTAGATCTTTTTAGATATTTTAACTTCTTGGACTGTAAACTTAAAACTGTTCTCAGAAGATCCTGTAGAAAGAGAAATCAGTCTGAGCTGAGACCCAGACCAGAGGACAGAAATTAAACTGGTGTTGCTTGTGGGCTTGGGAAAATCACAGAAACACAGAAAATCATAGAATCAGCTGAGTTGGAAAGGACCCATCAGCATCATCAAGTCCAACTCCTGGCCCTGCATCAAACACCCCAAGGAACACACCTTGTGGCTGAGAGCTTTGTCCACATGGGTGAAAATATCAGCAGTACAGAAGAGCTTCACTACAATTAGTGAAGCTCTAGCTCTGTTTTTAAACGTTTCCTCCCACCATTTTAGACTCAGTTAAAAAATTCATGGCTGGTGATTTTAACTATGTTTGCTCAGTTACTGTTTCAAAAATTTTAAATGGTCTTAGAACCAGTAAGAACAGAAGCTTAAAGTTAAACCACACAAACACCCAGACAAAAAGTTGTTACCTTTATTTCAAAAATACCAGTAATACTGACAAATTTAAAAAGCAATTCACACTCATACAAAAGTATTCATGTGTTCTCCAAAACCACTGTATATTAAATGTCAGCATTTTAATCACATTTTGATTTACTAAAAATAGATGTTTTTTAGCCTAGTTATTTAAGCAACTGCAAAAATCATTAAGACCAGCGTTGGGCATGTAATACAGTAGGACTGTTTGGCAGTCTAGAACAACATTCCCACACCTTTTCCTAGCTCCTTTTTGGTTCATCCATGAAAAGGAGGACAGGAAGCTACTTGACACTTTGTGTAGGTAGATCTCTAAGAAGCTCTGAGAACTCCAGTCCCCTTCTTTCCATAGGAAGACCATTGCACTTTGGAGCTCACAAAATAATGCTGAACAAACATCCTTTTCTTAAGGCTAAACTAGTTGAGAAAATTGACTGCTATCTTTCAGATTATCAGTGTGGACAGAAGAGGTTTAGTTCTGATTAAACAGGGAATCTAAATAACAAGGCTTTTTTGAAACCACACACAAAGGCTCAGACAATAGCAGTGCTCACTTTCACTTCTAGCTCAACTGGAACAGCCTGGGTCTGTTCACTCCACCTGCACAAATAGCAGCATCAAGATTTTCTAAAATTATTCTTGTAGGGAAAGCAAATGTCATCAAGTCCCAGTTCTTTTGCCCTCCGACTCCCGCAGTATTTGCCTTAACACAAGATCTATGTATCTATGGTTTGCTATATTGCCACAAGTTCAGAGAACGTCCCGGGCTGTCTAAAGCCAAAATACCATGAGCAGGCAGCACTTCTGCACAACCCTGTCTGTCAACCGCCAAGCGTTCGCTACCCAGTGGCAGCAATGATATTCCAAACGTGGAAATAGCTGAAACTAAAGGAGTTATGGCACAATGGGCATCTTAACTTATAGCTACTGTTGGTCCTGAGGCTTCGTATCTTCCTCTGCCATACTGCAGCTGCAGAACATTCCAACGTCGACAGGCAGCCAGAGACATCAGGTCATATAGCGAGTAATAGCTCTCAGAGCATAAAGTAGTTCGGCTTGCATCCGAGCTTCTACCAGAAGCAAATTTACATGGACCTGCAGGAGAGAGAAGTTGTTTGGCTTTAGCACCATGCTCGCCACCACATGCTGCAGCCAAAGGAAGCCTCGGGCTGTGGGTGTTGTGCTGGTGCAGCAGCAGCAGGGGAGCACTGCCCCTGTCACCAGCAAGACCGCGGTGTGCAGCTCACTGAGCGGGGCAGAGGAAGCAGTGCCACACCTGCACAGCCTGGCACTGGCCCACGGGCACACTTAGGCAGGGCCAGGGCCATAGGAAGAGGAAATCATCCTTTAGCACACCAGCTGGTTTAGCTGGAAAAAACAGACGAGCTTTCAAGCACACAGGCCTTTCCTCAGCAGCACAATATGCACAGCTTGTTCAGTTTTAATGAGGCTAATGATTAAAGGCAGAAGGGCAGTGAGTACCTGTGGAGCAGAGGGGGGTGTTAACAAAGGCAGAGGTGATAAGGACATTAGCCCCTGGGGCCTGAGAGAAACACACAGGCAGCTACCACCTGAACAGCGCAGAGTGGTTGGCCAAGGTGAAGCACCAGAAAAACTCCCCAAGTGTCATAAACCTGCTTTCTCCACTGAGACACAGGTGTTCAGTAGCTGCTGGAGGTTAGAATTTTAGTTACCCAGCTCATCTCCTCAATGCTTTTTCTGCATTTCTTTGAGGATGAGATCAGAAACTTGTGGGGGGAGGGTATAAAAATATTTTCTCACTGACAGCAGATTGCTGTGAGTTTGCTCTGGCCTGTAAGGGTTGTGTGTGGTTATTGTGTTCAGTGACACGTATGTGAATGAGCCTTGGATTTTGATAGCTATGAAGATGGAAAGTTCTGGGCTTTAAAGAAGGATTTGTGTGTTTGGAAAGCTCATCTATCACAGTTAGTCTAATCAAAACATAGGCAGTATTTCACTTGAACAATCTTAAATCATTGTAGTTATAGGACCCAGCTTTAAGGGGTTTATCAAGAACTAGAGCCTCTAATGATATGAGCATTAATGATTTCTGCATCCTTCTGTTTCAGCATTGACTTTAAGTGAGGCCAAGAAATACCCTTCCAAAGAAAAACTGAAGGACATAAACTTAATGGATTCAATATCTGGGAGTTAACAGCAGGAAATAGGACTGGCAGGTGCAATTCAGACTGTAACCCAGCAGCAGAGCTTTTAGGCTTTAACAAAGAAACTGCTTTGGGGCTATCCATGCCAGAAGGACCAGGGGACTGAAAAGACCCTGGGCCAGCCAGAGAGCTGTTCCAGGTCTGCTGCCAAGGGATGGATGGATCTTGCACCACTTCCCTGCCTCTCTGGGATACAGGCAGTACTGACTGCAGTTGAGGTGAAGCTGTACCGTTCTCATGTCCAACTCCCTGTACTGCTCAGAGCTTGCCCAGTCCATGTCAGCTGTTACCCAGCACACAGGCAGGAGGAAAGGGGAGCTTATTTCAGCCTGGGAACGCAACACTTCCCAATGACTTGACAGGGAGACACTGATCTGGGGCCCGTGGCTGTGCCTCAGCATGCACACAAACTGTACCTTCTCAGAGTGTTCAAACTGTCTCCAGAAGCTATCATACATTCTTTTTGTGGTCTTTTCAGGAGTGCAAACCACAGTCTTGATATAAACTTTAAAGCTGCGGTCCAACAACTGATTAATTTCACCATAGTCATAATCATCATATCTGTTTGGAAGTGAAAGAAAAAACACTTTCATTTTCAAGCAGCAATTATTTCACTTGCATTGTTTCTACGTTCCTATGGCAAAACAAATTATTGGGTAAGTGTAGCACTAGTGGCCCTCCCCATAAACAAAAGTATGTTTAAAAATACATGCATTTTTGCTTAATAAATAGTTCTGGTTCAACCCAAGAAAGAAAAGCCAATGTGTTTAGAACAAAACCAGTAAAACTGACCTTATTCCGAACATACAATGAATATAGTTCCAAATAGCTCGTCTTAGCATTGAGGTATCCACATCTTTGTGCATGGCCATTGTGTTGTAAGTAAGATTATAAGCAATATGGAACTTCTCATCAAGTAGTTGTCCCACATCTGGATAAAGACGATTAACTAAGGAATAGCCATGGTCTTCCCAGGAGTAATCCTTAGAATAAGTAAAAATGCAGAAAGGAGCATTTCAGAAATGAACATGTGAAGACCCAGAGCTTTGATACAGTTACAGATCCCAGGGCAGATAATCCACTCGGGGTGGGGGTTGTTCATTGCCTGGCTTTAAGCCTCACCCACAGGCAGTGGGAGCACAGCCATTTCCAGGTTTGGCATCTGGCACAATGAGCAGGATGTTCCCCAAGCCTCCTGATGGCAGCCCCAGCCTTTTACCTGAACACGAAAGGTGGGCACGTGCATTCCATGTCTGGAGAAGTCTTTGTAACCATAGCTGGTATCCTCAAAGTGACGAGACACATCTCTTGTTGCTGCAGATTCTTCATCTTCTGTTAAAGTCAAACAGAATTTCACACAATTTAGAAAGAACAAATGGGAAGTGTTATGAGCAGAACTCCTGCAGAAGAATGGGTCTCTTTGCTTTTTAATCAAACACATTTTCACTGGACCACTTGTATTAAGATTCTCTGGTACAGCTCTGAGACTGCAGCTATGGTGTTCAGAGGCAACTCCATTAAAAACACTCAGGTTTTTTCTTACAGAAAAACATTTTTTCTCCTTTCTGTTGTACTTCAGTCTTCACCCTGTCCCCTGAATCTAGGGGACGTTTTCCCCCTAACTCAAGAGGTCTGTAAAAATGTCAAGGGAGAAAGCAGGTTTGGAACAGAGAGCTTATTGAAAAAGAGACTTTTGAGACTTCCGTGCCAACTTGGTCTTAGAGGAAATTGTATTGAAGAACCCACGACAACCCTAAACTTGTAATAAATCAAGTATTGTCTCTCAGTCATATGAAACATAACAAATAGCAAAACATGTCAAGTGTCTTGTTTTTACAGCATCTTGCAAGATGCTTAAATCTCCTGTGAAACTTCTAAAAACTCTCAAGAGAGATTCTATTTCTTCTGGAGATTTCTGTTAAACACCATACTGGTCAGAGAGTGTTATGGTGTGTCTGCAGGCAGCCACAATTCTCAGCACTACTTTGCTTTTAAGTGTTCCTGGAAGAAAACAAGGCATCCCTAATCTTGATTCCTTCAAAGAAATGATGATGTTTGTGAGACATCTCATAGCACTTCTTTCCCCTTTCACAGGAGATTTCTTCAAATAATTTGGAAAAGTCCTATTAAATACATATACAGACTACATCTGCGCTACCTGAAGAGCACACGAACATGCTTTCTCTCTTCTCTCTTTCAAAACGCGTGGCCATCTCTTCTTGGCTGGCTTCCTCTTCATCTTTGCACTCCTGCAGCTGCTTCATTTTCTCCATAAGAGCTTCAACTTCACAGACAGACTCTGTAGACTAAAAAGAAGAGAAAGATGTTTCATTTTCATGCAACAGGAACTGACAATGATGGCAGAAATTGCCAAGCCAGAAAGTTTAAACACAACTGAAGTCCTTTACATCTTTAAATACAGATTTTTCAAGGAACACAGTTTTTGAAAGAAACCTGTACTGACCCAATGGTTTACATTTAATCATCATCTTTTCCCAATTAAATTCCTGGTATTTTTAGAATGATTTAAAAATCACAGCATTTTGGAACTAGTTGTTCTCACACTAAAATTAGTTTCTCTTAGCCTAAATGTTCAGCAACAAAAAACCAAGGAGCGGTAACAGAAATTCTGATAGAGGAAGTAACAACAATTTACCACCCAACTGTATTTTTCCCCTCCTCTGCTCACAGAGAAAAAACATTGAAGGAAAAAAGGAAGGGTGACTATAAATGCAGATTTAACAAAGCCTCAAAAGAAAACCAGTGCAAGATAATTGTCTTTCACAACAGCTGTTTTAACACCACAAGAATTCAGTAACTGATCTTGTAAGCCTTCATCAGCACCAAAGTAAAGTAAAGTATCTTTAATTTATACAGTCCTGCCCTTTTCCTCCCTGCCTTTTGCAGTTTGATCCTTCAGAGAGCCAGCAAGCTTCATCAAACTAATTTAAATGCCACCCACACCACTGCAGTAAAATATCACAGGCAAGGATCTTGCAGTGAGAAGACCCTGGTGGCTGTTCTTAAACCAACACTTAGTTCATGTCATGCTTTTCACCAAGGGAAAACAAGCCCAGATCAGCATAACTGCTGCAGGCAGGAGAGAGTGTTTTAAAGAGAGTCACAAAGTTGTGAATGATCTGTTAAGAATGATCTGTTGTGTGATGCATGACATACACCTCAAGGCAAAAAAGTCAGAGCCTGGAATTAAAGGAAGAGCCAACTTTCCACTGCACCGATGGAAAATGCATTCCTGGCCACTGCTGCTCAGGACACGTGTCACGAACTAGCTGAGGCCAGGACTCATCTCAGTTCACCTTTATGAATGACAGGCAGAAAAAAAAGACAACAGAGATTGTGCCTGTTTCTCCCTTTGTTAGCTTTCCCCAGCTTCCCAATATCATTTCAGCTCCTCCTAAACGCATTTTTTCAATACCCACATCTGGATTAGGCTCATCAATCCCACTCTCAAAGAATGAAAAGAGACAGGCACCCTCCATGTATTAAGTTTACAAAGAAACAACTACTATTGGAAGAGACTGTTTGTTCAGACACTTACTGGAATAATTCCAGCTGGGCTGGCATGGATTTCATCCACCCCGTGGTAACCATTTGTTATGTCACATATGCAATAGTTACTGACAGAGGGGGGCCTGAAGGTGTGACCCCCTTCACAGTCAATCTCTGGGCTGATCCCACAGCCAAATGTGAAGGAAGCAAGGGAGTGGTAGTGTGTAAGGAGAACGACTGCATGGATCAGCTCTGCCAGGGACCAGCTGTTCTCTTCAGTCTTCAAAAGTTGCTTTAAAAATAATGCAAGACAAAAGTATTAAAGTAATTAATTTGACCCCATTTTAATGCAGTTTATCAACACATTTCTTTGCCAGGTAAAATTATTTTTCCAACATCCAAACGTGCTTTGTAACTCTCTTACTGCCATTAGTGTGCTCAGTGACCTGTTACCAGGTGACCTGCCAGACACAGACCTGCATGGTTAAGCCACAAAGGACACAACTTCTCTCCTCTCTCTGTCCCTGGGCCATTGAGTAAGTTGGGGTTTCTCTTTTGCACCATGTGGTTTCTGTCGAGGCCATACTGACTTGCACTGAAATTTCACACCTCGAATGAAGGTGCAACCACAACTGTTGCATTTGTTCAAATGGGCTTTACAGCATCAGAAAACCCAGGCAACTCCCTGCTGATCAGCTGTGTAAAAACCTGGCACCAGGGCCAGGCTCCCTCCATCTTGTCCCTGTGGGTGGAATGCTCTAGATTCAACAAGAAGCTTCAAACCCCAACTTCCCCTTCAGGCAGGAAAATGTGGGAGGTTTGGGGCCTTCTGCAGAGCATGCACCCTCCCCCCCCCGCACAGCGTCCTTCCTCCAGCTGGACCTGCCAGCACCTCCCACCAGGCCAGGCAGCACCGAGGAAGTCCCAGCACCCACGTGCTCCCTGCTGCAGGCACAGAGGAGAGCAGAAGGGGTGGAAGAAGCAGCCCCTTGGTGGTTTGTTGGTGCTGCAGTCCTGGCTGTCCTGTACCACCACCACTGCCCTGGGCAGCTCTGCCAGCCTGCTCCCTCCATCCCAGCCTGAAAACTCAGCATTTGAACTGGCAGCAAACCAGACAAAAGTGTGGTGGATGGTGTTCTGCCTGACTTCTGGCAGCATCTCAGAAACACCTGGGGGTTCTGGCTACTGAAAGCACACAGCTTGAGGAGGGAGGTGCACACCTGAGCACACTGTCATTGTACCAACAAAATTCCAACATGACAGGGAAGTTTCACCATGTTGCAAACTAAATTTGTTACTCATTTAAGAGCAATTATGATCTTGTTAGTTTTACACAACAGGGCACAAGTGATACTGTATCATGCACTGATGTAGCACTGAAAGTCATTATCACAGAACATCTTTCACCCTGTCTGGCTCTGAACCCCAAGAATCTGCTTTACTGAAAAAAGGGAACATTCACAGTACTCCATGAAAGACCTACCTCGATATGTTCCTTGGTGATAAGCCAGGGTCGGTGAGCCAACATTTTGTTCAATTCTCCTAAATTTTGCAATTTTTGAGGTGCATTTTCCAGACCATTCAACCATTTAGGGTCTCCACCGACATGAAGGAAATCATTCACATGGAGGTTAACAAGGTAAGAGCACTGATGTCGTGCTGCAGCCTAGAAGGGAAAACAGTGTGATACACAAAACAATTAGAGAAAGTTAGTACTTTATGACAAGTACCATAAGTCATCATTTTCTCAAAACATCCAATAAGAAGACTTGCACTGATCAAAGACTCAAGTAAAAAAAATATCAGCTTGTTCTGATTATTGTTCTCACAACATAAACATCGCTTGTTCATACACACCACCATTATACTGGCTACAGGTGCAACAGGCCTATATCCAGGGAGAAATACAGGCATGGATTCATTACATGTCCTGAAGCAAGTAATCCATACTGCATCATGCTCCCCAGGGGGAAGAAGCTGTCTCTAGCTGCATCTTTACCAGCAACAATCAAAAGCAGGTTTTAGACTGTGGGAAGCTTCTCAGCAAAGAAAAGCCCAGTATCATTTACTCCAACACTTTCTACATCAAGTTAAGACACGGCCCAAAACTTTAATTCCACTCCACTTCAGCAAGTAAAGATCATTGAACTGGCAGATTAAAAATTAGAAATCAACTACTTTTAGCAGAAAATTTGCTTAGAATTCACATACTCAGAAATGCATGATGGGACCAACTATTCACTTAGAGAGGGGTGTATGTGACAGGACACACACAAAACAAGCTTTCTTGAGCAAGTTTCTGATATACTAAGGAAGCCAATAATTTGTCTCATTTCTACAGGACACTTTCCCCCTTTTTCTCACAGTCTTACCAAATCTATGAACATAAAGTGCTGCTCTTCTGAAACCCTCTGTAAAGCAGACACCAACAAACCTACTCTGCTTTTCCCTTAGCTGCCAGTGAAATGCGTTTCCAGCTAGAAACTGCAAAACACAGTAACAGCTGCTCTCAGACAGGGCTGGAGCCGCGGTGGCGCTTTCTGCCTGGTGCCTACCATTATCCCGATGTAGTGCCGGTAATGGAGCGGGAGAGGCCCATCCATTTGCAGGAGATAGTGCTGAGTTTTGAGAAAGCTTTCGAGATACTGCGGGTGGAAAACCATCACCAAGGTGACGTTGTCCAGGCGGCCCAGCGTGGCAAAAGACTCTGCAAACAGCGTGTGCATTGTGGCGTCCTCCTTTCCCACCTGAATTGTCTGATTGGAGAGAAAGAGCAAAGAGCGATATTGTCTAATAAAATAGCAAATAAATATATTAGACAGCACCCCGAGGCCCCAAGTGAAAGGAATTATACTATAAATCTATTAATGGTGTTCAATCAGCGCACATAAGGCACATTAAATCCCTGTAATACCTCTCATTTAGGAGATCACAAGTGGTTATATCAGCAAAAGGAGATTTTTGGCTTTAGTCTCTCTCTAATACAACACTGACTTCTCATTTTTAACTGTCTCACCTTTGCTTTCTTCAATACCCCAGGCTGATCTTAGTTTATTATAACAAAAAGCTAATTGAATCATCACTTTTACTAAGTGAAAAAGAGGGAAAGAAGTAAAAAGCTAGCTAAGATAACAAGAAAGAAAAAAAGGGAGATTGAAAAATACTCAAATTCCTAGAAAACCACAGGCATATTACTAACTTTTCCTCTGCTCCAAATTCTCTTACCAGACAATCAGGGGAGAAGCAGCAGAAATGCTCATTCACAGCACTCTGAAGCTCCTCAGATTATTCAGAGTGGTAGAGGCAGCCCAAGAAAAAGCAATCCCAGAGCTGAGGGGCAGGTACCTTGTGGACCAGTAGGAAATTACATCCGGATGTTCACAAGGAAACAGTATTGGGTTTCTCTCATGCTAGATAGCAGCATGGGAGGGGTCCTAACTATTCCAAAGCTCCCCAAGGCTCTCACTGTTCTGTACACTAGAACTGTGGCCAAAGTCTCAGGACTGAATGTGATCACTACTGAAAATGTTTTGCAGATCAGCAGCTGTCCTGAAACCAGTGTGGGCAACTACTAAAATTATGTTCCTTAAAAGCATAAAGTTCACTATGTACTTGAAAACACTACCACACCTCCTTCTCAGGGATGAATCTGCTTGGTCCGTGTCCCAGTGGTCTAGGAATTCTTATTCCAAGTTCCTAGAAAAGAAAATAACACCACCTCAGTGTTTAGTTATAAACAGCTTTTTAGCTGTGGTTGCAAGAAAGAAAAGAGTTCTCCATTCAGAGCTGGGCTTATTTCAGTACTTGTGGTACTCTTGCACAGGCACTTTTACTAGTACTGTTTGTACAAATGCAAATCATTTTTTTATAGAAGTGCTTTATAATTAGCTGTGCTTGTTTACAGCACACTGCCCCACACCAGCAACAAAAAGTTCAACAACAAAGGCCCTGTCAACCAAAGAAAATACACACAAATTTATATGCATGCACACACACACACACACAAACACACTACAGCCTGGTTCACAGAAAATCCTGCATAAAGCATATTTTGGCTGGGTGTCCAGGACAAGGAGTTCCGAACATGCCGACTGCTGTGTGGTTATGCCACTGATACAAAACGAGGCTGCTGTGTGTGTGTACATCCGTAGTTCGCCAGCACACAACACCCTGTGCATCTGTCAGGAAATGAAACAGCTGTAACCCTAATCAGATTTCTTCTTCCCAACCTCAAAGAGCACTTAAACTGCTGAAAGTACCTGATGTACATTTGCATGTACTTTCTTTTCAAGATAGGATAAAAAGCTATTCACATTTGCAGGGAAGGAGGGAGGGAGGGAGGGGAATTTGCTCCATCAGAACAGCAGCAGCTATGTCCTTGCACACACTTGTGTGGATGTGTTGCCTTGCAGGTAAGATGGAGGCTGGATAACCCTGGCAGTTCACTACTTGTCCTCTCCTTCAGCTGGATGAAGCTCTCTGACAGGCCTATGACAACCTCAGGCCTTTCCTGCAGCCAAGGAGCAAATACATAGAAGACTTGGGTGCATTTGTGTCCTGCCCATTAACACTGTTCCCTCTGGAAGATGGGGAGCTGCATGTTCCAGGGCAGTCTTTCTATTTAGCGCAAAGCAGCTCCCTGAGAAGGCACAACAGGCTCCAGGGGGCAGGTACCAAGGCACGACATGGCCTCACCTCACACTTTCACACATGCCCCCCATGCCAAGACTGCAGAGGCTCCCTCTGCCATGTGTGTAGCATTCACTGCAAACCAGCTGTCCTGAGGGGATTACTCCCCACTGAGCACCCTTGGCTTCCCCAGGAAAGATGGGAGCCCTGCCAGCTGATGGCATGGCACTCTTACAGATGGAGGGAGACCTGGGATTAAAGCTGAGGATGGAGCTGAGGGCTAAACACTAGGCATTATATAAATGAATGGTTTGGGCTCCTTACCTGTGCCCTCTTTCCCAATCATCTTTTAGAACATATCGATTGCCTCTGTTTCATAGCCAAACCCACCCATTTTGTGATGATACCAACTTCATTCAGGTTCTCAAGAAGTTTTAGAGGAATAAATACCATGCACTGAACCAGTTCAGGCCACACAGAGCAGAGGGACACCTTCAGCTGGTTTAGGCCTTGAGAGCAGATAATGCCCCAAGAGCCACTTGCCAAATCCAATTCTTCACCATATTTTCCCCACATAGGTAAAGGCTGTTATAAATATGCAATACTGGTTGCACTCACTACTGCACTTCTTCTCTCTTTAGCTGAGGTTTCTATCTGCAGTACAGAGTTCACTGTATGAGAAGCAATTTTATTAATCAGTTACTGTTTCCTGAACTTTCCCCTAAGATTAAAAAGCAGCTCCAGAGAGCTGGAAACAATGAGTGCAGGCCTAAGTGGCAACTACCAAACTCTTCAGACTCTGACAGTCTCCTTAAATCCTAAAGTCAGATGCCTTCATTTCTCAAGTCTTACTTGGATAAAGTAAGATCAAAGGGCACCTCTTACAAACAGACTTTTCACTTTTTCCCCTCAGTGTAGCTTATTTCCTGCTATGGGTCCCAACATACACAAGCGAATTCTGCCTGTCAGCCAAGCAATGCCACTTGTAGGATGGAATTTATCAGCATCTCTCTTTAAAACTTCAGCAGAGCTTCTTATCTTGGCTATAACTACACTAGAGAAACATCTTATAGCCAAACAACAGCAAGCAAAAGAGAGATAATTTAAATTGTAAGCAGCATTTAATAGAGCAGATGTCTGCACTTTGCCAGATTAAGCCCTCCAAGACAAATACCTTGAAGTTTAATTCTTGAACAAGTGTTTTTCAGTCTTTCCTTTTCCCAGAGCAGTTAGAGGAAAGAAAAAAAAAAACCAAAAACAAAAAACAAAAAACAAAAAAAAAACCACCCAAAAACAAAACAAAAAAACAAAACAAAAAAAAAAACAAAAACAAAAAAAACACCCCAGATTTAAGATTCTGAGATCAGCAGACTGCTAACGTAATTTGCTTCACAATCTAAAATACATCACACTCAATACACTTCTGTTTTTTAAAGCATACAGAGGTCAAACTTACGATTACACAGCACATAACAGGTTACATTACTCAACTATCCAAACCCCCACTGCAAAGTGACTTAAGAGGTTTTTTTTAACAATTAAATAAGTTGCTTTGTTTTCCATCAGGAGAGGGATCATCCCCCTGATATCATGGCACCAGCCTAGTACTTGAGAAGCCTGGGGTCAAGGCTCTGTTGTGGCAGAGACGTAACAAAGGATTTGTGAAGATGAGCCTGTTTCCCATCTGCAAAATGGGGCTTTCTTCCAGAGGGTGCTGAGAACAGAAGCAACTTGACATGAGGTGCACACTTAACACAGTTGTGAGAGTTGTGTAAAATCTGACCCATTGGAAGCCTTTTGAAAACTTGTTCTTCAGTTACAATCTGTGGCAGACCTTTTAAAAACTATTTTCCTTTCTTTTTGGGAAGCAGTATTTAATCAAGTTCTAGTACTTCAGAAATAGCTGTGTCCTTCCAGCATTTCAAATACTCGACAACACAGTAATAATTCTCAAAACAGTCCTAGTGAATCTTTCATTTGTCCTGAATGTATTTCTATGCTTCATGATATCCTTCACTAAACCTCCATCTTCCAAATACATTCAACTCAGGGCAACACCCTCCCTCTCAAAGGCAAGACCTGCATCCTGACCAGACATACCACTACATCACTCTCCTGCACCTTTCTCTTAAAGCACCATCTCACCTGAAGCACCAACAAGCACCTGGTGAAGCAGCTGTGTCTAGGACAAGCAGCAGCTGGAAAAAAAGCCTGCATTCCCTTTGGTTATTCCAAAAGTATAAGTAACTTTCATACAATTCCAGGCCACAGAATTGCACACCAAAGTGACCTACTTATTGACACATTCTCTGCATCGAGCTTCTCCTGGCTCCTTTCCTCCTGTTTGTCAACCTCACCACACCACTTTCATTCAGTCTAGAAACTCTGCAGCTGAATACAGCTCAAAGCTCAGCAGAAAGCCAACCACAACTGAGGCTTTAGGTGCAAATAAATAATAACAATAACAATAATAATGATGATGATGCATCAGACGCACTCCATCTTCAAAGCCAGAACATAGAACTCAGGTGGCTGCAGAGCTGAGCACCAAGGGTGGAACAGATTTCACCCTCAACATCCAGAAGCTCAAGCTAATGGAAGGAGGTGGGCCTTGCTGGGTGGCAATCCACTCCACTGCTCACCTTCCAGATATACCTTGACAGAAAAGCAAGACTTTAGCCATGTAAATGCTGTACTGCTGTGTTGACAGAGACAACCTCAAAAAACTACAGAAAAGCCTCCTCTTCCCCCTAATACAATGTAACCTGTATTTCTGTACAGCCACCATTATTATTTCCATGGGAACTATGCTCATCAGGCACCTATAATTTCTCAATCTACACATCCCTCACCATTGCCATATCAGCCCAGCATCACATGTCAGGCATTCAGATAATTCAAGATTCCTGTGAGGTAGGGCAAGTACATTATCTCCCATCTAGGAGAAAAAAATGCCTGAGAAATGGAAAAGCTACACATCTTAGAGAAGCTGCTACGGAAGACTGGTGGCTTGAGCTGAGATCTCTCAAGTCACAGGCTAATGTCCTAACCAGCAGACTGTGTGTCTGTTCAGAGTCTTCTCAGCCAGGAAATGCTTTATGCAAATTTACACCAAGAAACAGCACTGCAGAGCTGAGACAGAAAAGTTAATGAGACAAGTCTGCAAGCTTAATTACATACTTCCTGGTTACCACTCTGACCAGTCTGGCTCACTTAGCACATCCAACTCCACAAGGACAACCAGACCAAAAGCCTGTACTGCCTGCAAATACATGCTCAGGGAAAACCACTTTAAAGCCTCAAACATGTGTAAATTCACAAAACTTAAGAGCTTTTCTGTATCTTACAGCTGTCAATCCAGCCCAATTTTTAGGTAGCTTTTTTAAGGAACATCATTCCTGCCAAATTTATGTAAAAGCCTGAGATAAAAAACCAAACTGCAGTTGTGTAGAAGAGGTTTGTAAATACCTAAAGTACAACACACATTACCTCTCTGTCAGTAAAAGAACATCATCCACTCTGGTTCTGAATCTCTTTAAAATGTACGTAAACTAAGCAGACACCCAGTATCAGAAATTTCACCTAAAACCACTGAAAACAGAGCTAAGCTACAACCCAGGTCACAGAGCCTCTGGAAAAGGAACTGATATCTAACCTAAACTACAGTTCTTCCTCCATTGTATGCCTCAAATGCTTTTTCAGATCCTTTTTGGTCCCTCACTACTGGCTCCTTGCTAGAGCTAGAGCTCTGTCCCTTATCACAAAACCTCTCCCAAAAGTCAGTGGTAGTTTTGTCCAATAAATCTGGGGACTGATACCAAACTGCTAATTTTCAGTCATTCAGGACTGATGAGCTATGATCGACAATGCTCACTCAGACTGCTTCCCTGGTGTTAGCACAGTGAGTAATTTTGCTCCCCTCAAGTACAGTCAGTACCACTATCAAGTCTACCAGATTTGTATCTACCAGAAAGACTTATTTACATACTTACTTAGTCCTTCTCTAAATGGCAAAGGGAACATTTTATCATTAAAAAGCCACAGGCAAAGTAAAATTATAATTATCAATTTACTTCAATAAACTAAATTTAAATTAACATCTTTATCTGAATCATCTATATCCTGATTAAGCACTTAGTGCTGCTAGGTTCAAACGTAATTTTATGAAAATCACACCCCATAATACAATATAAAACCATCTAATGTAATGAACCAGAGAAAGGAAATGAGATTAAGGTGAATTTTTGGAGGTAACATTTTCCTAGACAACTGGTCATCATTTTATATAATCTAAGTGCTTTCCTACCCAACCTTAGGGTTAAGAAAGGCACAAGGAGCTGTGAGTTAAAAACTCTTCAACACAATCTCCCGGTAGAATTAATTCCTCCAGCATGCCAGTGCTGAAAATTCAGCTTAGTATAATATGATGAGCATTTGAAGCATTGGCATTAAAAATACCCATTTAGGGCTTTATAAGCTTACAGAATTAAATGCTCCTAAGCATATAAGTGTCCAAGAAGGTTGTACAGCATTTCCAAGGGAGACTTGGCACTTACCTGTCTAAGAGGCTTCATGCTGCTGCTGCTGCTGCGCTCACTGTGAACTGTCTGGTTCCTACTTCCCTTTTAAAGGCCACCAAGCAAAAGCTCACTGGTGGTGACACTGAGGCTACAAATGGAGTTTGCACATTTAAGAAGTTAACAACCAGGGCTGGCACGACTGGCCCCACAGGACAAGCTGTCCCCTGATACATACTTAGCTTAAAAACTGTATTTTCGGTTCTGCTAAATGCAGTAGCTACTGTAGTTTCCATACTGAACAAAAAATTTTTAGGAAGGAGGGAATTAAGAACAAAGAATGGCGATTAAATATAGTTCTTTTCCTACACACAGAAAAATCCTCTATCTTTTCTAAATGTGGGGCTATGCAGAGCTGGACGTTTTTCCTTTTTTATTTGTTTACTTAATCCTGAAGTAGCTACAATTGTTGTGGCTTTCCCAAACAAACCATGATTCACCTTAAAACGACAGAAAAAAAAAATTCCTAGAAATGCTCATGTACTTTAAATTTTTGCAGTGGTTCCATTTGCTGGGTATGTCAGACTGTCATTCAGCTGAAGCAACAGACATGTCTCCACTGCAACAGACATGTCTCCACTTGTACGGATTTAACTGGGAACAAGCACTCCCCCTCTGTTACAAAGCACTTTGTTACACAGACTTATCACTCTTCACTGGAATTAGGGCATGGCAAATGCTGAACTGTTCTTCTTTCATATAAAATATGTTATTCTTACATGAACTTAAAGACGTAAATTATTTTAATTTCATTATCATTTCTCTGAATGTCTTGAAGTTCTTTGTGACACCTGATTTTAAAAACATCCCCATCTAGTTTTGTGACTTGATTCAAGACAGAAATCAAGACAAGGGAGAGCGTGTCCACAATCACACACCTTGTTCACAATGGCAGGAATAAAAGCAAAGCCAGACTTCTCTGTCTCCATCTCTAGCATCTCTTCTCTGGTCATTTTCTCTACAACTGAGCAGTAGTCTCAAGATGCCTGTCTATGTGCTACCTACTCTTCCTCAGCATTAACAGCTCTTCCTGAAGTGGTTTTGTGACACAACTGCCTAGAGTCCACAACCCAATTTACTTTTGATATGAGCTCACTGAAACTGAGGCTGAGTTTCAATAATTAGTGCCTAGCTTTTCTTATATGGCACTTCTGTAATGAAACAGAAAGCATTAAAGGGCAAAGGATTTCGAATGAATGCATGCAATATCCCAGCTGTAAACATTGTTTAAATACCAATAAACTGGTGACAGAGAAGGAAACAGTCTAAATGTGACAGTAACCATTTGCATTACATAGACTGTACTGCTGGATTACGGCATAGCAAAGCATATGTCCATATATATGTATCCATAAAGTACTGAAGTACTCTAAATCAGAAAAATACAAAACAGGTTCTGCAGCAACCTACATCAGTTCTAAGTATTTAAAAATTTCCTTTAAAAGAACAATCAACGTGATGACACTAAGAAATTTACAAGAGACATCCAAATCAGCAGGTTTATTCCTGCCCAAAATAATGCTCTTGACTTGCATTTGTTTATAATTACAGCCTGCTCTTCTCCATGAGAAACAAAAAAACAGCCTTACTGTTTCAAAAGGATAATCCAAATCTATACAAGAACGACGTAAACGCCGGGCAATTCCGAGGCAAAAACCATCTGGACGAGCCCGAGAACTCTGCAGAGGCACCGGGTTACCACATGCACCAGCGGAACACAGCCCTCCTGGGACAAGGGACATCGCGGAGGATAGCGACAGCATCTGCACTGTCACCGCAGGCAGCAGCTGAGCAGGATCTGCGAACCCCGAACGACACCCTGCGAGCGAGGAACCCGCAGGGAAACGCCGCTGCTGCCTCGGTAGCCCCGCGGATGATCCACAGCGGACAGCCTGGACCCCCGCCCCTCCTTCCAGCAGGGATTTCTCTGGGAGATGCGCCCGGGGAGAGAGACCCCCGCCCCGAGGGGAGCTCAGCGCCGCGGGGACAGGCGACGGGGGCACCCCGGCCACCCGCGAGTACCTGGTGCTGCCGGCCCGGGCTTGCCACCGTCCGGACGGCGCTGCGGGGCTGCCGGCCCGGGCTCTCGGCTCTCACAGCCCCGCCGGGCTCTGCCCCAGCGCCGCCGGGGCGGTCCCAGCCCCGTCCCGCCCGCCCGGCGCAGGGGCGGAGCGGCAGCCGGGGCGCTGCCCCGCCGGGGACCGGGGCTCGCTGCGACCCCGCGGCTGCTCCCGGTGCCCCGGAGTGGCACCGAAAGCCCCAGGCAGGGGCACAAGAGGCGGCAGCCCCCGTCCAGTCCACGCCGGCCCGGCAGGACAGCGTCGAGTCCCGGGCCCCTCGGCTCCCTTCCGCTCTTCTCCCTGGCACAGAGACACTCCTTGGACAATGCTTTCCGCTCCCCTCTCCTGTTCCTTATGCAAGAGTTTCTACCTTCTTTTTAAGCAACAAAATAATTACGGCTTTAAACCGAGAAATCGCAGGAGGTTCACATTTTGCAGATATTTGTGTGACTAAGTGTGCTGCTGCTGCAGAAATCTGGCCTCCTGCCTATTCCCAAGATCATAACAGTCCTGGGCAAACATATGTTTTGCAATCGTATCAGCAAAACACTCGGCCTTTGTTTGCAGCAGGCTGTGCTGCGCCTGCCGACCCCCTAGGGCTGTAAACTCTGCCAGATGCCTTGTATCTCCCACCTCTTTTGGTCTGGGATTTCATGTCATCAATTATTTCAAAAGAAACAAGTCCTTGAGCTGGCCCACGTGATTTTTACTTGTTTTTTTCTTTCACAACAATATAAGATGTATAAAGCTACATACATTCTGTCAGATAGTTTTCCTTTAAATAACTGGAATTAAAATAAAATACAGTAGACTCCAGAAGAGACTCCAGAAGAAGAGATCTTCTGTCGCAGTTTTCATGGGAGAAGGGCCAGGACAGCTCTGAACCCCTAAACATACTCACCTGGGGGAGGAAGGGTTCTGCCTACATTTCAGGCTGTGTGGTTTTGAGCTGTACCAAGTTCTCTTAACAACCAAGCAGGGAAATTCCATGACACTGAACTTTACACTTCTGTTGAATGTAAAACTGAACACTGCAGAATTGCTCACAGGCTGTTCCTGTTACCAAATGTAGCAGCTAAATACAATAAACACTGAGGACAGTGCTGTCACGGGGACATGGCAACATGACGCAAGGCAGCAGTTCTGCACATCTCTAATTCTTCAGCTTTAAAGGTTTTCTTTCCAGTTTTCAAACACCACCACACCTCTGAGTTATGCAATTAATGCTGGAGAACCAAGGGATACTCTACTGCTGAAGTCATAGCAGCAGTTGTAAGGCTAAATTACCTAGAGATGCCCAAGTACCACAGCTCCATCCTTATTTGTGGCCTTGGCTTGAAGCTGGTAAGCTTCTCCAGAAGAAACTGAGTGTCCTTACCTACCTGCACTTTATAAAATGCTCAACAGGAGCATGGAGAAAGAATAATGCAATACTGGCAAGGAAGATTACATTTTGTGAGCTAATAAAATAAGCTAATGAAGAACAGTGTTTAATTCCCTCTGCTTACTTCCTTACTTCAGGCCAAGGTAACAAAAAGGTGGAATGGTCTCCTCTTTCAACACAGGCAAAGAACTGGCTTGTGCTCAGAAAGACTATTGAAAGAGAGAGTAATTACCTGAAAGCTGAAATGCAAGAAGATGCCTCACCATAAGAAGTCTCCCTGGATGACAGACAAATGGTCATCCCCTTCAATGACTTTGTTAATACCCTTGGAAGAAGGGGTGGGGGGTTTGTCCCACTGTGGTCATTTGTACTGCCTGGGTATTTGTGAGGAAGCCTGTTTATGTTAACAGTCGTTCCTATACAAAGAACCTTGGCAGATACAGATTCTTTTCTGGCATCATCCAAGGGAAATTCTCTCTCTTTAAACAACCAACTCAACAACAGAAGGTAGGAAATTGTATCGTGTTCTTTGCTTTCTCTGTCAAGAGAGATGGAGGCAGTGACAGCATGTCAGAAAAACTGTGTACAAAGGGGAAGAGGAAGTTGCACAGCCACAGCAAACAAATAATAATGGACTTAAAAGCTCTCCCATATGGCCAGAGTACACAAGCCCTGCTCAGGCCCCAGGTATGCCTCTGCCTTAGCAGAATCTCATCATGCCAGCTTGCTGCAAGCCCTTTCTCCACCCTAGCCCTCACACAAGTATTTCCAAAGTGCAACTTCTCCAAACTAAAGAGCCCTCACAAACCTGAGCCCCCTGCTCATCTATAAATCAGTACACAATTGCAGACTGAAATTATTCCTGTTTGTGAGCTAGTAGGACCAATTACATGAGCAATTTCATAAGAGAATATGGCACAGAGCTCACTTGAGTACTGATAAGTGCAAAGCGCAGCACAGCCAGGGAACATGGGGACAGATCCATGGTTTGGTTTGCATAACCGGAGCATTCCCCTGGGGAAACACAACAGTGTTTGACCATGTATCAACACAAGTAAACAGAGATCTAGTGAAATGCTCCTGTGGGAAAACACAGATGTTTAACATTAAAATATCGATAGATACTGAGTTCCTGTCACCCAGAAAGACTGCATGAGATATACACAAAGCAAACACCACCTAAAGCATGGAAGCATACTCCTTCATAGCAAGCACATCCACAGAAACCGGCATTTAACATCTGTGCACTCTAAGTTACCAGAAATGCAATTTTTCCTTATTGCTACATTTAAAGAAAAGTGCTGGTGAAGTTAAAATGAGACCAACCAGCTACAGCTACAGCCTGATCCTGCAAACAAAAATGTCTGCACTTTACTGCTTTAAGTTGAAACAGTTCTGTTTCAGTCCAATAGGTCAACTTTTTTAGTCAAGTTCAGCACAAACATATGACTCCAAAGAACTGGCAAACCTAGATCTTAAATTCTTTCCACAGAAAAGCCATCCAGTCAGGAGTACTTGAAATGCCTGTTATTGAAATGCCCTGGACATCAAATTAGTATCTCAGAGAATGATCTGATGATTCTTTCCTAGGAACATTTACAGGTAAAACCAGGTAATTCCTTTGGGCTTTGAGCTGATTTGTATTAGTTTTAGCTCCACCTAATATGGTGCGTTAATGAAGTCACCAGGTGTTTCAGCAACCACTAAGCAGCCTCACATTGGCCACTATGAACATTTCCCTATGGATTCCTCTTATTCCTTGCTGTCCATAGCCACTACCCTTTTCATAACAAATTTCATATGTGTCTATTAATCTCTTCTATCCCTTGATTATACATTTGTTATTTCTCAAACAGCAAAAATCTTTATCATGATAACAATATGGCACAGCAATCAAACCATTCATTACAGTGATGAAAGAATTTAAATTAAATAGAAGAACATACCATTGTAGCATGCAAGTAAAAAAAAAAAAGAAAAAAGGCCAGTATTTGAAAGCATTCCTCTTGATTTAACCTTAATCTGATTGTCAGGCTTAAAAAAAAATCATTCTATTATTAGAATTGGTACACAGTTCTAGGGAGGAGAATAAACTGTATTCTTTGTACAATCTAAATTCTTGCTGTATATGTCAAAAGGATCAACCCTTTAGGAATGTCACTTCACCTGATACTTTTATAATAATAACAAAAACAAGTTGTTTATTAGAATGGAGGGCTGACACTTGGCCACATCAGGAGACAAGTTTAATCATTATACAGAAGATTTCCTTTTGTAGTCTTTAGGATTGTAAGTTTAGCTAAGATTGAACATTTTACCCTATTCATACATTAGATTTATTGTCTTTTCTTCAAATCTTATTGTCCTTGAAATGCTGTTTTTCTATTTCTAGACCCTGTTTAAATGCTGCTTTCTTAATGGCCACATCTTCAGCATTAATGGACAAATGACTTGCAAGTGATCATGCTGGTTTGTGAGCAATTATAAAGCAGGTCACTCCTAGCCCACCGTATTTCCCACCAAAGACACCATCTTTTCTCTCAGAGCTGCAAGAGGCTCTGAGACTCCTTTGTTTCACCTGAGCTGTTCTCACAATTGACTGACTTGAACTCACCAAGCTGCAAGAACTCCAGTGGTTTTGTTTCCTGAACTATTTGGTTCATCACTTAGGACTCTTACTGCCCCCAAAGAGTCCTTTTTCTGGTAATTTCTGCCTTTAAGATTTCTACAGCTCACTCCCACCTCTAAACCACAAGTTGTTTTGTTTTTAATGTTAGCATGGCTTGTCCAAATTTAACATTCTGTTCGGCAGTTATTAGGTAGCAGAAGTACAAAGTTTAATTTAGGGAGCTATAAGAAGTTTAGATCTTGAGATTATTCATGCTTTAGCAAGGACACGAAAACAAAAGTATGGTTTCTAAGACTACTGGAAATAGATTAAAGATGCATATCTAAAGCTTAGAAGATTGAAAGAGTGTCTTACCAGATTATCCTTCCCCTTTTTTATGAGGGTATGCAGCTCTTCCTAGGCTGATAGAGAGCAGCTGAACTATAGAAGTTGTTTGTCTGGCTGGCTGTGGGTTCTGCTGCTGCTGTTCTGAGATGGCTCCAGACTCATGCACCACAGAATACTCAGGTTAACAAGTCCCCCCAGACCCAGCTCTCCCAAAATCAAAGTCTTCGTCAGCTGGTTTCAAAGCTTGGTATCTCACAGGTAACTTCTGAACTTTTGATGGCTAGAGGATGCATAGAGAGGGGATTGGCTGTCCAGCTGCAGATTGTCACCACTCCCTGGGGAATGGAATGCAAGTCACACTGCAGTCTCTCAGTAGTAAATAACCATTAAGGTTAAACAAAACTAGTTTAACCTTAATAAAAGAGTGTATTTGGAGTTCAGACAAGAAAAATAAAATGTAGCTCACAGCTGTCTAGAACTGGTTTGGCCTAAACAGGTCAACTCTCTTTCCTTTAGTAGCAAACTGCTGGGTAACACCAATGCCAAACATATTTCACAGTTCCGTGGAGCTGGGATTCATTCTACCATCTTATACTGCTGTCCCTTCTCCCCAAGATGAATACTGAAAAGAGATGAATATCATGTGTCCACTGAGTGAAAATTCACCCTTGGGAACTTCCTGCAACTCCTAATCCTCATGACTGATTCAGTGTAGAGCAATGAGACAATTCAGTACCTTACTCGCTATGCTGCCTGGAATGCTGTCTGACCCTGCCTCCCCACCATCATGCAAAGATGCTCTTGAAAGGCCTGTCCTGCATGGATGGAAGTATCCCTATCACTCACCGGGCAATCAACTGCCAACAAACCTTTTACACAATGCAAACATACGTTTTCAACGCAAGAGAAGGCCAGCTGAATCACCTCTGAGTTTAAGGCTTCTGTTTTGGTTTCTTTTAACTGCATTTAACCTCAGATATGGTCTTTATATGAAAATAGAAGAAAAAACAGCAAAATGTCTCTCATTACTAGCTTCAGACAGAAATAAGACACAACAGCAAACACATGGGGAAAAAGAAAAGGCCTTTAGGAGTAGTGGAGTGTTACACTTGGCTTACTGGAATTGGCTGAGACCATGAGAGCAAATGACCCAGAGCTGCACTGCTGTGCGGTTACAGTGAGCATGCAGGAAACGCTGTGCAAGTGCCCCTGTAAAGAAGTTGCATCTAAAACCTGCTCTCATATTCTGGAACATACAGACATGCAACCCAGAAGTGCATCTTATCAGAAGTTTTTTGCCATCTTTACTCCTAGGGTAAAGTGTGTTTCTAGAAAATTGCTTCTTACTCTGACCTGACGCTCATGCCTGACTTGATTCCACAGGTACAACATACAAAGGTTACTTTTGCAGAGCCTTCACCAAGGAACAAACTAGAAATCTATAAGCTACTTTGTCAAGAATTCAAGTCAACCCTTAATCATATATATACACACTGCATTCAAAAACTAAGATTTTTTTTTTGCCATGTTTCCTTTTTTTTGTGTGTGTTTTGTTTTTGTTTTTTTAAATAAATTCAATGCTTTCCCCACGAAACCACAAGTAACAAGAATGGAATATGACAAAAAGTCATTCCATTTAGTGTATCTCAAGACCCAGCTATTTATCTGTAGCTTGATTTTACAATGAGATAAATGAAGTGAAAGAGTACTAAACTAATAATGTGAATTACTGCTAGAGATTCAGGAACTCTTCTGTCAGTAACTACACTTTGGGGAACAGTTTTGTGGCTTTCTTCTTGCACTTGCCACTTTCAGGCACATGCTCAGAGTGCCTAAGTGCAGCAGCCAGGGGAAAAAAAAAGAAAAATCAGTTCTTTTATTTTCAGTTTTCACAGTCTAGCTGTGTCCCACATAACGTACATTATTTTTTGGAGTCTGTGAATTTTGGAAAAACATCACAGTTTTTTCTTAGAAAAAAAACTAAATAACCATAATGCTGTATTTCCCTTGCATTGTCTGTAATGACCTATCTTGTCAGGAGGGTTGCCAGTTTCTCTACTGAATCTCTCTACTTATTTAACCAATATATGGAGCCAAGTAAATACTATCATATAGGATTTATCAACGCCTTTATCTTGGCAAAAAGTTAAGTACAAAAGTAAACAGTATCATCATAGAAGAGCAATCCACATCATTGATTTAATAACAGCCATTAAGAAAACAGATAATCCTCTAAGTACTATTCAATAACTGATTGCTATAAGTTAAGGAGATAACACCAGATCTGTCACTTTCATATCAGATGTTTCTTTTTGCTTTTGTATTCAGAGACAAACTCATTAAGACCTCTGCATGAGGAGAACCATAGAAAATACCCAGATGAATCATTTATTTATTGTAATTTTTGGCAATTTTTATTGGAGTTATGTTTAAAATCAGACACCACTGTGACCTTCATTCTTCCCATTTCCAGAAGATATGGCTAAGATTTTTTAAACAAATAAATTTTTAGGCCTTTGCTTTCTAAACCAAAAGAACTGAGAAAAGCACTGCTTTCCTGCTGATACAAACCCTAGTCAGGAATCCATATAATTTCCTACAGTGGGTCTTACTATGTTGCCACTTGCAGCAATAGGCCATTTCTTCCTCTTACAGGGAGTTAAGAGGTCACTGGCACTCACTGGGGGTACACAGCAGGGAGCAGAAGCCACCCCTGCCCTGTGACCAGTGCCAGCCAACACCCACTCTGATGAGCCCAGCAAACTGCAGTGCCCCTGCCAACACGTGCTTCAAGGACATGGTACACGTGTCCCTGTTTAACACTGCACAACTTCTGCATCCTTCTAAATCCTGGATAACTTCAGAGCTTGGAGAACTCCCTCAAGGCCCCTGGGACAAACTGGCCTGGCACCAAGCTTCTGCAGGACTATCATCCTCCTATTGCCACTGCCACCTTGGCACTTTTCCACTGGCCACAAAGGCTTTGGGTCCCCGCAGGACAACTGTAAAGTCACAGGGGATTTCTGCAACTGAGCTGCTCAGGATCTGAATAAACCCACATACTCTTCTGGACTGTAACACTGCTGTCTGCAATAGTGTCATCTAAACCATGTAACTGTTAATACCTTCCCCCATCTATCTTCTCAAAAGCATGTTTTGTAGGGCAACTAAGTTGAAACAGGCTTGAAACCAATGCTAGCACTTTCTGTTCAAATACTGGTTGGGGGTTTTTGGGGGTTTTTTTGTTTGTTTTTGTTTGTTTGTTTTTGTTTGGTTGGTTTTTTTGGTTTTTTGTTTGGTTTGTTTTGTTGTTTTTTTTTTTTTTTTAAAGTTAACCACAGTATTGGAACTTGGCCTTAAATCCACTGTTTGTTACAATCATAACTTTAAATCTATCACTTGATGTTGTGAGAGAGGAAAGGCCACCTACCACTGCCTACCTACCTACTCTCTATACAGCATTTTAAACCCATGATAGATTCTGCCAAAGTCCTGGAAAAGGCTAGCACTGACTGTGTAGCCCCTCAGACTCACATATGCTGAAACCACAGACAAAATACATACAGCAGATGTGCTGTAGGAGACACAATGCTCTCAGATTTACTTATCAGAATCAGTATCTTGTAATCAAGCTACCATTGAAGCCTGATTAATAGCCATTTTCAAATGCAAAGTAAGTACATAAAGTACAAGTAAGCTAATGAAAATGCACACATACTGTACTAAACATACACAATTTTACTAAAATAGGATTAAAATAGGAGCTGATAAATCTGGATACGAAGCTATAAGTGTTCAAACACCTTCTCATTTTGTCAGTAAAGCTACAAATCCATACCTGTCCCTCTGCTCCTCACCAGCATGACAACTGCCCTCTGGACACTCAGCAGGGATTCCAAACCAGCAAAACAGAGCAGAGAACTCAGGCAGAACTGGACCACATTTTCACTACTGATGAAGATGCAACAATGATCACTGTAAACTAAAATGTTAGCAAAAAACTCTGGTTCATTTGCTAACTTGCCTATATTACTAACAACAGAACAGAGAATGACTTCTCTTGAGAGAGACTACCACAAAAATAATTCATTCTATTATTTTTGTAAATGTAAACTTCATTCAAGTAATGAATTATAACTTAATGTGAAATGTGACTAGGAAGAAATTTACATGTCCCATCACACTCCTCTGAAGCTGGTAGGGTGAAACGAAACCAAATTTGGATTGTAGCAAACAAGGGCCAGAGGCCAATTCTTTGGAGCTGCAGCAAATAAGGAATTACTTGGCAAAGCACAGGTCTGGAGGTGTCAAGGATCACTGCACAATGGCTAAAACATACAAGACTGAGACGAGTCCAAGAGAAATCATTTTGGTGAGCCTAGACCAGGGGTTCACAGAGAAAGCAGAGTCAGGATCAGCACTGGGATTTGAACCACCAATGACTGGCAGGGCAGAATTTATATTTTGGGCTAGGGAATGAGAGAGAACTCCTTAGCATCATCTCTCTGGATTTAAACTTAAGCCTAGTGGGAGTTATTTTGCTAAGGTGTTTGCATGTCCACAGCCAGCAGCTGAAGTGTAGAACTTGTACTAACCAGGATCCATCCAGAAAGGGAGGTTCAATTGTGGCAAATGAGAGAGCTCCCTGAGTCCCCTCTAGTAACAACATGAGGTTGATTCTTTGCTCTGAAAGAATAAATAAATAAAACCCTGTGTACCTGAATTCACACTGCAATATAATCTATATTCTTTCTTCCATGTGCATGGGCCACATTTTCTACAATGAATTCTTTCTCGGGGCTATAGAACAATAACGCAGCATTACACACGCAGGCAGGCACTTTCTTAATAGCTGTCCTGCTCTAATTATTTTGTTGAAATACAATCAAGACATTGCTGGGAGGGAACGTTTTAAACTGGAGTCACTTGAGATTTCAGGTTGTTTCTGGCAACACATTGCCCTGGCTGAGGGAAATGGTCTTGTACAAGCAACCAAAATTAATCATCTGACCACGCCTAAGCTGACCTGAACAGGAAAGAAAGATAACCCCCATATAAGCTTGTGCAGCAAGTATGTTAGGAGTGAAGGACTTTGCCCGGTTTCTCATGATACAGCAACTGGACAAATTCTCCTAACGGCTCTGAACCTCAAACACAGACTGCTCTGAAAGCAGAGGGAAGAAGAAATTAACTAGAGGCAAGCTGGGGAGCTGATTCCCAGGGAGAAACTCCATAAAAGAAATGACAGGATAGAGTTAGCATGTTTCTGCATGGCGATGTGGGCACAGCCCAGGTGGACAGCATAGATGATATTAAATCAACAAATTTTGAAAAAACATGAAATGTAACTGCAGTGCATGCAGAACCATCTTAGTTCACTGGGTACTGCCAGTGAGCTCCCAAGTATCATTTGTGTAACAGGTCTGAGCCTGCTCCAAAAACATCAGACGTGTGTATGAATGCAGCCACCATTTTACAGACTGTAACCAGCTACCAGAAGCCCCAAATGACCAAATTCCTTTTTTCCCTTGTCTATGCCATCTTCCAGGAGGGGAGAGAATGGCAGGGGTGGAAGTGACAGGAATGTGTGTGGGTAATGGCAGCCCTATTTATGAAGTCCTAGAAACAGACTAGCTGTCTGCATGGGTACTCACTGATGAAAAAAAACAACCCACAACTGCCTGCTCTGCCTCATAACAAGACAGACGTTCACATAAAACAAAACACACATTTAGATTTTTGGCTCAATATTCTTGTCTCTGAATTGTTGCTATGCATATCAACAAATGATCCTTTGTTTTGAAAAAGCCTTACCAGCCACAAGTTTCCCAAGAGAGTGACACTACCTCCTCAGGCACCGACAGGCCTGCCTGGTAATAAGTAACCAGCATGTATGGGATAGATGGCACAAATCCAGGTCTGAGTATAGAGGAATCACAAGAACACTGGTCAAGAGAGAGTTTAAGTTAAGAAGGTATCTGGGTACAAGAATGACAGAAAGGCACTGGACACAGTTATCCTACAACCCTGCTATGCTGCCTTGCATGCCAGCTTGTTGACATTTATGTGGCTACTAAAAAAAGAGAGAACAACCACAAACAAGTCACTATGTAAAGCTTTTTTCTAATAGTACAATGTTAAGGAACATTGGACGCAGAGGTATCCAAGCCAGTCTTAAAGCAATCAGCCTCACACTGAGAGTTACTGGCTAACAATTCTCAGTCAACAGTAGCTAAAAACATTCAATTCAAAGCACCTAGAGCATGGGAAAGACTGCAGTCTATTTAAAAGTCAGGAATATCAAAAAGCTGCAGTAGAAAGAGAAGTCTGAACTTGGCAAGTAAATGCCTTTTCCACTCCTTTTTAGACAAACTTCCTTGATACAAGTCATCTATTTTAAAGCAATTGAATTTTGCATTTAAGTATCCTATTAAATTCTTAATAAGTATGGTTAAAACTTTTTTATAAAAGAATATAGAAACTGTTTTTTTTTCATGACGTTTGTTGACAGACTAGAGCAACAGCTCTTATATTATAGTTTTCAAACAGTAAATAAATCCTCTAAAAGCAAAATTATTTCATGTTTCCTCTGTTAACTAGCAAAGTATCAACTAAATGTTATTGGCATTTATCCTGCTATTTTGGTCACCATCAGATTTGAAGGAATACAGCTGCACCCATTTTTCCCATGTTTTATACCAGTGTCTCCCTAAATGTTTTCTTCCTCTCACCATACAAAACTTCCACCAACTGTTGGAGAAGCTCCCCAGCTGCATTTGACTCTAATATGAACTTCCTCATCAGACTGTCTACAACCTTTAGCCCATGTTCCCAGTAGTCTCAGGGGGCAAAGGGAGCGGGCAGCTGCTCAGAAATCTTTTAAGTAGCAGAACATTGTGAAAGGAACATGAAGGGAACTAGAGTCAACAAATTAGATTTGAAGATTTGAAGCAAAGTGCCTGAAGAGACAGCACATATTATTAGTCTGTTGGTAAAAACCTCAACCATTACAGAAGTGTATTTGTACATCACCCTGGAAAGCCTACGGTTCCTGTGGTAGAAGGGTGCTTGACCTCCACGGTTTGCTGCTTACAAACAACAGTTTACATCAAGCAAAGTGTTCCATCTTAAATGCCCTTGAACCAATTTGAAAACTTACTAAAGCAGCGTTGCAATTATGTGAAAAGTAGGTGGAGAAAGACCCGGGAAAAAAGCTTCAAAGGTTTTCAATTAACTTCCAAGTGGCATTTCCAAGAATCGGCACGTCTGTTCCATACTGTGAAAGAGTTTTCCAACTGTTTCCTTTGCCCAGTATTTTTCCAAACTGACCAGTACAGCCAAGCACAGCTAGGCAACTTGGAAGAGTGCACAGTGAAAGACGTTTCAACAGAACCCTCGGTTCATGACCTATTTTGTATAATGGAAATCTGCTTAAATATGATTCTACTGTAGATATAAGAAGTCTTCACATTGGGAAGACATCGACATATGTGTGGATCTCTGATGTGCCAGTAAGGCTTGTACATCATGTTCTTCTCTGATAGGAAGCCCCTTCAACGAAATGAGGCTCAAAATTCACAACACAAAAGCCAGTTTTCTGCTGCTTTTACTGTTTTCAGTCTCTCCTATCCCTACAGCTTCCCAAACTAGCTCAGATTTTCAATGACATGAGAACTAGAAGGAGCTAAAGCAATGTACTAAGGTTTCAGGACAATGTCCCAAAACCAAAGCAGCCCCCCAGTTCTCCTCTAAACTTCCACCTGCAAAGACTTTCTTTCACATTATGGAAGAGTCTCATCTCTGCTCTGTTGTAGGTTGCTGCTATTTAAAATAAAAATAAAAAAGAAAATTCTAGCTCTGCAAGAGCTCCTTGCTACTTTGCTGATGTCACTTTATCAAAGCCACTTGAAGATTGAAAATGTCTGGTCTGCCCCATGAAAAGTAAAGTCCAGGAGAATTTATCTAAATTTGATCTTGTTATGAAGCTGAAACTTGTACAAGTTCAATAAATACAGGCTTTGTCTCAGTTAGTATCACACCACAACTTATTTCTGCCTTGAAAGAACTAGGAAGGTAGAGACTGAAACCTTTGCATGAACACATGTAAAAGTAGAAGAAAACAGTCTGCACTCCTCCCCAGTGCCTGACAGCTGATCATTAAGGACAGGGGGAGAGCAAAGCCAGAAAAGGCAATTTGTGGACATGAAGGATGGCCAAGCAGAGGGTTAGGTGGGGAGAGCAAGAATGAGCTCCAGAACCAAGGACTCCTAGGGAAAGACATCCCTGTACTTCTTCAGCTTAGGGACAGCCCCCCCCCTTAGCATGGGGACTCACCCAGGACTGCAGCCTCATAAATTGCTGGGTAGTCTATCAGCAACTAGTAGAAAACATGTCTCTAAAGATTAAAAGACTAAAAGCAGCTTTTAAGGGGTGAGATTTGGTATTATTCAACTTCATTTAAGTTTCAAACTGTGGAAGTTTAAGATAGGGCAGGGACTTCATGTAAAACATGGGTTTACCTGAGTCTGTGACCAAAATGCAACTAAATCCTTCCCAATGGTCTGAGAGCTTTGCTGTATAATGTGTTCAGATGGATTTAATTTGTAGAATTGAACCTCCAAGTTTTATTATTAAGCACAGGTGCTGGCAAAGAGAAACACACAAATCTGATGTGAAAATAAAATGGTAGCCTATCTATTCCTTCACTGCGGCTACTGTATTTGTTTTCTCTCTTTGGACAAACACTCACCCAAACTTGGGACAATTCCAGCTGGTTACATCAGCAGTTTATACAGCAGTAGTTACAGACAAAAACTACCCTTCATATTTCACTATGGACTTTATTACAATTTCCTTCTAAAACCTGCAGCATTACCGACAACCTTGTATGTTATTAAATCCATAGCATCTGAAAAAGAAAATTGAGATGCTTTTATTTTTCATCTCAGAACAAATTCAATAAATCAGAGTTCCACAGAGCATCTAATTATCACACAGATTTTCAAAGACATCAAATTATCACTGACTTTGCAATTAACACTATAGGCCAGTGACAAATGATGCAGGAGTACCTGTTAACACAATTTAACAAAACCAGTCAAGTTCCAAAGCAAAGAGAGATTCAAAGCCTTTCAGATGACAAGAAATAGTGGCCAGCTGGCAAGACATTTAATGAATACAACAGCATTCAGCAGCAATTTGAAAACTGTCTGCTTGGGTAAGGCTGAGTTATTAAAGAAATCTCCATTTATAAACAGTGTTGATGGGATTTAAAAGCCTGTGTAAGAAGGATTAAAAGTCAATTGAAAAGTCTGTACAGATAAGAAAGCAAAAAGAAACTGTGCCCTTGAATTCTGTACATAGTGATTAACCTTATCTCCATCTCCTGGCAAACAGCAGGGGTAAAACAGGCTGCCTTATGCTGGTGAGGTGGGCTTTGCATTAGGGCTATTTAATGCTTGTACGGTGCTTTGAGCTCTACTGTCCCTTCACTCTCCTCCTCTGTTTTTCCAAACTATATACTAAAAATCATCTTTTACCACCCCACCAGTTACATTTAGCAAATACCAAAGAGATACGTAAATTGCAAGAGTCTGTCCAGGCATGCTATAATGATTAGGTTTTTCCTTCCTTTATGTAATTGATCTTGCTCTTCTCTGTTAGACTTTTATAACTGTACACCTTCAGTACAAAGCAGTATAAATATTGACAATGGAGACTGGCAAGTGGGGATTTCTGGGAGAAGGAGGAGGGGGGTGAGAACTTGTTTTTAACAGTTTTTTCCTCTTGCTTCCAGAATATCCTGTAATATTCTGCTTTACCCAAGATGTACTATGGCTTTTCATTTATGTATCACTTCTTAGAATATGTCAACAGAAAGGAAAACAAAACTAGCTCTTTTTAGTCCTTAATCCCTCCCCTATCCTTTCTCATCTTCTCATCCCATCCAAAATCCAGCCTATTCTAGTAACATAAGTTGCCTATTTCTGACGTGCCTTCTGTAAAACGGCCAAAGCCAAAGAGCATTTAAGGTGAAAATGTACAATGCCACGTCTTGTCTTGGTTTCCCTTGCCTGTAACATAGCCTAACATTTGATTTGCTTCCTTTGGTCTTGTCCAGGATACAATAAGAGCTTTATGAAAAAGCTCTGTAAGAATCCAGGCCATTGATTTGAACAAGGACTATTTAGCCATGACACAGCACCAAAGAGAGCTGCTCAACAGGCCAGCTCTGGAAGCAGCATTGCCCTTTCAGTGCAGGGCTCTTAACAGGAGTGCAGTGCTTGGCAGCAAAGCTGGGCAGCTTCTGGGACCCGAGGTTATCTCCTGGCACAGTCCTTCACCTCATTGTACCAGCCTGTCAGAGCTAGTTCAGGTGTGTCCAACGCTGCACCACAAAACATGATGTAAACATATTCCAATTACTTATCTGTGACATTTATCAGCCTATGTTTTTTTCCAAGGCATCACAAAAACCATTACATAAACACAACCAGAACATTACTTGCAGAAGGGGAAAGCTATTCCATTGAGAAGTAATATTTAAGAAACAAACAAACAAGCCACAAATACTTATAAGTACATTGCCTCCATGCAAATCTAAGGTGGAAATGAAGAACATCAATATACAATTGCCCTAGGGAAATTCAATGAGCTTTTATTCAATCAGCTGTGTTTGTATAAACCTGTATAAAAATCCTGTAGGAAATACACTTTTTAATCTAATAACTATGGGTTTATATCCTTCACAGTAAGTAGTACATTGTCATTCTAAATGCATTTGTGACTATTCATTTTGCAGCCATGTTTTCATGGTCTAGTCCTTAGTCTGGATAACAAACTCAAGGAACCCTCATTTAGGATATAGAAATAAACTTAGTAACACCAATCCCTCCTTAAAGCTCATCACCCTTTTATGTAGTTTATACTGAAAAAAGGAGGGTTTCTTGGTACTTTCTTCTGTTTGGGCTGCAAAGTCAGCATAAGTAAGATAGCCAGGTTTCCCTATTTGTTAGGGTTCCTACCATCTTAGTAGGACTCTAAAAAGGATTGGATTGACAGTCTGTAAGGACTGTGAAAGAGGAGGTGAACCTTAAATCTGGAAAACCACCTTGCATCTGAATGTAGTCAGGCAGCTGCCTCATTGAAACATCAAGAGTATCAGTCACAGGTCCCCTGCATCAATGCACGTACCTAAGAGGATTATGATCTAAAAACGTGCAGTTTGGCTCCTTCACTGTAACCTCATGATGTTATTTGGGCATTTATGAATAGCCAGAGCTGCTAATAACATGGCACGTACCAGTCACACTGCAAAGCAAGTGATCTCACCTAGGCAGCTTGTGTAAACATGGCTCAGCCACAGAAGTATGACAGGCTTCTGAGCATGCTTAAGGTTATTCCATGAAGAGTATTTACTGTGTTACTTGGAAACACATAAATAGGGCTTTTGGAGGTTCCCTCCCAGTTTTTCATGAAGAAAAATTAGACCAAGAATTCCTTCAAAGAAAGGGGGTTTGCTACTGTGGTAGTTTAGCATACCATATCCTGAAGATTAACTTTTCTAAACAGCATTTCCAAACCCAGCAGTCTTCCTTTCTGAACATCTAGTGCCATTAGGAAGTATTCTGCTATTATAGCCAAAAACTGATGGCACTTCCAGTGGCCTAGTTGAACAAATGCACACTGCATTTGTGGAATTAAGACCACTTCTCCCCATTAATGCATTTTGAAAAAGTACTTTTTAAAGCTTACTGGACGTGACAGTGAAGCTGAATTTAAATCCTGAAAGATAAAAAAAGTCCAAACCCTTTGAAAGAAGCTATAAATATCTGTTACCCCCTTCCTTAAATCAATAGATATTACTTACTTGTTGGCAAACTGGTAGAAAAATAGTCTTTGTTTATTCACAAGGTCCACCATTAAAACCAAGAATGTATAGATTCAATTGTCTTGTGGTCTCATGGAGAAACAGCTAAACCCCAGTTCTGTCCAGATTAGAAGAGGGTAAATCCTATTTACCAGCATTTAATCTCCCCTATACTACATCTTCCATTATTAATACTTAAAACCAGAATTCTATTTCATATGGAGCAGTTTGGAAGAACAGAAATTCCATCAGAGTAAATATGAAAGTCACTCTATATGAAATTTCTGGTTTGCAAATATTAACCGAAGAATCCTGTAAGAAAATAAAGTCTATTTTTATATAATGTATTTCATTATATTAACTAAAGCAGTTGGAAAACTACAGGGGGCAAGCTCTACTTCAGATCAGGCTTAGAAGCTTATCTACTTTTATCAATTGTATGAGCTCATCTAAGAAAAGCAAGCACCTCTCCCCACAAGTCTGATTTGCTGTTATAACAGCTATAACACTATTTTTATTCAAAAAAGAAAGAAAAAGTTTAGAACGTTTGCTAAACATTTTTAGTTGTTTCTTTTTCCTCTCCATCAAAATAGCAAATTATTCTTTCCTTAAAGGCTCCACTGCTACAAATACCAGAGCAGGAGAAGAAACAGTGGTCAGACAACATATTTTAGAGATATATACTCTGCATTAACTGGGATTTCAAAGAAAATGGTATGATAAAGGGGTTTAGCCAACAGCTTTGATTTTTTTTGAAGCAACTTTGTAAAATGAGTAGCTATTTATCTTCAATAGTTATTGAACTCTGCCTGGCTTACCTGATGGGTGCAAAAACTGATGGACAAGTGGCAGAAAATTATTTCATATTCCTCAATGTTTTAATCTTCATTAAGAGAAATGCACCTTGAAATTTGAAGAAAATTTGTACAGCACACCATGCAGAATACTTCAGAAACAGTCACAAGGAAATTACAAAAGTATCCCAGCTGTGGAAAAAGGACAGATGGGACCCCTGAAAGCCTATTCAAGATCAACCTCCTGTTTCAGCAGAATCAACTGCAGCTTTGCCATCCTGACAGATGTTTACCTAACCTGACAGAAGTGCTATGAGTACTTCAAGTAACCTTATTATTAAGAACGATATTTACCATTATCTGAATGAATCTGTGAACATAGAATGACTCTTGAGTGTTATTAAAAAAAAATCTTCTCTTACTGCTGAATAATTTAACATACCACCAGTTCTCAAAGAACATACTGCTAAAAAGACTTCTATTATGTTCTTGCAGGGTGACTCAGGTACTTATCTTTTCATCCAGATATAAAGCAAAACAAACTCAAGTCTAGAGGCAAACAGCATCAAATATAGTGCATGACAGAACAGAAGTGATAGCAGGTATTTCAACTGACATGTGGCTCAAAGCATTGTTGTCCTTAGTTTTTCTCCATTCTTTTACGGCTACGGTGGATTTGCGACTGAGGGACAAGGATAAAGAATAAGGTGATTAAAAATTTCTCAAGAAAAACTGTTCTGTGATAAACTTTTCAGAGCAGGGGAATGAAGCTCTTAGGAAAAGCAGCAGTACACAGTCTTACTGCACCTTAAAACGATGTTTTGCAGAGAACGGGGGATTAAGAGAGGTCTATTCCTACTCTATAATAAAAAAATTTGCAGTATACCATTGGCAAGGGTGGTTCAAAAGGTTTAGATGCTATCTCTATTGAACCCCACTTTCACACCAGCTCTTCTAATTTTTGAGAATTCCCTGTTCTTCTCCAACAGCCCCACTATTAGTTACTCTATCAGGGAGAAAAGATAAGTAATGACCTTGGACAGCAAGTTTGTTACTTCATCTTTGCCTCAGAGGATGGGGACAAAATGTTCTACTTGTTCTGTTCAGCCTTTGTTACTGAAGAAAACAAGTAGAGGCTGATGTACCGCTGTCTCCTCCATACCAAACAAGGCAAGTGATCTCAGCTCCTCACAAAGCTTCCCCTCCAGATCCTTCGCCATCCTCATGGCCCTCCTCTGGATGCTCTCTAATAGCTTTATATCCTTCTTGTATTCTGGTGCCCAAAACTGCACACAGGAGTGAGGCTACACCAGCAGAGAGTAAAGTGGGACAATCCCCTCCCTTGCCTGGTTGGCCCAGTGAGAATTCCCTCTCTGGGCTCCCTTGGCAGTGCTCAGACTGCTAGACAGAACTTTCCGCCTCTGCTCTCCTCTGTTGTTTCTTCCAGTGGTAATCTACTACAATTATATTCCCATTCCCTGCTCACACGAACTCTGCCAACAGAAAGCAATCCTGTCCTACATCCTGGAAGGCCCATATATTTTTTTCCTCACACAACAGATGTCATCACATCAAAGAACAGTGATGATTATCAGCAAGCCTCTCAAGGCACACACAAAGACAAACAAAAACACACAGTGGTTTAATAAGTCTTGTTGAGGACCCTTGTTAAGCTTACAAAAATCCACAAAAGCAGGACCAATGTGTCTTCCATGCAAGATTTCCCCCAAGTGCATGATGGTCAGATTTCAGAAAACAAGTCACAGGTGATAAAAAGAAGGAATGCATGGAAACTCTTTTCAAGACTCAAAGAGTTCACTTCTGCTTAAAAATGTAGTTGGGTTCCATCTGCATTATTTGTTTGTCCTTGCACTATATCTGAATGGTTCCATAGGAAATACACTTAGTCCATAAACAAAGCTTTTTTAAACCAGTTTTCTACAGCTGTAGAGCTGAGCATGATGCACCTCTACAGACCGTCAGTGCAAGCAGGTGTCTGAACACAAGCCAGCTTCAGTGCAGAAACCACGTAACTGTGATGCTGTTTTCACCATTTCAGAGCTAATAAACTCTGCCTCTTAAAATGAAAAACAGGTCTAATACTTCCTGGAAGACATTCAATCATAATGAAGGTCAAATTATATCCCAGATGCATACCTGCAATTTCACTCTGTTCACATCATTAACAACCATACAAAACTAGAAATGGTATCCAATTTCAAGCAGCTAAAATGGCTTTGCTGATGCTGCTCAATCCTGGACGATTCATTCTTACTTTACTGGAGAGTCCACTGACCTAACAGGATTCAAAAGCAGTGAACATTCCTGCAGATATGCTCAGCAGATAGCTGTACTGTGAGAGGAGACAAGATCTGTTGAGAAAGCAGTCTTTCCATGGTCTTAGCTATATGCAGTATTTGTAGGTAAACTGCTACTGATTATTTAAAATGGGTTTGGTTTAACTGTCACAGGCTACATCCATACCTTTTTAAACACTGTTTACAAATGGCTTAAACAAGAAAGAGATAAAACCAAATGAAAAAGAAGTTTTTGTAACCCAGTGTACATTTATTTACATCAGGACTAAAACCAGCTTACACTTTACTGATGGTTATGTATAGAACAGTATTTGCAAAACAGACTACTGACAAAACTATGCAAACATTGTTCTTGCAGTACTGTCAAATCAGCTTGGGAACAGCTACTGCTGTGGTTTCCTTGTGAAAGTCTAAGCACTTTATGATCTGATAAGAGGCACTGTAGGAGTATATTATAATAAAGACAGAATTTCAGTTCCAGTCCTTCATCCTCATAAATTCACTAGGATAACAAAAGCCCTATATGACATAGGTGCAAGTAAATCTGGGCTTTAAACATGAAAACTACAGGTTTGAAGCTTAAGTAGTTGCACTTGATGCTGTCTGTCAATACTAGCTGAGCCAAGCAAGGCTTCAAACTCTGTCCCTTTTCAGCTTCAGAAAACAAATGTATGAAGAGTTTAGCTTCCAAAATAGCAAATTTAAATATGCATAATCTCAATATCTGCATGTTGTTTACCTGTAATTCAAAATTAGCATACAGTTCCGTGTAATTGGACTCCAAAGATTCTGCTGGATTACTGATGTCAATTAATTGTTGAAATGCTAATTTCAAACAATGAATATAAATGAGTTTCTCTTCTGTCCTCGCCCAAGAATCACTCACTCAGCTATTACCTGGACATCCAAAAAGTCTATATATTGAAGAAACAGCCTCCTTTATTTCTCAAATATGGTAATACACCTTCTTGATTTTTACCTGAACTGTAGTAATATGGTTTCAGAGAGATGTGTAATCAAAGCATGAAGGGGAAATGGCTCTCTCTGCTTCAGGTATCTTCAGGTACAATGAGGAAGCTACAGAACTGGCAAATCGTAAACCTCAAAAACAAAGAAACCTTCTTGTTGTATAGTCTGTCTGACAAGAGCACAAACCAGTAAATTTTGGTATACTCTGTAATTAATCTTTGGATATACCTCCTATGATAAATACTTATCTAATAAGAACACTTTAATGCATATACTTTTTTGAAACATTCGTTGGAGACAATCAGTTCAAAATAAACAGTGGAGACATTGGTTATGTTATTGCAAAAACATATGTTTCATTGCTTAATGAGTCTAGCCCAAAAGTTTTAATAGATCTGTGGTAGCCTTTAAAGGAGCCAAGAAAGCCTGTGTGATGTGCTGCTCTTCCCTTTTCAAAAACAAACAAACAAACAAACAAACAAACAAACAAAAAGGGAGACGTAAAGGAAGATTCATTTGACAAGCGTAGAAATTCAGGTTTGTTTACATGAGACTCTAGAGAACTAGCACAGCTACACTGCAATTTTCAGCAAGTTCAGCTCTGGACATAAATTACAGTGGATACAGCCCAGCAGGCATGACTCATTCCTTTTGCAACTGTGCTTTAACGCCTGACAGGCCCTGCTCAACAGCCTGTTTCCAGGAATATCATCTTTTTTGCACACCTGCCTAATGATCACAAGCAGGATTCCAAGCTTTTGTTTTTGCTCAGGTCCTGCCTTCTAAGACCAGATGTGCCCAGCTGTGTCAAAGGCATGTGAGTACAAGTGTCCCCAGTTTATGTGTCAGCCTTCTTGATAAGCACTCTCCTCCAGACTCTTTGGTCCTCTGGTCCAGAGTTAGGCCACAGGACTTCTCTACGAGAGAATACTTGTCTGGGCAAGCAGAAGGAGAAAATTACAATAAAGACTAGCTACAAAAGGATTTAATTCTGGTTGAGAAGAGAATTTACAGAAAATGAGTGTGGAAGGAACCACTGGTAGGCTTCACTGATCTTTTGTTAAGAAAAGATAAGTTCTTTTTTACTCAATAAATAGAAGTACATTGTAAAGATTAGAGGCAAAATACAGAGTGGTGCCTCAGGAAGTTGAATATACATAGTTTTATTAATAGTTTAAATTGACATGATGCAATCATTCCTTTATAATGGAACTTTTATACTCTGAACATTCCTCTTTTCATTTTCAACTTAATCAGACAAAAATTGTCAAAATCTATTACCAAGAAAAGCTGATTTCAAAATCTGAAATTTCATGATTCACCTTCTTAAATGTGCCTGCATAAAAAAAAATCTAAATCATTAATTATCTTGAAAAATGTCTATAGTTCATTTGATTGTAAAATTTCTTTAGTAAACAATTCAAAGCTATTTGATAAATATAGGGACCACTACTATTTAAATGCTAGTCATAAAATGACAAGACTTTCTTCCATAAAAACTCGTATTTCAGAAATCTGTTTTTTAAGTTTTGGTGTTAACCATAACGAAATCTGTGAGCATGTGTGAACACAACATGTAGTTTTTAAATAAAAGGATTTTCCTGACAAGGAAGCCGTACACAGCTACAAAAGCCATGGCTGACTTCCTGCTCTTTCATTGGACCTAAATAATAAGTACAGGCAAATTAAAAAAAGTGTGGACATTTCTGCTCCTCCAGGAAAACATTAGTAGAACCCATCTAACATCCAATTAAAGAGTTCAACTATGAAGGTAAAAGTAATCTGGTATTTTGTTAGAAAGCCTTGTCTGAATCTTCTGTTCATATTCTACTTAGAAACAACATTATCCTTGTTTTGCTTATTGTATTTTGTCTATTTTGTTAATGATCACAAATAACTGGAATTATTTGGTACAGCTTCTATTTCCACTAGCATATGCAATTAAGACCTAATGGGATGTTGTAACACAGGCAAACAAGGTCATATGGCTATATCATGGAACACAGACTTTCATGGCCCTGGAAAAAAAATTGTCAAAACCTCAGAATTTCAGCATCTACTAAAACAAAAAACTTTTAAATTCTGGGATGAGATAATAAATGAATGGAAAACAACAAAAAGGCAACATAACTCACACAAAACCATCTGAATTTCCTTTTTTAACCCTCAAAGCTCAACATTAACACAGAAGACGGAAAGTCATTCTAGAGAGAAGAAGCTTAGCTAATTTTAAAAATTACTTACGTTTCACCTTAAACATGTACAGAATTGACTGAAATGGCTAGTGTTTTCAAGATTTTATGGAGCATGGGCAAAGTACCAAAAACTAGAGAAACAAGAAACAATGCTTTCATTTAAAGAAGGAAACAAAAAAGGAACCAGTTCAGCCAGCTGAATTTCAATTCCTGAAAAAAAAAGGGGGAAAAAATTGACAAAGCAGTTTGTAAGTGCCTAGACAATAATATGCAATGGGGTGAAAGGCAAAATTCAGATTGACATGTATATTGAGGACAGATCCTGAAACTTTTCTAGCATGCCTTCTCCAACAGACAATAAGTTTGAACAGAGAGCACATGCTGCTGATTAGTCTTTAAAACAGCCAGATAAACTTCTCATATACAGCCTAGATATAGTAATTGTTCCTTCCCTGGGGCATCTCAAGATACCTAACAGCTCCCTTCAGCACCTTTCTTACCTTCCCTATTCTGCAGTTAAAATGTAAAAACACATTTTAATTTAGCTATCCCACACATAAGGACAAAGAAAATAATCAACATGCACACTTGGGAAAGTAATTTGGAAAGCACTGCCTCCAGAAAGAACATTGGGAACTGCAGTTGGGCTCCACTGTGTATTTGTTACTGTGGTTCAGCTGCCTAGAAGGCTAATTTGAGCTAAAATAGATAAAAGTAGAAATATCAGGTAAAACAAACAACCCCCTTTCCTGCATACGGCAATCTGATTGTTTATGATGACTTTCCCAGTGTCAGAATTCACTTGAAAATACTGGAAGAATTTTTAAGGCTCCTGTTGATTTGGTATAGAAAACAAGCCCCTTAGTACACACCTTAAAAACCTCACTATAGGCAAATTAACAAAAGTTGAGAGATTACTTGATATTTTTGCATATACACATATTTATTTTTATATATACACACCTTTAAGACTCATTAAGATGTCTAAGAAGAAAAAAAAGATTGGAGGAAAAATTAAGATTTTTTTTTCGATTCATAAATTAACCCACAGAAAACCATCATGAATAGAAATTGACATTACACAAATGTGTCTTAAAGAGGTATCACTTCCTAGCAGCAAGAAAATTATTCTGAAAGCTCTTACTACAGGAAACGGACATCATTGCTTCAATTTTGAAGTAAATTTAGATACCTTTCAGAGACTTAACTTGTATTAACTTATAAACAAAATTCTCTGACCTACATACACAAGACTGGATCAGATTATCACAATTCTCTAACCTGGCCTAGAAGTCTGAACACGTCTTTCTCTCAGCTTCTATGAGATGCCTTCTAGTCTGTGCATTTTGCAGCAGAAGGGACTGAATACAAAAGTGACCTGATGCAAAGATGGGCAGAAAGAATACTCTTTCAGGTACCTCAAAGGCAACAGCCATACAAAAATAACTCCTTAAATTCCACAAAGTAAGAAAGAAGCTTTAAGACTTAGAAAGTAGAAAACTCAAAGAGCCCTCCCTGTATCAGAAGAAAGATGACTGCCATCAATGGTGAGTTCCCGCTTGAAAAGGCTCTGGGCTTGAAATATGCGCAAAGAGAAATAAAACTCATCTGCTTCCATAGCCTGGGCCTCCTGACGTGTTTCAAGTTAATAGCACCTCAGGCTTTCTGCTGTTCCTCCATAGGCTCAGACTTGCCTGACAAAGCAGTTCCAAAGTCAGGACATTACAAAAACCAAGAATTTTATTGTTATTGCTGTACTAATTAATCCACGTCTAAACCTAGCCTGTACATTACATACAGTCTTTGTTTACATTTTGTTAAAGTTGTTCCAAAGGAATCTTTCCCTTCCCTACAGTAACAACCAGGAAAAAAAATTTCCAGTAATAGATGATGTTTCCAAGTGTGGTAATTGTCATAACAATTTAACCTCCAGTGCATCCTAACAACCATTGCTAGAACAAATTCTCCCCTTGGCCAGCAATGCATCAAGTCTCACTCCAAAATACTGTCAAGGCTGCTACTGAATGCTCAGCAGAAGACTTCAGCAATGTAACTAATTCATGCTACTTGTCTACTAAAAAAAATTTAATATTGCCAGTCCAGGCTGAATCTTTTCTGTGACAGTAAAATAGCATATTTGACATGTTTGTAACTTACAACTCTCAGGCATAAGGTCTCAATATTTCCATCACAGTGTTGTCCCAAATAAATAGTAATAATGAAATTTTATATGTCAGAGTAAATTATAAAGTGGTTGGAAAACAGAACCTAAGTTAAGTATAATTAGTTGGGTGGTTTTGGTGGGGGTTTTTTTTTGTTTGTTTTGTTTTGTTTTTTGGGTGTTGGGTTTTTTTGTTTGTTTGTTTTGGGTTTGGGTTTTTTTTTAAATTAAGATATTAATGTAGAAAGGTTTCTTAAAAATTTAATTATGAGAAAGATTTATTATGTACCAACACATACAGGATTCCAGAGAAACCAAAACAAGATATTCACGCAGAACAGGAGAACCTCAAGATATTTTTGCTGTTTTGGAAGACATGTCAGAATGTTAAGTTAAAAGAAATACAGGATACACTCATACTCAATATCCTCAGATCAGTATATTAGATAAATAACATGTTAAACATTTCCTAGGACTTTCAGATCATTATGAACCAATGAATGCTCAACTGAATAGCACGTCCAGGCACCCAAGGAATAGAGGGTGATATGGAAAGGTGCCTTTTAAAAAACAGTCCTAGAGCTGCTCAGTCCTGAAGTCCTATTTATGCCTGAATAAAATTTTGAGTTCCTGGGACAGAAAGATAAAACCTCGTTCTACATGATATGGAAACAACAGAACATGGAAGAATTGAGATATGGGAAGAAATATACATGTATCAGAGATATGCAGGGAAGAAGTAAGTATAATATGCCACTCATTACAGACCTGAATAATGAAGAGCAGGAAAACATCATCAGCAAAGCATACAAAAAAAGGGCAGGCTGACTATGTTAAAGCTCTTCTGGAGCTCAGCCATCTAACAAACACGGGAAACATTCTGAGAGACAAAATGCTCTACAAAGTGTACTGAGACAAACTGTTTGTTTAGGAGATAGGGGATTTTTTTCAGCATTGTAAAATAAGTTTGGCTCCTCCTTGCAACATTCAATACTTTATAGCTGCTTAAACATAATAGTTATAGCCAGTTAATATTATGATCTTCTAAAACTTCTACCATTATCAAAACATCTAAAAATATGATTTTAAATGTCCATAACACTGGAATTACACTTCATATGTCTTATAAACAGTACTTCCTATGCAGAAGAACAATATAGTATCACTAAAGCAAAAGCCTAAATGACAGTACAGTCCACTACATTAAAACAGAAGCACTCTCTGTTTTGCATTTAATGTAGATATTTAACATCAGTTGATATTTAATGATGTCCAATTAAATGTTGTAAACATTTTTGTTTGTTTTAAAGCCAGAAATGAAATCTGAAATTCTTTCTTATTTATTACCCAAGGGACACATTAGCAGCACTACCTCCTTACTGAGCTAGGCTGTACATGTATTAAAGGAAGGCATCTGTCAGCCAAACAAGCAAACCAGGAGTTGTCTCTTTTGGTCAATACTTTTTTTGAAATACTTAATTTCCACATGAAAGTTAAGAATATGTGCATCCACCTAGGAAAAACAACTCTAAACTTGGCAAAATGATATAGGGGTTTTTTTTTACCAATATCAACAGTGTATAATTCTTTCTTAGTCAAACTACCTTAACCAGCCAGTGGAAAAATTCCTGGGAGATTAAATACTCAGTCCTCCAGAATCAGGTTTGAATTTTTTACTTAACATCAAATTCACATTGTGATGGTGTTATTCTGGGAAGCAAACTAACATTTTCTATCTTTTTTTACATGCCCTGAATCCATGGGCAAAGAAACAGTAATAATAGGCTTGTGTTCTAATTGCTGGTACAAAACTATTCACTCAGCCATTTATTGATTCATAAGGCTCTGAAAGTCCTAGGAAATGTTTAACATCTTTATTTTTATGATTTCCATATGTAAATCAGGTATTAGAATAGAGCTTAATTACAAATTCAATTGCCCCTCCTCCCCCCATGATGAAGAGATACAGTACAGAGCTTTCACTGTAGGATAAAGTTGATGAAAGTGATTAAAATAGAACTTGTTGTACAGTTGCTCAGAACCACACTGTTGCTTTCTGCAGTTTCAGCATTTCCAGAACTTGGAGGAAAGCATAAATAGACTACAACAATGAAACAGAGCTCCACCAGAGATCTGAGACAACGTGTGCAAACACAGGAACTTCCCTTTTTCAACTCTTGGTAGTCTCTGATTCACTGAATATCCTATATCAAAAGTTTATATCATCTAAAGCTATACATGGGAAAGTGGTAAATTTGTCTTTGACTGAAATTTGAGTTTATATTCTCAGAATTTAACTGGACAGTGACTGTGGTAAGGATTGCATTTTCTATGCAATTGAAAAGAATGTCAACACTTGGAGGAAGAATTCAGGTTGCATGAATGATTTTGAACACAAATAGCACCTGCATAAACTCCCACTAAGCTTCAAGCCTGCAAACTTTGGCACTGTGGCATAATGGTGCTGCTGCTGCCGCCTCAGGGTACAGGGATAACCTCACATACAAGCAGAATTTTCTTCACACTTAGCAGACTGTTGGAGTCCAGAAATTGCAATGAACAGCAACAATTATATTGTCCATGATCCATGGTCCAGTTGTAATATTCCCCCCACCCCGTCCCTGCAACTTCAAGGAAAAGGAAAATCTACCATGTCTACATGACTAGACTGCAGATTTGAGGACAGAGCCCAGTTTTACCCTTACACCCCCACTTTCACTACTGATCTGATAAGCTTCCTTCAACTCCTAAGCAATGCCTGCAACTGCTGCAAAGTTTTCAGAGGCTCATAACTGCACAAAGGTAAATCCTTCTTTTTAACACTTACAGCCTTGACAAATCTGAGTGGTAGCCATGGGGAAAAAGAAGCCTCTTGTGTAGTTCAAGTGCTCCTGTCAAATATCAAAAGATCTGCTGCAAAAAAAAATGATAGACTCTCAAAGAAAAGGTCATAACAATTCTTTTCAAGGAAAAGTCAGGGCATATCTATGCAGGTTTTACATATGGTAATGTCTCAGTAATACAAACCAACACTAGTTTAGAAAGATATATGGGTAAGGTATAGCTATAAAACTCTTAAATTAAGCCATAGTAATGACAAGACAAAAGCACTTCTATTGCTACAGTTTACAGCTGTGGATAAAATGTAGAATAGTTCACACTATGGAAATTTTAGATTGACAAATATTTCTGAGCAGTAGCATTATGAAACAAAAAAAAAAAGAAAAGTTCTAGGAGGTGCAAAAATACTTTAACTCATCTTGATGCAGAGTGGTTTCCATAATCTATTTGATCTATAAACCAAGAAACCAAAAGTATTGACCCATGCACTTCTTCCTCCCAAACCAAACCATATTCACTCTCCTATCCAGCTTTGATTTACTGCCTCAAACATTAATTAGATTAGTCACTCTTAAGTACATTTACTTTGTGGCATTTCATTCTTTTCCTTCAATTATTCAATAGAGGTTATAGACACCTGTCTTTAGAAGTAAAGATAGAGAGGAGGGGGTTTAAGCTACAATATCTAGAGCTTTTACAATGATTGAACAAACTGTTCAAGGCAATTTTTGCCTTAGTTTCCACTTGAAGCAGAATGGTCTAACTCAGACCAATCCCTCCGTGTGGAAGGCAATTATTTATCAGCTTCCTTTTGGCAAAGAATTCTTTCACCTCTTAGTTTAAAACACTGAGGGTACCAAGGTGTTTCCTGCTAAGCCATTTATCACAGCAGGCTTATAATTTATTTTAACAAGAAACACAAGATAAAAAGGATATTACAGAAGTGCAATGCCCCACAACAATGGTATGTAATTCCAATAGCCACCAAGACAGTTTCTAATGCTGAAGAGTCTCCTGCCAAAGCAAGCACTGCTAACACACGTTTAGTCACAGCATTGTACAGACTGCTGATGCATTGAGGAATTACTGCCCCTGCTCATCCCCCTCAGTTAGACTGCCCACAGTATTATGAACAATTGCCATATAAGAGCAAAGATTACCACCAGCTGTATATGCACACAAACCCATACACCTCTGCACACATGTACAAACACTTCACACCACGGTACTAAAACACCACGTTTCTTCTGTCAGGTCTCACCTATTCAGAGGTGTGCACATGCTGTTCCAAAACACAATCTGAACAAATGAACGCTTTTGCCTTCATTTCTAGATTAAGATTCTTCATTGTGAGGAACCATTAGCACCAGCTGATGGAGCTATTACTTTGGTTGAGCTTTGAAATCAGTACAAAGTTCACAGTATGTTTGAATCACTACTTCAAGACTTGATTTTTTTTTTTGCCAGCACAAGAGAGATGTTCCTAGTTCCTCCAGGAAACATGTAAGTAAATTCCAGAATTCATTAAATGTTTGTGCTCTGCCTATTCCCCGGGCTGCATGATGAAAGATCCTGGACAAGTTAGCATAATTGAAGTTAAACATTTCCAGCATTCAAGAATAAAATTTTGACCTTTATCATCCAAAAGAAATCCAATTTTTTTTTTAATTTCACATTTTCCTTTAAGAATTAAAAGCAGAAACTTACACACAGGGGGATTTTAAAATTTTTCCTCTTAAATTTATCTTTATTGTTTGTAAACTCCTGCATCCTCTTAGCAGAAGGAATTAATCAGTTGTTCTCTGATCTTTTCCATTTTCCTAGCCAAACATCTGCACTTGCCTTCCCCCATCTGCTGTTCTTGTTGTTCAGTTAGTTTACCACCTCAATCGCAGCAACTTCCTTTTTGGTTTCACTAAACAATAGACCGGTGCTCTCCTGAATGAAGTTGCCTTCTGTCTTTTCTATCATTCTGTCTTTCCCCTTCACTAATCTGAGGTGGTAAGAAGAAACACTACTAGCAAAGATCATCTCCTTTGCTCTAAAACAGAAATTTATTTTGTTTTATTCTCAGTAACTCTTCATGCTAGTTTTTCCAAGATTAATATATGAAAAAATAAAAAGACAAATGCAAGACAAGAGCACAAGGCCTCATATATATATATATTTATGTATGTATATACACATACAAACACTTGTTTTAAAGCAGACTAGGAAGACGGCCATCTAAAAGCAACACAAACACATTTCTAAAAACCACTGTAACTACTGTTAAACATTTACTTGGTTTTGCCTGGGTGCAGTGTTACCCAATAAGCCATTTCCATTATATTTAACAAAGCTAGTGTAATGAGATGATACAGAAGCCAAAGTTGTCAATTCATGACACATTTTAGAAACACATGTATTGCCCAGGTTATACAAACCTGCAAACGTAAGAATCTTAAATGAAAAATAAACCAAATCTGTAGTACATGAATTTTACAGGCTGAAGAGCCTAAGGCAGTAAAGAAAACCAACAGCCTATTTCTGTAAGTCTCACTGTTTTGGAAGTTGCTAGGAGCCAAGAATGGATCAGCAGATCAGACTGAGGAACAGAACTTCCCCAACTGCAGATTCAGCAGCTTCAAAATCAAACCACCCCACCATTTTATCATCTTGATCTACATTAAAATAAAAGACCTAAAAGAATTTTCTTAAACTACAGCAAAAAAAAAATTAAATAATTCCTAAATAGTTTCCTTGCAACTAATGTACATGAGAAAACTCTGAAGTGTATTTCTTGGGAATTTTTGGTTATTATTAGAATGGTGTGTGAGCAACTGGAACTGTAAATCTCATGCCAACAGTTAATTCCATATTGACTTGACTCACACAATGATGTTAAACCATTTCTACATAGACTTTCAGTTATGCCTTATTTGGATCCTCTTTTGCCATTACCAACCCATTGGTGCCTTACAGCAGTATGCAAAGCATCATGAAATTTAGTTAACAGGAATCCATATTCCTCTCTAACCCTTCTTCCAGGAACAGGAATACTACTATGTGTAATATTTTCTTCTAACTTTCAATTTATTTTTCAAATTAGAAGCAGTAAACACAATGTCTTCTTTTTACACTTACAGGGGAAAAGAACAGTTGGGAATGTCTTGGAGCATACTTGTTTCCCCATGGTAATTTAGTTCATAATCTAGAAACACTCACCTACAAAATAAATACCTCTCTGCTTTGAAAGTCCCCACTATGTTTTCAATCACAGCCTTGGGGTTTGAGTCTTTTGCCATCTAAGGTCTCCTTTTACAATGATAAGCCTGATGCTTCTTTTAAGTATTGGAAACAACTGGTGATCTGACAAAATCCAGTACTACTCTAAAATTGAAAAGAAAAAAATTACAAAGTTTAGTCATTAAAACCAGAGCTGTGACACTGTTTAGGTCACTCTCTGAATAAACAACAAGCACACCGATGCTAAACTGTTTCCTACCAGTATCTCCAGATATCTATCACACACTGTTTCTAAGTTGCTAAAACTAACTTTACTTTACCGATTTGTCCAAGAATTGTAAAATGTTATTTGAGTAACATATTCACCTCTACAGACAAATACTGGTCCATACTTTTTGAGTTTGAGAGGGAACAGAAGCCAAATCTCCTAGCAATTCCTTAAAATATAATTTTGTCATTTTTTACTTCACCCTTCCTCTTTTTATTTATAATCCTCCACATATGAGGAGGACTCAGAACATTGCAGGAACGGTTCTCTTGAACAGCCATAGCTACCCCAGCCACTCCGGGATTTGCTTTTTGTTGCCCACTTCCCATGTCATGTATGTTGAGCAGAGGACAGAAAAAGCATGTGGCCACTAACGACCCTCCTAGGGACACCAAGGTACAGCCTGTGACACAGATTCTTCACTCTCTGTCTCCTCATTTACATCTTTGACACTTGGCCTTTTTCTACTTGCAAACGCAGTTCTCTCCCAACAGCAAGGTGCACTGTGTTTTTGAGGGAGAGACACTCCTATTTTTGGGAAAAGGCACAATCATCCCCTTGGTTAGTGCTAACAACAACAGCAACCAGTACCAGAGGCCCAGAAAACAGCGTAAGGTAGAAGTCTCAAAGCCCACTTGCCTTAAGGCACTCCTTGCCTGCCTCCAGCAATCCGCCACCCAGAGAGAGCCAGAGTTGAGTAGCGCATTTTAACGCCCTTCCAAAAACCTCTCCCAGTTTCTGTGCAGTTGTCTGAACAAGTATAAGCTACGGGGAGACATACTAGCCTACAGAAACAAAGTTTCAAAGGTTAGTGGTGTCTTATTTAAGAAAAATAATAAATAAAGAAGTTATCTCATTCTGCTTGCAAACTACCACCCAACAAGGACATTGAAAGCCTTTTATTCTTTCACACAAGGTGGAAACAGCAAAATACTGTTCCCATTCTCTAATAGAAATTAAAATTTTCTTATATGAACAGCTCTATTGTAATTTCATTGTTTTCTGAATAGCAAGCACACACAACACAGCCTGTAAAATTAGAATTTGCTTCCCCTTACATGCATATCTTGCAATTGTCAGTCTGAAATGTCATCTGCTATCCAATCACACTTTTTGAAGCTCTCTGCTACCAGCTTCCCGTTTCACTAACCAACTTAGTATCAGCAAATATTTTAAGGAGGTTAAGAGACTGCCAATTAAAATAACAAAACAAGAACTCAGAATTGCCTCACTAGCTCTTTTATGCCTAGGAGAAAGGGAAGAGATGCGTCTTTTGTTCCACAAAAGTGACTAAACAGCAGCCACATTTATGTAAAGGGGAGAGCACAGTTCAACATTTTCATATGCAATACAAAAGACTATAATAATACAATAATGGAAGTCCCTTTCAAATTTGGATCTGAAAGCATAGGCTCATCCTTCAGTTTCACTAAGTCTCAGGATACGCAAACATAATGCTGGTAAGCCAAAGAAACCCTAAACTGTTCTATCAGCTCTAAGGCACGAATATAAAAGGTTATTTTCAGGACTTTCTACAGCTTACAAAAGGGAAGCGGCCAGAGAAGACCTTTCTTAAAGCAAGTCTTCAAAAATCTCTGCAGCACTGAACAAGATTCCCTCCTTCACACAGCTCCCTTAACTACCCTAATTTGATAATATTCCAATTAACAGCTAGAAAGTGAGCATAAAAGGAATGAGGCTGCTACCTCTCCCATTCCTATCCAACAGGAAGAAAGTTTTCTTTAGAGAAAAAGTTACTTTTGCTTGTTATCTAGCTAATAACTAACAAAAATCTGTTAGAAATCAACAATACCATTACCATCCCACTCATCCATTCACAGCTGTTGAATTCCATACTTTTTTTTTTTTTAAAGCTTCTGAGGAAGGCTCTTCTCAGTCACTTTTCTGGGTTAAGATTTTAAACAAACAATTAAAGAGACTTGTGTATTGGGGAATTTCAATTTTGCTGGTAATTCCTCCATAAGTCCACATATTATTTCCTCCTCACTTTGCTCCAAAGAGCAAGGAATCTTAATAGGATAATGTGAAGGCTTATAAAACCATCACTGAGGAGCCAAAGATTTAAGAGGGCAATGTTTAATATTTAGTTAAGCAACACCAAGAAGATATCACAGCTAGTCTTTTAAAAATCACAACAGTTAATTCTGTTTAGATCAGGAAAATAAGTGCTTTTTCAAAAGCTGATTGGCATTTTAAATATTACTAACTACTGCCTTTATCCATATTTAAATATAACAGAAGCAAAACCAATTATTCAGGGAGGAGGAAAAAAACTGAACTTGGGTTTTAGAACTTTCTGGTAGTCAGCCTCTCTTGCCTTTAATCTTCCCTGTCATCCATTTCCATTCTCATTCTCTTTTGCCTCTTCTTCTGAAGGCAATAACTCCTACAGTCAATATCCCTGTGTTTGGTGCTTGTCCAAATCCTTGTTACTTGATAACAACCACAAGTTCCTGCTTCACAAACTAGCCTTTCACAGCCTTCTGCTTCTGTATGCATCCCATCTGAACCACAACAAAAGTCATATGTGTTTTCCATATTATTTTCTACCTTTTTTTTTTTTTTTAAAGAGAGAGGAAGTAGGTTAATGAGTTCTGATGTATTCAGTTATGCCAGATACTTACTCAGCTGGAACATTCACTGCAGATGATCAAATCTCTCATTCAGTTGTGGTCTGGAGTTATTTTATACAGGGCATCAAAGCAGTTAAAGTCCTTAACTTTTAAAAAAATTCCAAGAAAATTCCAGATCTGTTTAAATTGATTAACATAACAAAAAAGAAGCCATAGCTCACTAAAACATGATCAGACATAGCAACTCGATATTTACAAAAATAATGAAAGACTGTACTTCAAGTGTAAACATTTTACTGAGCAGACATAAAAACAGCTTTAAAAGAATAACTGCCTTTAGTACAAGCTGAAATCAATACATTATAAAATGTGAAAACTTTCAGCTCTAGTTAAGATGCATATAAGTCACCCAGAAAAACACAAACATGTAAGTCACAAATATCATATAAGTCACCCAGAAAAACACAAACAACAGATCTAGACAACTCACACAGGCATAATTTTCTCAAAAGAAAATGAAGGGGAAAACAAAACAAAACAAACAAACAAAAAACTCCCCACCAAACCAAAAAACCCACTTCCAAACAAAACCCCCAAAACTTGAATTCATTCCACCCATCTAAAGTACTACATCTGTTCCAAAGAGGTTAACCGTGTTTGTTCTAGTTTATTTGGATATTAAATGCAAGATAAAAGATCTCTAGGCGAAATGTAAAAGATTGTATCTTATTTTTGGGAAAGAAGCAGATTCCAGAGGTGTGTTCCTGCCCAGCCAATCCCGAGGCTGTTGTTCAGCTCTGCCACCTCTCTGAGCCCAATCACAGCCATGAAGGGAAACTCGTTTCGCAGTTTGTCTCGGCGGCGCTGATGATGAATGGCTGCTTCAGGGGAAGAGATCAAGCTGTGCGGTAAATCTTCCTATTTGTTCCATCTGCTTTTCTATTTTAAACAGCTGCAGTGATCAGCCTGGCACCCTACTTTAAGTACATGTGAATTTCGTAAGAGAAAACATTTCTGTAAGTGAAAACATGACCTAGGGAGGACAAACCTTTCTCAAACTGAACACTGCAACTTCTGCAAACAGTTGCAGTTTACTATTATTTTGTATCTGCCTTCCAGAAAAGATACGGCATAACCATAGCTCAATCTTACAGCTTTTACAAGGTCTACTTTGCAGCCATACATAGCTGGTTTCGAGGCGATGGTGCTCTCCACATTTCGTCCTCCTGCCTAGCTCCACTTTGCAATACAACTTGTAAGATGGCAGCAGTAATATGCAGACAGAGTATATTTACTAGAATATGCAACTCAAATATACAAAAGCCTAACCTGTAAGCCTTACTTATCTTGTAACTGTGCTGAGGTTGTATTAATGTATGCCAATTCAGCCTGGCACCATTTTAAAGGAATGTTTTCAATAAAGCCCATTACTGATTTTAAGCTAAAAAGACTGGGTAAACACACTGAAACAAGCCATGGGTTTGGGTGTTTTTTCCTTTGGTTATAAACACCATTCTTGACTGGCTAGATTTCGGTGTGGCCAAATGCTGCTTTCACTTATACTTCAAATAGCAGCACTGTAGGTTCCCTTGTCAAAATCTCACAAGAAATTACAACATCTCTTAGATAATTTCCACCATACTCTGTCTATGGATGATTTTCTTCACATTAATATGTCATGATATAGAAGTTTTCTAAAGTGTAATGATATATAAAAGTAAGCAGAAAATATTTCAACTTGAACTAAATATACTTCTATAAATTCAACCTATCAGCTTTCCACATAACTCAAAATTATTGTGAGGTTCCATGAGCATTATTTACATTTTATAGATAAGCAAAATGAAACAGGGCTATAACTCATCCAAGATCACATAGCAAATCAGAGAGTGGCAAGGCCAGGAACAGAACTCATCTCCCAGGCCATTCCTAGAACTGGTAAGCCCATTTCAATATTGCTGAAGCAGGAGAAGGTATATTTTGGGAAGAAATGCCAGAGGAAGATTTCTTAGTAGGGAGTGAGAGAAAACACTCAAGTGCCAAGTTCTTGAGAGATCAAAGTCTCAATTTCTGTCCTCTCCTTGCAATAAGACAACTTGTTGAAAGTGCATTTCAACAGCAAGACACATGAACATGAATGTGACACCAAGTTGGCAAAGGCTTCAGAAGTTAAGATTGGATCTTAAAGGCTAACTACAGTATCTTTTGATTAGCAGAGTTTTAAGCTGACAAGTCTATAGATTCAACCTAAAACTTTGCAAATAAAATGACGGAACAACAAAATAACCACAATCCCAGTGTTAATCTCTTAGGAAGAAATCAAAAATATATTATTATAATCAAAACTGTACTGTCTGTACAGTTTCTATTATTTCATAGAAGTTTCAAGTTTCATTTTAAAGATTTTAATATTTAAATAAGTTTTTAAAAATATTTAAATAAGTTTTAAGGCTATTAGTGATACTTAGCACCTTTAAGGAGAATTTCAGGACAGGAATTGTAATTTTCAGTATTCAGACATTTTGAATATTATTCTAATGGTAACACAATACTCAGTTAAGTCATGCTACCAAGGTGTTTTCTTTTGGTTCACCAGTAAGGACTGGAAAAATTGTGCAAAAAGCCTGCGCACAACCAGCATGAAAAAACCACGTCAAAGTAACAAAACGGAACCCCAAACAAAGCAGAAAGATTCTACTTCACTTACCTGCTTTCAGCAGCATCTTAGATTTATGCAGAAAATCCTAAATTGTCACACTCTGTCAAGGAGCTGCAACACTAAATTGTGACCTCCCCCAGGCTGACAGTTTTTCTTTCATTTGGGATTTCAAACAGTTGAACTTCGTTTGCTTTATTTCCTCACCTCCCCACCCCCATGTCCTGCCCCAGCAGTACCTTCTTCTGTTATGCTACCGTGCGTCAGCGGGATGCGTCCTGCAGCCCCGCATGCTGCATGATGCAAGAAGGTGCAATCTGGAAGGGCTGTTATTGATACAGTCCCTGCAAGGTATGTGCCTTGTGGGCACACAAAGTTGGGCAGATCCTGTCTGTACAGTCAATACAGAAATCAATACCTTTATGTAGCAAGCACCAGTGGAAATGAACAGTTCTTTAAAAACAAATTTTTGATTTCATGACGCAATGTGAAAGTTGGCATCACGTGACACTGTAGGAAAATAGTAAGATTTTACTAGGAAAGTAATAGCAAAGTAGGAAGCAAGAGCAGTGAGAGAACGACAGAAGAGGGAAGGGAAAAGGTGAAAAGAATTCAGTTTAGGACACACTAACTAAGATATTGTCATCAGACATGAATATGATCTATGCCCAGACAGCTAAGACAGAAAATGGAATCTGAAATTCAGAGACCAGAGACGGTCCACACCACAGAAAATTAATAGGGAAAGCATTGATGAGTTTGATAGTGCAGAGTAAGTGTCAAAAAAGCTACAATAGTACCCTGTACATTTAATTAACATGTAGATAGAGAATTTCCGCAAAAATACTAGAGTCAATAATCTTTATTAGCCTGGGACTAAAGACGTTTATTGAATGGATTTTACCATTCATGTTGCTTTCATTTTTAAATTCTGCCAATCTAATATTTGCAAGTTCCACTCTTTCCTTCCAATCCCTGTAGAGTTTAGTGAAGTGACTGGCTGCTAACTGCCAAATATTCTTGTGCCTTAGCAGGATATAGACACTTCATTCCAATAACATGACTTTATTTGGCAGCTGGCACAAAACAGGCATTAGGGTTGTGATTCAGTACTTGGTTGTCTCAACAATCTAATGCTCAATGAACTTTTATCTCCCCGCCATTTGGTAATCAGACTGTTAAAAGGTTAAAACAGGCAAAAAGGTTTCTAAAACTCTTTCTACAGAAATCTTCATATTTCACAGGGCACTTTTCAAGGACAAGAACACTAAACAATCAGCCAGAGGTGCATGTATTCCAAAGCAATATTTATTGTGGTACTATAAGCTATGCTTTCTCCTAATACCTCTCTCTACTGCCCCATATAAACACTCACACAAAGCTCTTACTGAAAAATACTGCTTTGCTTTGAAAACATTCTCAAAGTTTTATTTTCTCAGAACCTTCATGGATCAGAGAAATTTCCTTTCCCAGAGCGTAACAGTGAAGAGGAGATAACACTGAACAAGCTACTGTGTTGCTCTCCCTCGCCAAGCTGTACTTCTCTCTTTCTCACTCCAGAAACAGTAACTAGACTTCATCTCTTGTTTCAGCTCTGTCTCCAGAGAAGAAAGCAGCAGGCATTACAGTCCCTGCTCAGCTCTGAGCGCTGCTCCCAGTACTGCTGCCCAAGGCTCTGCCTGGCGCCAAACTTAGGTGAAGCAGTAAGCCCAAAAGCCTCTGTCCTCCAAGAGGCTGATACCTTGAGCTAGAGGTGCAACCTGCTAGACTGTCATCTGCTGAAAATCATATCTCAAATTCTTCTACTCCAAGAAGGAAGAAATCACTAGAAGAAATGGTATTGTTTTTGCTTGGACTGTGTCCTCATGCCATGAAGGCCTAATGCCAGAGTTCAGCACTTGTTTTCCCTTTCAGCTTATAGATAGAGTGGTTCTTCTAAAAGGTAAAAAGTAAAACTCACAAACCAGCAACTGGACAATGTAAACTGTAGGAGCTCAATTCTATTCCTGAACACTGGTCCAGGCACAGATCTAACTAAATTCACTAAAGCCTCTATAAAATCACCCCTTTCCAAACCAGCTGGGTCTAGTAATGTATAAGGGGTCCACAAGAAGTAAGTCACTGTGGGATAGATTAAATCAATAACTGTCCACCAGTTAGGTCAGGGACATTCCCAGATTTCCAGCAGGGAGAAATCAAGCAGACCATTACACAAGCACAGCCTTACCACCTTCCATTTTGCACAAACTGCTGCTTTCCCTGGTTCCACACCCAAAGTGTAATGATCTACAATAAAAGGGCTGACTCCATCTTTTCAAGGACATTGATAACTTAATGTTAAAAGGAAAACTATAGGGTTTTTGTTTTCCTTTGGTTTTGTTGCTTGTTTCTCTATTTGATATTTTGAAGATTAAAACTTCACAGAAGAGGGAAGGAATCGCCAAAAAGGAAGTCTGCTAACCTGACAATGGGCCTGCCTTTGGTTTTATGCTAGCTATTCCAGAAACAACAACGAACCAAACAACAACAACAACAAAAAAAACCCAAACCAAACCAAACCAAAACAAAAAAAAAAAAAAAAAAAAAACAAACCCAAAAAAACCCCACAAAAAAACCCCCCCACAGGGCTATTTTGAAGTTCCATATTTATAACTCTAGGCCTTCTGATGTTCATAAAAGTTTTTACAACTAGGAGGTCACTAAACAGTCACCCCAGGTATCGTATAATTAATTCATGTCACTTGGAGAAGGTAGGGGGAAATCTATTAACCCAGTCTTGTGGGAAAACAGGGAAGAACTAGCCATCATCAGCCACCTTCTTTAATCTACTGCCAATAGATTAAACCAATAATTGTCTACAGCACCACTTGATGTTCGGCATTTGTTATATTTCCTTCCTTTCCAAAATCCTTTAAGAAAAGGTTTTGAAGATGCTGGACTATATGTTTTAGCATGCAGACATGCTTTAACACAGAAGGAAAAGTAAACATTATCATAAAATGTTCAAACAACTGCAAACAATCACTTTACCACCATCTTGTGAGTTAAATCTTGTCACTTCAGCCACAGCCACTGACAGCATGCTCTCCATTTGATGCGTTTTACACAGCAAGTCAGACAACTCAGTTTTTATAGATAAGCTATTCCAAAGTTAATGGTAATGTACTTCACGTGCCATCATGGCAAGTTACCCTGAAATCAGAAGGCCTGAGTGTGAAGGGAAGTGTTAGTATATACCTTGTGAGCTCAGTCACAGATAAACACTCAGGTGCTCTTCAAGTTGCAATTTTCATGGTATTGTTCATGAAACCTCTGACATTTCACAATGCCCATGGCCATCCACTGTGAGCAAGATTCACACATATCTATGCACACATACCTATGTTTGGAAAAAGGTCTATTAAACAGAGTTGAAGCACAGTGTCACTAAAGAGACATGTATTTCATCTCCTATTGTTCGATATAATTAGGAGATGGGGAAATAAAAAGGCCTCTGCACATTTAATATATGCTATTATGTCATCTAGTTGCATGTTTGCTTGAGGCTTACTTCATTTGGCCTGAATTTAAACTTGGAAGAACTTCAGGTTCTTTTAATGCTAATGATCTAGTTCCTGCATAGTACAGTCAAATGAAAAAGCCTGACATGGGAAAACTTAAATAGCAACAAGAATACACAGTTCTCTTCAAGAAGAATTTCAGCTTTACCCACTATTAAACTCAGCCCAGTGTACAATATTTGTTGACACTGTTTTGCTCTTCCTCCAGACTGTCCTGCTGGTTCTGTAACCCCATTTCAGCCACTTAGCTGCAGTAGTGCAGGTTACTTACATCTCACTGCACTTGGATTCTGAAAGCAAATTGCAAATCCACTACAGACCAATTATTTCCTTTCTAGGTGCCAAACTGTTCTATGAAGTCTTATACAAACACCCACTGATATTTTAAAGAATTGTTCCTCTTTTCCCTTAATGGAAACTTCTAGATGAGAACATTTTTTCTCTGAAACTAAAGATAAATAGAAAATTCATAAAAAATACCAAGAGACACCCACTTTTGGTTCAAACCTCCACCAAGAGCTTCTAGCACCAATCAGTTATAAAGGAAGAATGAACTTACAGTGCCCTCAAGTGTGAGGGGATATGAATTAGAAGAAGTCTGGAGATCTAGGAAGCGAGAGAAAAGTTCTCAAGCGTTCAGGAAGGACCCTAACTGGAGAAAATTATGTTAACCAGCACGTGGGGATAAGTGCCTTTATGCATTAGGGCAGATTGTGTGCTATAAACATGTGCCAGAAAAAAATGACAAAATCTCCACTTTCAAATCTGCCTTTTCAGATGCTTGTGAGCTGGAAGTTTCATGTACATTCTCACCACAGGAACATAACAAAGACAGTTTAGTCATCTAGTGCAGAAGCCTCTAAATAGTATTTCAAGGAGGTACTACCTTAGTGGAAGGTCAAATTTACAAATACGACAAACACTGTGCAGACAAGTCCAACAATGTTGAAGACAACAACATTTCTTCAAGTGTCTGAATCCCTTAGCAAAAATCACACTTCCCTCTATTACCCAGGAACACAAAACTTATCTTTTCTACAGTTATGCAGAAACTGAGGAGGGTAATGCACCTTAACTAGCATTCACAAAACCTGTAGGTCAAGTTGGAAGTCACCTAAGTTAACCAACAGGAAGCACCAAGGACAGGAATGCCTTATCAGTCTCATCTCTCACTGTGCTAGAGCTTTCTACCCACCACAAAAAGGCAACTGCATCTATTCAGGACCACAACCTCAAGCCGAGATACTGGTGCTCTCACCTCAGCAGTGAGATCACTTAAACAAGATAGAGGCCAACTCCGAGTCATTAATTGGCCCAAGGTGATTTCACCTCTTCTCTAAATAAAATTAAGCTGTTTAATGATGGCAACACAGCCAGCACTTCCAACTCCATTAGTCCTGCTTTACACGCAATCCTTAGTTTGTTCACAAGCCTGGAAATAAGAGCAAAAGCTAGTTCAATTCTCTCATCTTGGGAGCCCAGGCATGTAAAGGGCATGACTTTGAACCACCTCAGGGAGAAAAAGTGCTGAACCCAAAGTCCTCACTCTTTGGGAATGCTCTAAACCACTAAGCTATTACTCGGGAGTGGGAGGAGTAGCTCTGGTTTGTTTTGTGCAAAGCCCATCTGATAGGTCTTCAGTAAACATGCTCCAAGAACACCATGTTCTGCAAACCCTGAGAGGAGAAAGAAGGAAACATTTAACCTCTGGATCCAGAGTGAGCTTACTTGAGCACAGGTGTGGAACTACTGCCCACTTCCTGACCTGAAACACCCTTAAGAATGGCTGATCATCTGATGAGGTTCTGCCTATATGCTCACTGACTTCAGTTACAGGGTTAGAAGGATCCTGAGTTTTGAAGCTCTGAGTTGGGTCATAAACATAAACTTCCTGAACTCAGCTCCTGTCTTTAGACTGCATAATTCAGTGACTTAGTGAAAACCAGAACCTTTGTCTTGACAAATAATTATAACACAGGATAGAGAGGAACCCCCATGTTGGTGGCTATAAGTGCAGAAATCTGAAGGTATCTTATTCCATTTAAAACAAACAAACAAACAAACCCCCAAAACCTAACCGAGCAAAAAACCCCACCAGCTGTACTATAAAAACATTAAGTTTGAAAAGCAAAGCATTCTGATGCTAGCAACTAGCAGAAGTTGAGTCTATGCAGATTATTTCAATTTTTAAATTTTCATTCTTCTGTAGGGAGAACATTTTCCTGTTAGGGTTACCTTTTCCTATAGTGTCATCTGTTGCAGAACCTCATATTTTTATTGCTATTGTGAACGATATATCAATGATAAAGCAGGGACAAACTAGTGAATGAAAATACTGCATAGTATGCTCTGTCACAATCAGAACCTAAATGTAACCCAAGTGGCTGAACTACCATTCCCCTGTAGGAGGCTGTAAGAAACAGTAAGAAACAGTAGTAACAAAGTGTAACAAACAGTAGAGCATTGCACCTGAAAATGCCATCAAGATACAAGCTAACTCTTTCTGTTGCATGCATATGGTAAGGGAGTTAAAACAATTTGAAGAGTATCTGCATCTAAGACCCCACAAGCTCCAGCCCCCTTCTTTCACTAAAAATACCACCTGTGTTCTGATCCATTAGACACTGGTAGTAAATCTCTGGGGATGCAAGCAGTCTGTTGGGTCATTGCTACAGCCAGGGTTGAATTAAGTAGAGCACCTTTCCCACTGGATGAGGCCTTGCCATACAGCAGGATAAAAGCTAAAATGCTGCCAGGAAGTTTCACCGTGAAGGGTCCCTTTGAGCACACGCCAGCAATTCCTGTGCACCACAGTCACACAACAAATGATATCGTTTCTTCCAGCAAGTGAGGACTGCCAAAGCATTCTATTTTCCACCAGCTCCCTTTATAATAGTGGACAATTAACAGTATCTAAATAGATTTTAGTCTTGACAATGCAGTAGTTTTACTCTGCTTGGTATAAAGTTTTTTTAAAAAGGCAAATAGCAACACTACCACAAAACACAATATTTTACTCAAGATAATACAGTTCAACAGAAAAATTTATTTTATTCCAGAGATAGCTTAACATGTTTATTGGTTAATTTTGTTTAACAGGAACTAAAAAGTCCTAAAACATTAAATGTCAGCCCTCTCCTCCCAACTGCAATCTATTCTTTTGTTGAATCCATTCTCAGAAAACTGGTGTTATGTGCTAGTTTAAAATTCTTCACTAATATGCTCAAAATTAAAGAGTTATTCACCAAAGTTTTCTAATAATTTAATTTCCCTAAAGTCCTCCATATAGATCCGTTGCTAGATCCTCCAGAAAAAGAAAATAGACTGATTATGACTATTATTATCACTTAGGACCTATAGTAGTATTTTCTGGTTAGATCAGGGAAAGTCTGTGCCATGGCCAGCAATAGAAGACACCATCATACATACTCAGACTGATTTCCTTCACAAACCTCAGATTTTTGACCCCAACTTTTTCAATTATTAAAACATCATTGTAGTTGGGTAGGGGATTTTTTTTCTGTTGTTGTTTTGGCTTTGGGACTTTTTTTAATACACGGGAATTTATACCTCCTGTGTTCAGAAGAGGTGACTTCTTGCAGTTAGTGCCTTCTTCCCTTCTTTCAGCTTTTTTGTTTTTTGTTTTTTAAAGACATACTAATGCCAAGGCTTCATTAACAATACAGAGGTAATATTAGGGAAGTTTCAGTTGGAGATAAATGCCTTACAAAACTGAAATTGTGACAATCATGAATTAAAATAGAAATAGGCATGAAACTTGAATATAGTGGTGAGTTAATTAATAATTAATATATAAGGTGCTGATTCACCTACTATCACAAATTTCTTATTCATGAATGCTTTTCTTCTTTTCCTATAACTGTCAATCATCACTACTTTAACTCAGTTACAATTACATTATTTCTAAAAAAACTAGCAAGATATCATCACCAACAAAAAATACCTAAAATGCCCCATCTCAAGAAGTTTTTATGTTACTATTCTGCAAACAGAAATAACATGAGACAAAAAGAACAAAGTTTCATTTTTCAAGAGTTTTAGAGTAAATACATCTCAATTCATATTGATGTCACTCCAAACAAATCAAAAACTGGCAACAGAACATGAGACATGAAGTCTCCCCCAAGTGTTCCTTCAAATTCATTACATCTTCCTCAAGCAGGTGCACCAGCTTAAGTTCATTCCATGTGGAATTCTGTGAAGCACGTACAAGTGAGAAGTGTCTATTTACTGCTGTGGTAACTGGCACACCTGGTAGCCCACACTGAGCCAATTTAGTCCTGAAAATACTGCAGCTGCATTCATATGACATTACATTTAACTTCTCAGGCCCTGCTGGAAGGCACATCACCACAAAAAAATAGAGACACTGTGCTCCCAGGCTCCACATGGCCCATCCAAAACTTGCTTCCTGCATCTCTCTACTCACAGTGTAACTTCTCAGATTAAGAGACAAGTGTGAGTGTCAGCTTGGCACAATGATTACACTTACAGCCACTGAAATTCCAGGAAACCTGAAACCTGTACAAGAAGACACATGATTGTTCAAAACAAACAGAACTACTAAGAGAGTTTTGAAACGGAGTCCTGCAGCAAGGTTTCAAGATGCTTCTGGACAGAACAACCAGCACAGCGGCCTCAACCCTGTCAGCTTCACTCTACCACACAGGAGCAGCCATTCTGGCAATCTAGGGCTGCTCCCAGGAATAGTAGGCAGTCGTGATTTTTTTCAGGATCATGTCTGTGGTAGACAACACTTTTAATGAAGTACTTGCTGGTTTATTTTTAATCTATAATTTTTAGATCATGTGATGGTATTAATGTAAGTATCCTCAGTAAAGCAGTACCCTCCAAATGTGACAGTAAGTGCCCAAAATACCACTGCTAAGACAATAAATACTTCAGTTCAAAATGAAAATTTTCAGAATAAAGCATGGAGAAAAAACCTCCAAATCCTATGACAACAATCTAATTAAACAGATGTGTTTAATATCATAATAAGTTTCATCTGAATAAAGAAAAAATGCTTTCCTCTTGTGGTACAAAAAAAAATGGGTGTCCTTTTTCTGTAGCACAACACACTCTTTCCCCCCTTCAAAAAAAGATCCCAGAAGCTGAACTTTTTAAAAGCCATACAAACATGTATTTCATCCTAGTTTTCTGAAGTCAACTTATTTAGAAACGTTCTAAAAAAATAGAGAAGATAAATACTTAATGTTATGATTGGAAAAAATATTTTAGCATATTTCAGTCTTCATCAAAACTTCTGTTCAACTCACCTCATTAATCTAACTGGATTAGCACTACTCAGTTAGGTTAAATCCTTCACCCACTTTACAGGGCCTTCAAAGCTTCCTCACTACTTTGGCTTTAATACAAAGCCCTTTTGGACTGAGGTAAATAAATTTCACAGCATCTGGACAAAATGTGGTTCTTTTCCTAATTTGATAAAGCTTTAAGACCTCTATTTCTTAATGTGACATCTTGTCAATAAAAATGACCTTTAGGGCCAAGTTAAGTTTTGAGATGAGGCAGAGCAAGCTTCAAACTCCAGTTCAGTACAAATCCCACTCATGCTTGAATGAGACACTCATACATCCAAGGCAAATGACCTAACACTTTTACAACTTTAAATGAAAACATGAAACTCGTAGTGCTTGAGAAGATCTGCTTTGTCTATTCAACTGCCCACAAGTCACTTACCTGAGAGAGGCAAACCAGAGACTGGAATGTGAGATCTTCATGCTCATAGTTTTTGGCTATTCTAAGTGTATTTTTCTTCCTATTCTCCACGGGACTTTCAGTCATTACTGAAGCCTTTCCCTGCAAGCACTTTGTCAAAAGCAGCACATTTTCACAAAAAAGGGGTTTTTTTCGGAGATCAATCAACTTTGTAACAACCAAATAAACACTGATATTCCAGCAAATTCTAAATTTCACTCTCAAGAAAACACACCAAAGAACTAGTTCCAATATTGTGGTGGGTTGATGCTGGCTGCATGCCAGGTTTCCACCAAAGCTGCTCTATCCCTCCTTTCTTCAGCTAGATAGGGAGACAGAATATAACAAAATAGCTCATAGACTAAGGTAAGGACAGGGAGAGATCACTCACTCACCAGTTACCATACTCCATTTGGGGAAATTAATTTAAATTATTAATAAATCAGAGTAAAATAATGAGAAATAAACCCAAATTTTCAAGCACCTTATCCCCACCAAACCCACTCTCTTCCTGGGTTTAACTTCCCTCACAATTTTTTCTACTTCCTCCTCCCTAGCAATGCAGTGGAACAGGGAATGGGGTTGTTGGAGTTGTCGTCAGACACATTTTCTCTGCTGTTCCTTCCTCCCTTGCTCTAGGGAGTCTGTCCCCACAGAAGGCAGTTCTCCACAAACTTCCCCAAAGTGCATCCTTCCTCAGGGCTGCAGTTCATGAAGTGTTCCAGCTTGGGTCCCTGCCAGCGGGGTGGAGCCATTTAGGAACAGAATGCTTCAGCATGGGTCCCCCTCAGGGTCACAAATCCTGCCAGAAAACCCTCTACAGCTCCATTCTCCACAGGGCCACAGGTCCTGTCAGGAGCCTGCTGTAGCACAGGCTCCCAGACCTCCTCAGCCATCCACCTGTTCTGGTGTGAGATCCTCCACAGGCTGTAAGTAGAGATCTGCTCCACCACAGACCTCCATTGGGCATGCTGCCTCACCATGGTCTGGACCATGGGCTGCAATGGAATCTCAGCTCCAGTGCCTAAAATACCTCTTCCCCCTTCTTCTTCACTGCTCTCATCTGCAGAGCTGCTTCTCTCACATATCACTCCCTTCTCACTGCAGTTGCTATTGCCCAGGGCTTTTCCCCTGTTTTCCCCCTTTCTCAACAGACATTATCCCAGAGGTACCACCACTGTCACTGATGGGCACCTTGGCCAGTGACAGGCCCATCTTGGAGCCAATTGGACATTGGGGAAATTTTCAGCAGCCTCTCACAGAAGTCACCCATGCAGCTGCTCCAAAACCAAAATCTTGCCATGCAAACCCAATACAAAAACAGAGCTGCAGGTTAAAAAAAAAAAAAAATCCCTTTTTCATTAAATAATCTGCTCCACACATTTCCTGGACTTCATTTCCACTATAGAGAAATAAAAAGAGAGAAATAAAAAAAAAAAGATCCCTGTAAGATCCTTCTAGAAATTTAGAATTTGTATCAATAATGAGAGCATTCCCTTTAGGATGCTGTCCTGCAGATGATGCCAGGTTTCCAAATAAGACTCTGTGAAGAGTGATGATCCCATCTAATTATGTGAAGTAAAGCATCTGCCATGAGGACATAACAGCAGTTTCTCTTCTATTTATAGCAACAGAACATTGTTGCAAGAGAACATTATACAGCATGCTGCTTCAATTCTTTATCATTCTATAATGCTCAGAATTGTTAAGGACTCAAATAACTTCTTAGAAGAAGCTTCCCCTTGCCATTTAGAAGTTTCAGCGTTCAAGAATTCTCAAAAAGAGCTCAATATTTATTACAAACAATGTAAGAAGTATCACACTATTTTGAAAAAAAAAGTACTCTTGTCCACATGAAGACTGTCTTAGTCTGTTGTAGATGAGCTTGATTTCAATGAGCATCAGAGGCTACCATTGCATCAGATAAAGGAATCAAGTCTCAAATGAGGCTATTAAATTATATTATCCCTGGCTTCTATTACATACAGAAGGAGAAGGTATTTCACATGATACTATCCCTAGGAAAATCACTTAATTCTATTTCAAAATTAATTATGCTTGGCTTAAGAATTGAGAGTTAGTTCTTTGTTAGATTGCCTCTTTTTTTGTAGATACATAATAAAAACTTGCAGCACATACTCTTTCCAACTTGATTTCCACTTCCATTTCTTAGCAGTTTTAGACAACAAAGGAGATCAATGTTTTTTACAAGTTCTGCCTAGTTGGATTGTCCACTCTTTATTTTTAAACAAATATTCAAGTAATACTGTGGCAAGATACTCTACCCCGGAACGTGGTCAAGTAACTTGGACAATGTCGTATTTGCAAAGCTATCCATGGGGGGCTGAGCTCAGGCCATGTGCTGGTTTTAGTGTTGAACTATGCTCAACCAGTCTGGCTCACTAACCCCAAATCAGTACCTGATACTGAGGCAAAGATGTGGCAGACAAGCTGCTAAGCTGACCTGGCAGACATGAGACCTAGTCGGTAACTTTATACTCTGAAAGTCCAGCCCATTTTCATAAGGCTACATTTCTCTAGCACATTCCTTCTTGACACTCCTCAGGGTCAAGAGAGAGATCTGCCCATGAGCATTGGTATGGTGAGTTACATCCACGTCTACTTCATTATTCCCTCTTGTGAGCTTTAATATAATTGCTTTGCAATAGTGCACTGAACTATCCTATACATACACTGCTAGCAATTTTAGCTTTTAAACTGTGCAGGGAAGAATTCTGGAGCTAAGACTGGATCCAGCCACACCTGGACCCCTCTCTGAGAAGTGTTTAGAAAGCAAGGGGTTCCTTTCAGCACCTCGTGGCTCAGCTGCAGTTGTCACTCCACCCTCGACAAGTACATAAAGCAAATATTTAGAAGATTAGTATTCATTTTTCTGCTGAAGTTTTGAAAACACATGATGGTAGACTTGTATGTTTTTTGTTACAGAATCAAGAAGGTGTCTCCTTACAGCAGTCTAAAACAGCCACACAGGAAAAGAAAGATTTCCCACCAGACCATCACACAGGACAGACAGGTTATATTAGCAAAGGATAACTGGGATAAGTTTGCACTAAAGCCACAGACTGTCACCAAAACTTCAAGATTTGGCCTTCCCACACCAGCATCCCTGACACAAACTCTGAGATTATATCTTCAAAGACATTTTATTCCTCAAAAGACATTTTTATTCGGGAAGTCATCGTTAAACAGGGAATTTGTGAGTCTGTGTGAGTGTGCATCTAGAGAAATTCTCAGTTTCCCAACACAATCAAGAAGAGGTTTAGAAGATAGTATTAAAATTTGATTTTATTGTCTGTAAAATGCTTTAGGTTTTTTTACCTCAGGACACCTTTCCAAGTATTTTTTAGCAACTATTTTTCTTGAGGGAACAGACAGCAAGTCATTTAGCTTCCATGCAAGATTTCCAGCAGAACTTCGCAATTGCCTTAGTGTGTTTTTATGCACATGCACAAAGATTTATTGCTACCAGAAATTACTTTTCAGCCATGTGGCTACGCTACCCCAGAGAGCTGATATCCAAGAACTGTACCTCCCTCCCAAACATGCAGATGTGTGACATACTGCACCACACACCCCGGGCTCTGAGAGGAGGAACACAGGTGGAAGCCACGTATATGGGAAGCACACCGCAGCTTACCAATACAAAATTAATTTTTGCATCATGAAGCAGCTGTATTTCCCACTGCCCTTAGGAGTAATGATCTGAATTCAGTAACACTGAATTCTGAGTGTATAAAACCAGCACTTTTCCCAAGTCTTCTATCACTATACACACACATACAGAAAACTGTAAAAAGTAGAAAGAACACACAACAGTCTATGCTTCAATCTCAGGTATTCACTTAATGTGTAAGCTACAAGGAGTTAACCACTACCTTTACAATCTAAAATTAAGATTTTTACATTGGGCATTACAAATGGTATCTTCTGCATTAAAAAACAGCTTTCATTTCTAGTGAAACCTTACTCAAACCCTTGAATCCTTTAACAGAAAGGCCTGACACCAAATAATGAAGGAAAAAGAAGCAACATTTGACATTCCCAATTTACACATAATCTTCCGACAGATTACAGAAAATATCAGCCAAGCAGAGCTGCCATGTTCTGAACAGCTAGAAAAGCAGAACACAACAAGCCAAGATACCAACATGCCTTCTAAAAGCCAGACAAAAACATTTCCATTTGGCTTATTTTCCTGCCTCATGGAACAGAACAGTAGCAATAAAAATGTCAGAATTAAGCTTCTCTTACAGAACGTTGTTTATACATCAGTTTCTAGGTAAATATAAGCAACCATTACAAACATAACTCTTTTTAAAAAGTTATCTAGGTGAAGTTATAAGGTTTCCAAAACCTTTTCTGTAACACAAGTAGGAAGCACAGAATGGACACAAAGGAAGTTACAGCAAATATCAAAAGCAATCTTATCCTGGTAAGGACTTAAAACATAATGAGCTCCAGAAAATGTTTTGGGCACAGCAGTTGCCAAATACTTAGTACTGTTAAAGGCACATAAGCTTGCACTTAGCACTGACTCGAAATTCACAGAAAGTTTTTCTTAGACGTTTTCCTTTCTTCAATCTTTCATCTACATGGATATCAGTGTGAAACTCATTTAGAACTAAAATTTAAATAAATGGAAAATCCAAACAGTTTAATCTGAGTGGAATGTGCTGTTGGCAAACAGGCTGCATTTAAAGCTAAAAGCTTTGTTGCACCAAAACACCAGCAACAGGCTCAGCAACAAGCTGCAATGGAAAAAAATATCTTTCAGAAAAGAGATTCTTCTCCTCCCAAAAACAAACACCATCCCTCTCCCCCATAAAAAAGAAAACAAAAGGAAAAAAAAAACCAAAAAACACAGGAAAGGCTTTAGAGCTTTAAATAAGTTTGCATTTTCAAGTTTGTTCCTCCTTTGAATAAATGTCATATTATTCCATGTTTACTCTCTAGGAGTTAAGGAATCCTTGACAAAAATATTTGTCTCAGAAGAAAACAGTTTAAAAACAATTCAATAGCAAGCAAGAACATCTCAGGGAGGGAAATTTGGTGAAGAGGTTGTTACATCTCTCAAAGCTAAAGCCCACAAAGCCAGTCAGCTATTCGGGCAAAGGACCTACCAGGAAAGACCTGCAATCAAGAAAACTTTATTACTGGTTCCAGAAAGCATAGAACCGTGAAAAAAAGTTACAATTTCTAACTAAGTTACAGGGGAAAAAACCCCAGGTGTTTTCAGCAGCAGTTTTCAGTGCTTTTCTACAGCACAGTGCCTGTATTGAAAATAAGTTCTTGCAGTTGCACAGAAGGGACACATTATCAGATTACATAAATAGCATCACCTCTATTTTTAAAATACCATCCCAGCATATTTTTGGGTAATATTCTTGCACTAGAACACAACACTGGGTGAAACTTTTAACCCAAAATTACGTGAAAGAAGAAGCTTGGTTTATACATAAAGCTGAAGCAAGGAAAATGGTAAATTGTTTACTAGGTTGAAATAGAACTAAACCAGTTCACCGTCCCAAACCAACTTTTGGCAGTAATTTAACCTAAGCTTTCCAGAAAAAAAAAAAAAAAAAAAAAAAAAAAAAAAAAAAAAAAAAAAAAAAAAAAAAAAAAAAAAAAAGGTCAAAGTCACTGAAAACATCAGGAAGGCAGTAAACAAGAAAAATGCCACCACTTAACTTTTTGGATTTAATTCATTTATGTAGCTTCAAGTGAAGATTTCCATGTTTCACTTGATTTCTGAAGAGAGACCTAAGCCTTTCCCACCCTCCAATCCCCGTTAAACTGTAAACAATTTACTGGAATAGAAAACCATACTGACAGCAAACCATATTTTTGGAAATTTAAACACTTGGTATCCACAGGAAAACATAATCAAGCTTTCAAAACTATTTTTTCTGGCCCACAATGGTATATTCAGTACTTTTCCACTATGTTTATTTTAAAGGAGAAGCCCTGACCTGAAGAAAAAGTCAAGAGTAAGATGACAAAACAGCAAGTATTTCTTCAGTGCTCACTTTGCACTTGTTACAGTAAGACAATGTAATTTTCTTTAAAGCAATATATTTTGGTCAGGCTAACAGATGATGCATTATTTTACATAATCAAGAAGTTGGGTTTTTAACTTAATACTGTACGCTAATCTACAAAACATTCCAAAATCTTAGTGCTTTTCCTTTTGTTTGAACATCTTCTCAAGATACATAAAATTTCCCCATCTGCGAGTAAAAGGCATCCAAATGTATGCCAACAGCTCAAAATGAAGACAGTTATTTACATAATAAACAGGACAAACAAATTAGATGATGAAGAAAAATGCAAAAATCCTATAAATAAGTCAGCTTTCTGAAAACTTAGAGCAGAAATTCTAGGAAGCTCAATGGAAAGAGGAGAAGGATCACTGCTACCAGTACACTATTAGTGTCAGAGTAAGAAAAACAATTTCAGACAGAAACCTAAGCTGACACTAGAATATGAGTGTAGACTGGAAAGGATCATATCCAGTTATGAGCCATAATGAACAGCCAACATCTAAAATTGCATCTAGAAAGAGAAGCAGAATCAAAAGAAAAGTTAAAAAAAAATCTAAAAAAGAGCTCATGTGACTTAGTGACTGCTAGATCAGAACAGATGCTGCTATTTACAAAATGCATTCAAGCTGAAGCATTTCTGGTTTCTACAGATCTCTAGGTATTAGCTCCTATTAAAAAAGCAAAAAAGGTTTCTAAAAAGGAAACAAATATTTTTTAACTAAGCCACCAATGTACATCCTATAATTGCTTACCTCATTACTAAACAGTAACAGCTAAGGGATCCTTTGGGCTTCATTTCTTCAATTTTAAAGCACTTCAAAGCAGTCAAAAAACAAAACATCAACCAAGATGTTATCAAATGTGTGCTTCATGCTGCACTTCTTTTGAAAATCAAAATTCTAGTTATGATGTCCTGAAATTCAATTCAGCAGAATCATATAAACACATAAATTTACAGATCAAGTAATTTTGAACAATTATAAAAAGTTGTCTAAGCAAAGCTCATTTCCATATACGAAGAGCAGCATATTGTTAGGATGGAAAACTATGGAAAGGCTCCAAACACAAAAACAGCATTAGAAATGCCCCAGAATGCCCTACTTTGCATCATTTTGACAACCTCCACTGTTTTCAAGCAATTCCTTATCCCAACCAAAGACATTCTCAAGATCAGGCAATTCTGCAGCTGACAAGCTCAGCAAGAGTAAACCTCCCTTCATCTATCTCAGCACACTGAAGCCTCAAGAAAGGAGCCAAGTAGGCTGAAGGAGGGAAGAGTCAGATAAGGTCATCTGAGTTTTACTCAGCATTTAGTCTTTAAAAAATATGTTCACACCCCTGCTCAGAATATTCCCTGACAAGTCAAGATTAATTCTTCTCCATTAACATCTCCAGCCAGCCTCACCCCACATATGTGATACAGACCCATCATAAGAACATGTTTACAATAAATACTGCAGAGGCAGCAGATGCTGTAAATAAGACTAATCATTTTAAAGCATCATGTCATTACTTCGTATTCTCTCTCAATTTGAGAAAAGCAAGAGTATTAAACACCACCAAAAAAGCCTAAAACAGACAGATGTTTTCTAAACTAGTGATCTGGTAAAGTAACACACGGATTTTGAAGGAGCACGTGCAATGAATAATTAAATCCATTCCATCCAATGTCTGGAAGAGACAGAACATGCTTTTGCTATGAAGTGAACTCACAAAAAAGGATGTTTTAATTCACTGTACATAAGAGCACTATGGGAAACAGGAATTGATTTGGGCATTGTTATTGTGCAGAGGGACTAGTCAGCTTCCAGATGGATCAGATACACCACCACCAGTGAGGATAGCGTATTTAAATTCTTGAACTTGAATAGACTATAAATTTCAAAACTGAGACACCTTTCTATGGTGGCTCACCAACAGTAAGGATCACACAGGAACATCCCTATCATGCAGCAGGATGCAGTCAAAATTAATTTGGACAAAAATCCTAAACCTAACAGATCTGCCTAGCTAGAGATTCACTCAAAGTTCACTAAAGAAAACTACTAGTGTTGTACAGGAAGGCTAAAAAAGACTTTAGACAAAGTTATAAAGCCATCTATCAAAGATTACCCCGAAGAAGATTAAAGATTTGGAAACTTAGCCAGTCTTCCATTACACCACTCATCAGGATAATTTGGAAGCAATGAGCATAATTTTCACCCTAATTACTCTTAAAAACCATGTACCACAGAGCTCAAACATGGAGCACTCACAAAGCAAAGAGTTAATTCTCTTCTGAGTTCACATTGCTAGAACAAACATAGCAGTGAAACAGAAAAGCAACTCCTATTTTATCCTTTATGGAAGCACACAGGAGAATTACTACCTCCTCTCCTGGCAGAGACTTTATTTGTCCTACCACAGTGGCAGAGGACACGATGTCTGCTTTGGCTATGACTAGAAGTTTTCCCATCCCTTCTGGATGCTCATTTAATTTAAACCATACAAGTGTTTTGCCAGGATTTAGAAAGGAAGGATATTCCCTTCCATGTCCTCTGCCAAGCAAGCCTAGATCCCAGTCAGTCCCTCAAGGTTTTAAGACAAGAAGATATACTTGGCTGCTGACATGACCCCTCTCTTCTGTGCCCTAACAGCTCTTGGCAAACTGTGGAATTCTGATACATTTATCCAGTAAAGCAGCAGGCCTGAGAAAACAAAGAGGTAATCAAAACCGCCCCCCTCAAGCCCACCCCATGCTTTTATGTATGAGACAGGTTTCAGACCACAGATTTGAGCACTATTTGTCTGGTAAATACAGTCGTGAAGATCGAAGGGAAAAGACTTAGATGGTTCTTGAAGTCCCTCCAAGTAGTTACCAATACAAAACACAGAAAAAGAGGCTGGAAGGAAAAATCACCCAGCTAGCAATGCTCTGCCTTTCCTAGGAGAGATCAAATAAGCACCTTGCTCCTGCCTGATGTTTAAGAACAGTTTAGATCTAGTGATGAACATGACTGGATAGTCTATCCTAATATTGAAATTTTCCCCACATGTCCAACCCAAGCCTTTCTGGAATTTAGATCCATTGTTCAATCATTCTAGCTCATGTTTTCTGTTTTTGCAGCAGGCTTTCCATCCCTTTTCATCCCCATTGCTTTGGGAACATATTATCTTAAGCCTCCTTTTAGCCGACCACACCACCACTAAGTACTTCAAAACTTCTTCACAAAAAACTCCAAAGTTTGGACTAGAAGATATGATACAAGCTCACATCAAAGCAATTTTAAATTATATGGTTGCTCTCCTGTATTCTTACTCTCCCTCTCAGCTTGTAATCTATTCAACGAAGCATAAAAATTTGTTAATCAAGACTTTGCTGGCCAGCACCTTACAGAGCCTTTACCAAGTACTTGTTACCTGACCTTGCTTACCTTCTGGGGATGGTTTTCCAGCTAATTTTACTCACTAAACTGTAGTTTATAGATCACAATTTCCTAGCTTGTTAATAAGGCTATCATGTGAACATTGAGGACTCTAGTATATCAACCTATTAATAGAATAGAATCGAATCTCTCTGTACTACAAGGCCTGTTACTCCATCACAGAACCAGTAGCAATGCTGGATTTAAAAGAATTTATCCTGGCTAAGTCTGCTTTGGCTGTTGCTCAACTTCTTTTCCTAGGCACTAAAGATGTGTTCCAACACTGGTCCAACATTTTTTTCCTTGAGCTACAGTTAAAATCCACCAGCTTCCTCTTCATCCCATCCCGTTTAGCCCACATTGAAGAGGTATGCACCAATTAATCTGAGTCTGCTACTTCCCTCTGCTGTCTTGAAATCACAATCCACTACATGAGATTGCTTCAGCTAGTTGCTTTTTAAAGCACCTTGGAATTAATTTCATCAGGCCCTGCCAGATTGAAAATCTGTTGCTTATCCAAGCAACCTGCAGGTTTCTCCCCACCCTCCAGCCTAGGAAGATACTATATTTATGCTTCTATCATGGCTATTGACTACACAGGCCAGATTAACCATTCCAGAAAACATTTCAATCACCTCAGCATTATCTGTTAATCCACTAATCTGTGGATCTTTTATTTCTTGCTTTCTTCCAATATTCATTTTAGCTATGCCTCCTTATGGTTTTGACCATCCTAGATTTATTCATACATATTTGTGCACTTTCTATATGTTTCTTTTGTTTACATCAATGACAAGATCGAAAGCAGAGTTCTTTTTTCATTACTAATTTTCCCCTTCAATGCAAGTGTTGGCTATCATCAGACTACTTCTCAAAGAGGTTGAGATTGTTTCTTTCTTCCTTACATTTGCACCTAGTCAAGCTCTGCATGCCAAATTCTATGCTTTTTGACACGTAAGGGTTTCATTCTGTTGTTGTCATCTTTTATCCTATGTAGACTAGCATCGTGTTGCACCTGCAGAACCTGCCCTCCATCTATGTATTCTCTTTGTTTATGAAAAGAATGAATTTACACACCCATGGAGAGCAGTATGTTCTGCTGAGTTTTCTCCACTGAATGGTTACAAGGGATTTTAATTATCAAATCTCATTCTTTCAGTCATTCTTCTCCAGCTATGGACAGACACCTTGTATTTATATTCCACTCATACATATCTGATTGATCCAACTGAGGCTGGCAGAAGACTTTCAACGAGCATGTGTTTAGACATTCCTCTGCTGCTCTTTCCCAATATATTTGTGTTGGTGTGCAGACACCCAGCGCAGTGGTGGGAATGACGCACTCTTCGTGGCAAGGTCACAGGCATTGTGCTATAAATGCCTGCAAAATACCCCATGAGCAAGAATTTATCAAGAACCTGTGACATATTTTGGGGGTTTTACCTCAAAAACTACTCATCAAACATTTTCAAATACAAACATTGAAACTGTTTTCACTTGGTTAAAACATTGCAACTGAAATCCCTTTCAAATTTTTTTTAAATTATCTACTAAGGTCGAAGTGGCATTAGGAACTTTCTTTGATTAATAAAAGCAAAAATTAGAAAAAAGGGGACTAATTTGCTGACCCTGTCTTTATAATAACCCTTACAAAAACAACTTGTCTATTCTAAATGGGAAAACAGATGTATTCTCTCAGTTTAAAAAGTATATATTATTATATATAAATATATATAGCCTAGAACGAGAAAACTCATTATCCTAAACATAAATCAACAGGAATTAATGTTAAGCAATAATTAATTCTACAGATTCTGATACAAGCAACATTATTTACTAATAATGTTATTTATTAATAGCAAAGAAGAAAGCTGCACACTTCGCATTCCACCATATATCAGAGGAATTTTTATCCAGGGGAGAAAAGGCCCAGAACATAACAAAAGCAGGCTTAGAGGGATGCCATGCTGACACAGGCTGCTGCCAAGCCTGCAGCTTACACCAGCCATATCATGCATTCTACCAACCTGCTCCAGATACAAAGCTGCAAAATCACCAAGAGCACCAGTTGCTCATGCCTAAATATTTGCTGACTGCCCCAACAGGCAAGAGGGCACTAACTCAAAGAAAGAAATAGCAATCAGACCACATGGAAAATTCTAATCTTTGACTTCCTCACTGATTTATGCTGGAAGCAAATCTGAAAGATGAATAAAGCACATTTTACAGTTCTCCGTGTTGAGGCAGCTGGGGTGGGGAGGGATAAAAAGAAATATATGAGTCCAGGCTCAGACTTCTAGTCTGGGATAGACCATTCCACAGTAGAGAGGATGAGAGGAGCCCCAGGTCACAGGAGAACTGAGCTCAGAACTGCCTCTCCTGTCCTGGGCTCTATGTAATTTAATAACTCCAGATAGCAGAATTGTACATATTGCTGTGGACTTCAGTATTGTTTCAGATCCCAAAACAGGGAGATAAAGTAATACAAGTGTTGATGCTGTTCTGAATGGGATTTCACATTTTTCTGTTACTAAGCTATTTATCTTTGGAAGCACTCCTGAAAGCCACAAGTTCTATGGGATGATAATATTTAATTTAATAGTTTGCTTTATCTGCCATCTTCACTGCAGAGATCTGAACCATATTATTTGTGGTCATTAATCAACAGAAAACCATTTAATGCCTGACAATAGTCTTCAGCATCCAAAACAGAATGCTCACACTGGATTATTTCTCCAACAAATGTGGATCCAAAGATTACAGTGAAAACTCTCATTTATGAGTACAGACACAAGAACTAAGATTTGCCACTCTAAATCCATAAAATACTTTTCTCTTAGATCTGTGCTCCTGAAAAGGAAAATTTACAAAAGCAACTTGTAAAAATTTTCTTAAAACAATTTTATATTTGATTTTATTTTGCTTAATTTGCTGGTAAACTTTTACTGCGCCTTGTGTGTATATAATTGGTTTCACAGCTATTAAACCTTTCATACCTATGTTGACCATGATATTTGAACTTGCATTTGCTGTATGAAGATGGACATTTTCTGCCAGAACTTTTTTGGCCTAGTTAAAAGAAAAGCTAGTAACAAAGTTTCTAAACCACACTAATAGTTGAACAGGCCACTAATTTAAAATACATAAAAGCCTAAAAGAGAGTCGTCTGGTCCTGTATTCTGACCTCCTCCCAAAATTTAGGTGAGAGATCACCATCTGTTTGGCCTTTGAATAGACTCTGGTATCTTGAACCTGACAAAAACAAGTCTTCCCGTAGCAGTCTGTTGCAGTAATTTGTCATTCTCACTGGTAATAGACTCACTTCTCATATGAACCTTTACAAGGAAGATGCCAGATTAAGTTTTCAACTCAATATGCAAGTTTGAGCTAGTTGTTTGTTTGTTTCACTGGCTTCAGTTTTTAAAGTTTCACTTAGACCATGTGAAACCATTAGCTTTGAGAAAATCTCCACATACAGCCTAAACTGCTAAAACAAGTTACACTGTATTCATCACACTGCACACTACTGAGAAGTTATACAAAATAAACAGAGACTCTTTCAGCTCCAATAACCCAAACCCAGAATGTGTTTCGACATATATGATAACACATGATGGTTTTTATGTCATACATATTTACATATATAATGTATACATTATTACATCTATAATACTTTAATTTATTATTATTATGTTTCCCTGGATTTCCCTATATTCAACTTGTTAAAGTTCAGGAAGAAAAAGCACAGTAGTGAGAATTAGGCAGCTATCTCCAAGCACAGCTCTATGTATTCACTTGTGCTTAAAAGAAATACCCAAATTTCCTTTTCCTACCCTGAAGCTAAACGTAGTATTTTTAGCAGTGCTAAAATGGACCCGTTGATACAAGAATTCCAAGACCTGCGCAAAAACCTGAGGTGAGCAAGACAATTGCAATGCAAGGAACTATAATTAGACTGTAAGAGTGGAAGAGTACAGAGTAAAATTTATTTTTGTTAGCATTAGGTCAGTAAATGTAATCGTCTATTGGCTAGGCTGCCTATGAGCTGAGAAAAAAAATAGTTTGGATACTATCGATGCCAGTGGAGAAACTATCTACCAGTAAACAACAAGATGGGCACTCTAAAAGGCTCTGCCTTAACAACAAGCTCATATGGCTTTTAAAAGTTCCCAAACTTCCCATTTATATTTTCAAGTGGCAACACTAATATTAATACCTAAATCCTTCCTGCTTTTCTATTAAAGCTAATATCACAGCACTGGTCATACAGACTGAAACTATAGAGTGTTAAAGTTGTCATTTTAGTGCTTCCTTGGGGATGCCCCAACTTTCCAGCCATTCATTGCCAAATGCTCTCTGCTGGATTGTACTGAAAGACTTCGTCCTTTTTCACAGAATACTTAGGGTTGGAAGGGACCTCTGGAGATCACCCACTCCAACCTCACTGCCAAGGCAGGGTCACCTAGAGCAGGTGACACAGGAACGCATCCAGGTGTTTTTGAGTGCCTCCAGTGAGAGATTTCCGCGTCCCCCCCCCCCCCCCCCCCCCCCCGCCCCGCCTCTTAATAACGCTTTTCCAAATGTTTCTTCGGGGAGAGAGCCGTAGAGGTGGAGGGCACTTCGCACGTATTAACTGGAGTAAAAAATCTGACAGGGTGGATCGGACTCCCACCTCGTCGCACAGATGAAACCCGAAGGTGCCCAGCGTGGGACAGGGCCGGGAGAGCCGCCGGCCCGGACCCAAAGCCGAAGGGAGTGTTCTGCCGCGCTCACCTGCACCCCGCTGAGGATCGCCTCGCTCTTCTCCCTCACGTCGGGGAAGGGGCACCTCTTGGACAGCATGAGCAGCCGGGCCAGCGCCTCGCCCAGCCCGTCGCGGGCGGCGGACACCGGCAGCCCGTCGGCGGCCGCCCCAGAGGCGATGCCCTCTGCGCGGCGGAGCACGGCTTGCCCGATGGCGTCCAGGGCGGCGTCGCGGGCAGCGGCGTCCCGGCTGCACAGCCCGTCCCAGCGCACCTCGCCCTCCCGCTCCTCCATGGGGCCGCCCGGCCGCTGCTCCCTCGCCGCAGCCACCGCCTCCTCCTCCTCCTCAGCAGCCCCGGCGCGGCCGCCCCATGGCGGGCTCCCGGCAGCCGCCAGCCCGCCCACACAGACGACGACGAGCGCGGCCGCGGCGAGCGCAGAGCCCGCTGCCCGCGCCGCATGGGGGGCAGCGCGGGCCGGTGCCCCCGACAGCCGCCGCCGCCCTCCCGCGCCGGGGCTGCCGAGCGATCGGCGCCGCTGCGGCTTCGCCTTTCCCGGCGGGGAGAGGGGCGGCCACCACCCCGCGGCGCCGGCAGCTCCTCCTCCCTGCCCCGGGCATGGAGGGAAGGGGCGGCCCCGGCCCTGCCTCTCCCGGGGCGGCCCCTCGGCCCTCCCCGCCGGGGCCGCTACCGACCCCCGGCAGTCACCTCACTCGGGGTTGGGGGGAAATAGCCCCGCCCAACACCGGGAGCCCGCATGACAGACACGACACTCAGCCAATCACCGTTCAGCGCTCGCTGCCGAGGGGCCCAATGGCAGCGGGGAGCGGCTGTGCCAGAGGGGCTGCTGGGATATGTAGTCGGGCCAAAGGGCGTGCCTGTGGCCCTCGCTGGAGAAGACTACGTGTCCCGGCAGGCAACGCGGCACACGGCTAGGATCCTGCCGGGGAAAGGAGAGTGTTCGCTGCGGGATCCGCGCACGGTATTCCCGTTATCCTGTTTGAGAGGGTTTGGGGAGGATTTTGCAGGTTGTGGAGCGCCAATGGCTGGCGGTAGCCGAGGGCGAAGCAGTCCCCGTAGCAGGTTTGCCTCAGAGCGTTGCACCAGCAAGCTTTAACACGCACGTGTTTCAAGCGGCCGTGAGGGCGTGCCGGAGGCGGTGCAGGGGGTGTATCCTAAGCAAGCGCGTCAGGAAGAAGGGAAAAACTGTCGGTGGCAGCCAAATGCAGTCCGGTCATCACTTGGGGTAAAGGAGGGATGGTGGGGGGCGGAAATCCCCGGAATATTCACATTGAGCAGCAATTCCGCGGGTTTTTTAATCTAAATTAACCCTAGGGGATAATTTTTTTTAAATTCCAGTTGTGAAGGGGCTGGTGAACCTGGAGAAGAGAAGGTTTGCGGGGGGAGAATCTTACCCGTGTATGTATCCGGACATTTATATGTGCCTGGAGGGAAGGTGCAGTGAGGATGGAGCCAGGGTGTTCTCAGTGGTGCCCAATGCCAGTATCAGAGGCAAGGGACTCACATTGAAACACAGTCGGTCCCCTCTGAACATCAGGAAGCACATTTTTGCTGTGAGGGTGACCAGGCGCTAGCACAGGTTGCCCAGGGAGGTTGTAGACTTGCTGTCCTTGGGGATATTCAAAAGCTGCTGGACACGGGGCAGCCTGGGTAGCTGTCTCTAGGTGGCTCTGCTTGAGTGGGGGCTTGTACTAGATGGTCTCCAGAGGTCCCTGCCAAGTTCAGCTGTTCTGTGATTAAGAGTAATCTGCCACTAAAGAGCCTGGTATTGCTGTTTCCCTTGCTTTTCCTGTGGCGGGGGGAGAGGTTCTGTTTATGATAAATTTTAATTTTCCGCCAAGTCAGTTTCTTGATCCAGTTCACCTCTTGGCAGACAAGAGCAGAAGAAAACAAAGGCAGAACTGTTTGCAGCTGTCACATTGAAGCAATCATGAAACTAAAATTTTGAGTATACAGAAAGGCAAAAGAATACTTGGGAGTAAATTAGAAACAGAACATTGGGCCTACATAGGGTCTTGCATAATTATTTTTATCTTGTCACATACATATTTCCCACTCTAAAATTCAGACGTCAAAACTGAAGGTAAATGCAAAACAAGCTACTCTTATGCCACAGAAAGACACAGAAACCACTTCTGGGACCAGGAACAAAGCCTGGGCCGGCTCACCAACACCATCCATTGACAGCTCTCTTATTTGTAAAGAATCTGATTTCTTCATCTGATATCCCTTTGTTTTCTGGAACTGTTTCTTTAAAACTTGCATTTACCTGTACCTTTGAAGGAAGACCAGTCTTGTTTTTTTTTTCCCATAAAATCCTTTCTGCAAGGAGGCTGCATTGCCATTGTTCAGTAGGGTGGACAGGCCTGGACTGCTTCATGCAGCTGCTTCCTCCAGGCCTTTGGCACCCTCCTGAACAATGTATCTGCTGAAATCAGCACTACCTGTAATAAATATGAGTCTTGACTTCTCTAAGCACTTGAGGCCTCCACCCACCATAACTGATGGGTTCAAAAAATAGTTCTGCCAGTGCCTTTTATATTGTTGGAGGGGTTTTTTTTTCTGTTTTGTTTTTACATTTGCTGCTACTCCAGCTTCCCATCTCATTCTGTTATCACTCATTATGGTCTCCTATTTTCCTGTGAATGGGCATGTCACATCTATATTTGCTTGATTTCTATCTAAATTTTGATCTCCAGAAGTTGGCTAGGTCTTATTTTTCCCATCATGAGTCGTTGGGTGTCTCTGACAATGACTACATACATCCAAGATCAATAAAGTGAACCAGAATCACAACTGGAGCTTTGGTGTTTTAGACTTTGGTACAGCTATATTCACACACTGAATGCCAAGATTGATTGAAAGTCACAGCACTGCCTTTTATCTTTTAGAAGCTGTTTTTTCCACTGGTTCCAAATGAACTCTGGCTACAGGAAACAGATTGTGAAACTGGCTCCAAGGCCTAAACTTCAGATTTCAGCCCTTTGTTTTATAGATTTTTAATGTAGTACTTAGGGAATAACGATGAGGATGGCTTTATTTTTTTTCCCAAACCAAATCTCTGCAGTTTTCTGATACCAGGTCAGGTTTCTTTATGTGCTGTAAGACATTGTGGAAATCAAGGTCAAAGGCTACCAGTGGAATTAATCAGAGCCCAAAGTTAGGGGAATGTGTTTGTTTGATTTGTGTGTTCACTGACTGAAGTTAATATGCTTGTTTTTGATCCCTAAAGAATGGATAAGAGAGAGGCAGAATTATGAAGGAAACAATCTGGCAACTCATCCAGAATTACAGCCGTTGAGTTTTCAAAATGATAAGCTGAAGAAAAACAAATTTGTGGCTGTTTTAAACCTCAGTATTTCCTTCCTTCATGATTTATCAACTTCCTTTTTTTTTTAAGTAGATAAGGACTTCTATAGCCATATGCAGATGACATCCAACAGCAGAATTACTTTTGAAAATACAATATCTATTTGTATTTGTATTCATGTCCTCTCTAAGATATAGGATCTAAAATATATTATATTTACTTTTAAAATTTCATTCCAGTTTCTGTATGTCACAAAAGAGCATTTTACTCCAGAAAGCATTTAGTCAAATAATGGAGAACTAGTAACACAGTAAAACTTGTGCAGTCTAGAAGGAACTGCTTTTTAAATTACATTCCTTCAACTGTTTTCTTTACACCTGGTTTTGTTAAGGCTTACTTCATTCCAATTGCTAAATACCTAGGATGGGATGACTCTTCAAAAAGTTCACCCTCCCTTTTTAGATCTGTGTTTTGGCATGTTGCCACAATAAATGGCATTCCAGAGTAAAATGCATTTTTCTTCACAGCTACCCTCTGAGAAAACAAAGTTCTATGACTGCTGTTTTGCAAAGAGACACCAAAAAGCCAGAGGCTACTCCTCTACTGCCTTTGAACCCAGGCTCAAGCTTGGTGTCAAGCCCCAACTACTCTGTTTGGGAGAAGATGTGGCCTTTTTTTTTTTTCCTTCTGAGCATGCGTTTGTACCTCTAATGTGTTCTGCCTTATTATGTGTTGCAAGTGTACATTCGTACCAAACCCTGCCACCCTGCCTCCTTAAAGCTCACAAATACAGCTAGGGTGGGTAAATTAGACACCAGCTTCTTCTTAGGAGACCAAATCTTGCATGCAGAAAGTCTGTGGAATAGTTTATGCTGGAGAGTGGGTTGCTTTGAGAAGAGCTGGGCTATGAACTAGGGCTAGGCCAGAACTACAGGCCACTTAAAGTTCTGCTACACTTTGCCAACTCTCTGACTACACTCCACTTAACTGTATAAATGTAACCTGAAACACAGGACTAGGAAAATAATATGGGTAAACTAAAAGTGCAGTTCTGAAAAACTCCTCTGAGCAGCCACCTGAACTCTTGTTAATTTGCTTCTGGATGGAAGTATTCGGAATTGCCCCAAACTGGGCTCCTTGGAATCTGTCTCCCCTTTGTTCCCATTTGTGATGTAGGAAGTAGGTGGAGCAGCTCTAAGAGTGGTCCTGCTGAGTGGAACTTCTCCAAGCCCAACAAGTCAGGTTCTTCTGTTGTAGCCACAGATGGCTTCAGTGCCTCGGGGAATTTGGTAGTGCTCACCTTCAGTACAGTAACCCAGGGATTAAAGAATTGCCTTTTAGCTCAAAGGCATTTACATCAATACCTCCTAACTAGCAGGAGAGTGTCCCAGGTGCTCAGGAGGATTGCAAAATGGAAGGGAAGCATTCATCACCTCAGTTGCTGAGTTTGTGCCTTGCTGGAAAGGATGGCAAATGCATGACGCTAGTGTGAACTAGAAGGAAGGAGACACAAGGATCTGTAGGCAGTTATTCCTGGTATCTGATAACTTTTCCCAAGCCAGTGCTGGTTTTTATCCAGGAACTATTTACTACAGAAATGCATAAAAGACTCTGTTTTGATGATTGGCCTAGATGAGAGAGACTTGCTTGTTTTACTCTGTCTTTTGCCTCAGCTGCCTTGTCCCTGTTCGAGACTTACATGCTTTTTTGGAACAGGGTCATAACTTCAAACGAAAAGGTGGTGACTCCCTGTTTCCTTCCTGCTCCTCCTCCTCCCAGTCTAGCATGGTGGTCAGGGATGAGGCATGAATGCTCCCCAGGAACTCCCACTTCCTGGCCAATGCTCTGACCACTGGGTAGCAGCATAGAGAAGGTGGACACTGTTTCCTCCAGCTGCACTTTAAAAGAAAAGGAGTGTTGCTTATTGGGAATTTTATATCTGCTGACAGCCCAAAAAGCCCTTTAAGCACCTTTGGCAGGCTGTTAACACCGACCTTGGTGTTTTCCAGCAATAACACAAAGAAAAATGCTGTGACCAGCAGCCACATGAACTGAAGTCACAGACCAGAAAAGCTACAGGGACTCTTTATTCATTGTTTTAAAGAACAAATTTTGGCACTCATTGCCAGAAGAGGACTCCAGATTCTGAGTCCAAAAAAGATAAAGAAGCCAAGCACCAGGGTGGGACTTCACCCATGTCTGTGATCAGAGTTTCGTTACCCCGACTGAAGCTCTTGTTGGCTCCTCACTGAGTGTGCTGCTTGTTTTGGATCTATACCTGCATTTCTTTTTCATGCAGGGAATGTAAGCCTGTCATTACCACACTCAGCCCCGAGGCTGAAGGGCTCATGTACCCTGAAACATCAGTCCCTTATCAGTCCCAACCCTCAGATTTATTAAGGTCACACTGAACGGCAAGAATTAAAGTCAAGAACGTAGAGATCCACTAAATTTCCTTGCATTCAGAAACAACATAGAGTTAATAGGGAAGAAATGCCTATTAAAAACTGTATAATCAATTGAAATTAGTTTTCTACCTGCAACATTGCACAGGATTTTATAGCATCTTACTCAGATTTGCTTTTTCTGTATCTCCAAAGCCATGCAAGTCTAAATATACAGATTATATGAAACAAGTAATGCCTTTGACTGTTTTAAGTTTCCCCAGGCAACTCAGGGCAGAAGTAGTGATAAAACCATTTCTGCATTTTTGAATACTCATTATACCATATGATATAATTTGGCATTAATACCTAGAATATTGAGCCTGTTCAGGATATGCAACGTAGGTGTTAGAATTGCTATGATTATTCTGAGTCATGTAAATAGGTGATATTTTTGCAAATCATTGTTCAACAAAATAGGTCTCCAAAATAAGATCAAAGAGTTGCTCTAACTCAGATCTGCTTTTATTTTTTCTGCGTATTTAAAGACAACTATTTCAGACACAATATGATTTTGGGAATCATTTCTTGCCTGGAGTGAAACTTATCTTTTCCTTGCTAACTTTTTTTTTTCTTTCCTCATTCTGTTTTCTTAGGCTGCCTGATGTACAAATGCAGAATGGAGTTTTTGTTCCTTGCCAGGTGCCTAGCTATCAATAGCATAGGAATATATGAAAAAGATGAAGGTGTGGTAGTTGGTAAAAGAGACAAATCTTATGAATAATTACCCTCTTTGTGTTTCTCTGCTCATCCATGTCAAGCTTTTGTGGTTATCTGTCTAAAATCTATCCCCTATTTCATCTTCAGGCTAGGTTAAAGGATAAGTGGCTGAAGAGACTGACACTTTTCCCTGAGAAAATATTGGTAAAAACAGAAGTTTACTTTAAAAATAAATTCCAAGGCAACACTGGGGACACAATCTGTGTGTTTCATCTGCCTAGAGGGCAAGTTGCAACATTCAAAACCATTCTTTCACTGAAACCATTAAATATTTGAGACATAAAAGGTGAAAATTATCATGCAGTAAAAGCATTTACTGTGAATGCATCAACACCTGCAATAATAATCCTCCATCTTCTTACCTTTCTTCACTATGATTGTCATTTCAACCCACCCTTATCTTTGCCCTGCCCGACTCTAATATGCCTTTTCATTTTTGCATTTGCCTTTCTAATATCTAATTATTCTGCCTGTGCACAGATACAGTGTTTTATATTGGAGTCAGTTATCCTTGAAAATCTTCAGCAAGCCTTCCTGGTTTGTTTTGTTGTTGTTGTTGTTGTTTTTTGTGGGTTTTTTTTCCAAAAGGTTTCTAGCCAAAGCCAGTAATTTCTTCCTGCCTTCCAATCTATCAGGACACACTAAACTAAAGAAACTACATATGGAAGACAGTGTGATGGCATCAGCAGGAAATAACAGTGGACAGAAAAAGCAGCCTTTTACATTCTTCATGTAGAGTACTGAGGAGAACACCTTCAATTTCCACATCAGTCAGTATACTAAGAGCAAGCAGCATCTCTTGGAACTGGATTTTAAATACAAAAGGAAGAAACCTGATAGTTAATCTTGTTGAGGGGGGGTGGCAAATGGGTATTTTTACTTTGAAAAAAATCTTGGCTTTTTATGCTATAAGAGGGAGTAGGGGAAAAAAGAATACCAAATGGCACAGAGCAAGGCAAGGGCAAGGAACAAAGCTGCAGAATCATGTAAATACAATAGAGAGGAGATGAGGGGCAAAGCCCAAATGTAACAGAAAGTACGTGAAAGAAGAGGAACAGAACTGTGGGTAAAGTGAGGAAATATATTAGTGACCATTTATAGTATTTAGGTTTTGTTTGATGCTTATTACAAAAAGATTGTTTAATTACTTTGGACTGACTGAAGATATATAAATGTAATTCTTTTGATAGCACTGTATTACAGGTGAAATGTTTTCGTGCTAAGATAGCAATTATTACTAGAAAGGAATTTGCAGTTTTGCTTCCCTAAATGCTAAGTTTAGTTATTATCTGCACATAGAGATTAAAGCAATTTACACCAACTCGATTTCCCCACCAAGGGTTGATTGTGGATGTATCATGTGCTTTTGGATGAAGGCCCAATTGGATGGGGAATTTGGTCTGCTGTACTCATTGAAGAAAACAGCAAAACTCTAATAACATTTTGACCCAAGTCTGCATGCTTGATACACTGCCAGGTTAGAATCTATTCCCCAAAAAATTGTTTAAAAAATCACAGGTTTTTTTCTCCACCAGGTTGTTTCTTTGTTCACAAAATACTCGTGTAACTCATTCCATTTTCTTACTTCTTTTTTTTTTTTTTCTTTTTTCTTTTTTGTCTCTAGCAAACAGGAACTAGAAAAATATCAGTATGAATGCTTAGAAGTGAAATGCTGACACAGTGAAAAGTCTTAGGAGTGTTTGGGCATTTGTTGGGTTTTTTGTGGTTTGGGGGGGTTTTTTTATTAAAATGCCAGGTTTTATCCTACTTGACAGTACATATGGTGTCATGAGAAAACAGAGACTGTAATTTCTTTTCCTTTTCTTCCAAGAATGAAAAACAATGACTGTATGAAAATTTTGCACAAGACTTGATATTCAGGGACGGATGGGCTTTGCTACAGTAGTATCAAAGAAGAGACTGGAAATTTAACCTTTATGTATCCAGTTCTGAGACTGCCAGTGTGTATCTCACAGTTTGTACAGCAAACAATCCCATGGATTTGGCTGAGTCAGTTTTTCAACACTCCCAGGTTCCTTAATTTCCCTAATAAATGTTTGCCATTTGCTCTGAACTTTAATTTAAAGTGGAACTTGACAAAACTTAAAAAGCACACTGAAATGCTTTATTGATTCAGTGAGGTTTCACTTCCTATCAGTTTTGCAGCTGCCACCATTTCATGTCTAACCCACTTATATTAGAAGAGACATGGGAGTATCAGCTGCTTAGATATGTCCCGAACATTGTCATGTGTTTCTGGCTGATTAAAGGGGTTGTGTCAGGATGCTAGAGACTGGGTGTTCCCAAAACAACAATGCAGTTTGCCCACAACATTATTTATTTCTTTTTTGCTCTGTGGAAGGGCTGTTCTTTGTCTGCTGGGAATAAGGCTGAGTGTTGCAGCACAGCTAGTACAGCTGACCAAGCTTTTCTCCCAGTTCTCAAAGGAAAGTGAAAGGGGAAAAATACAGCAGTTTGGACTCTGTCACAAAAATGGCCTCTTGCTTAACCATTAGCCAGCAAGGCTTGGCTCAAGTAGACAAGGCAGCAGCCAGAATTTTGGGAGCTTCTCTGTGTAGCCTGTGTTGGGGCAGTTCTTTAGAACTTCTCTTCTGTCAGATAAACACTTAATCATTCTTTGGTTCATCTAAAACTTTGTTTTCAGTTATCAAAAAACCCCACTGTAAATTGTGCATGCCCAGTAGGTCAGGCTAGAAGATAGATATTTTTGTGTTTCTTTCTGAAAAATGCTTTGATCTGCTTTTTCTTTTTCCTCTTTGAAGGTGTTCTGACAGCATCTTTCTTTGGTTCTGGAAGACTGTCCTCACAGCAATTTGAATGACCCAATGTCCCTGTGAGATAGCAAACATCAGAGAATTTAGTGGAAGTATCCCTTACATTACACATTATTCATTTAGTGTGTCTTTTGGGAGACTGTTAAGCCAGCATTATTCCCTGAGTCTGCTATTGTTTACATGTGGAAAAAGCTTTTCCATATGCTGCTTTACAGTATGAGACGTAATTGTATGTGTGGCAAAATGTTTCTGGACCTTTCACTTCAAGAGACTTTTTTTGAAACTTTGTAATGAAGTGGCTTGCACTGGAGGGGAGAAACACAGAGGAGGGGAGGAGGATGATGAAGTTGTCAGAAGTGGTCTTTCTGTAACATGTGGGATTTCAGTTGTGTTTAGTAATTCTGCACTGTTAGTATAGTTGCTTGGGCTAGACAGCAGTAACTAAAATACCAATTGATTTTTACAGCAACCCAGTCCAGTACTCTGACACTTACTGCAGGCCATATTCAGCAAAAGTAAATAGAAACGGTATAAAGGTAAATTGTATTGGTACTTAGATGACTGATGAAATGGGAAATTCTCTGTTTGTCTTATGGTACCAAACTCCAGTTTGCTTGCTCTCTTCTGAGGCATGAAGGTCACATATACAGGGATGGACCTGATGGTGGGATTGTTCCCCAGCTCACTCTCAGCCTGCATCTGATGGTGAGCCAAGAGGCAGAAGTGGTCCCACTGAAGGGACCAGCCCTTCTCATGCTCACACACCAGGGCTGAGCACTCCAGCTGCAGCAAGGCTAGAGGTGGGCAGAGTATTTGCATTAATGCAGGGCTGTCACAGAGCTGATGTGCTATGCCTGGCATCAGGCACCACGCACAGGGTTGCAAAAGTGTGGCACAGAACTCCATGAGCCTCCTAGCTCAGATCTGGAGAAAAACATAGCTGGCTTGCCCAGGCTGATGTTTAAAATCACAGGATATTCCAAGTTGGAAGAGACCCATGATAAGCCCATGGGTGCAACTAAGTTACCCCATGCTTGATGCGGCCAGTGTTGGAACCAGTTACTTTGTAATTTTCTGAGTAAAATAACACCGGGTATCTGAGCATCACTACTGCATCCACCAACACAGGCTGTGCCATTTCCCGTTAAAAAACCCAAAGGGCCAGTGTTGACTCCAGATATGACCTGCACAGCACAAGTGCTTCACCCTGCTCACCGCAGCCGTGTAGGCTGCTGAGGTGGGAGTGAAGCATTTCTTCCTTCTTCCCCTCCCCTCTGCAAGTAACTGGGGTATTTTGTCAGCCTCTGTTTAATATGCATACTTCTCCCTTGGCTCTTGCCCAAACTCAAAGGAGTGCACAGCTTTCCTCAACCGAGGGCTTGTCTAAACAACGATATTCTGGCTGCTTTAACGAGTGTTGTTCAAGTGCTAATTCCCCCTAAGCCTTGTGGAGTTACATTAGTACAAACATTGCTGTTTGGGAAGCAATATCTGCTTTAAAGCACCTCTCTAGGGCTGTGTACCAGGTGTCCATGGCAGCGGCACCGTGGAATAAGAGAGTGGTTTAAGCTTGCTGTGTAAGACTTTTTTAAAAGCAAACCTGGTTGTGATGGTTTTATAGAAGCTTAAATACTTGAGGGGGGAAAGCTGGTGGTAGGACAGTTGACGTTCAAGCATACGTCAAACTATTTAATTATTTCCTGGTAAGTTTCTTGTTGCAGTGGGCTGGAAGTGGCCAGGATGTTTAGTGATGTCTTGCTGGTCTAGAGTGACCTGGTCCTTTTCCTGGCATGTATCTCCTTGCCTGAGGTCTGCAGTGTTGTAGATGTTCCTCCTGTGCAGTTTGGTTGCTATAAACTCTATCTACCTGCTGAGATATTAGGACTTGCCTATACCAGAGCACCTCTACCAGAGTAATTATGCTGACACAGCCTCAAAGCACTATAGCAACCATGCCCTCAGCTGCTCCACACAGCCTCTGTATCTGAGGAAGCTGTGGTAAAGCAAGGCGTCTGTAGCTGTGTCTGCAGCAGAGTTTCTGCAAACACAGGTGTCTCTGGTGGTTTTTTTCACACCCTTTGCTGAGCCTGTGCTCTTAGGAGCAGCTTGGGGAGTTCCCCCTCCAGCTGGAGCGTGTTTATTATCCCCTGCTGTGCTGGCAAAGTTGTGGGGTTTTGTGCTGAAGCCCACAGCGGATTAGCTGGATCACCACCACCAGGCAGGTGAGCTGGCTTCTTTCATTTCCCTTTGATTTCACTTGCAGAACTAAAGGGGTTTTATTTCCTTTTCTGCCAAATAGGTGTCCCCTATGCCCCCACACCTTTGTATTACTGAGCTTGTCCACAAACTCAAATTTTCTGCTGCTTTATCCCCTCTTTTATTCATTATTTGCTTCGGATCACTGCCCTCCTTACAACTGTCCACAGGCCCATCTCCTTGGAAACAGCAGAACTTGTTTATGTGAAAGTAATAAAGAAAGTAATTGATATGTAGCTGTGCAGGCATGCAGGGGAGCCATGTTCCACTGGAAGATGTTGGAAAAGTGAGACTCCACTTACACTGAGTGCCAGAAGGTTCGATAATGTGAGCAAAAACCTCCTTCTTCCTCTGCTGTTTCCAAAGTTGCCTTTTATTCACAGCAGTGGTAGGAAACTTCTTGCCTGTCCATATGCTCATTTTTATGGAACTTCTTTTGCTACTCTTTTTCATCACCAATGTGAAGGGGTTGAATAGCAGCAGGAAAAATTTTGAGTCTTGCTTATCTCTTATTTTCTGGAACTCCGTGCTAATGTACTGTGCCATGCCAGGACCATCTCCTCTCGTCTTCACCCCGACCACCTCTGTGGCCACAGGACCTTCTTATCCATGTTTTGAGGTTGCTGCTGCTCCCTGCTTTGTGCCTTTCACTGCCATTGCCCTTTGTGCTGTTGGACATGGTCGATAGACCTGGCCAGCTGTTAAGGTCAGGTGTCCCTGGATGGTCTTTTCCAGTCCTTCAGGACAGAGGTAGGGAGGCCTGTAAACAGCTTTTGTGGCTGTAAATGTGGTGGGGTCACCAGATGGGACCTCTTCCAAGTGATGGTGGGAACCTGGCTGTCTGCTGCTGCCAACCCAGCGCTGAGAGCTTGTGGTCTGGCCTTGAGTAGGATGGCAGCAGGGCCCCATGGAGAAGTCTTTGGAAAAGACCTGTGGCATGAGGTTAGCCTGGATAGATTCCCTCTTTGGGACCAGGGGGCTGCTCTGAGTGGTGTGACCTCGGGGGTGTCAGCACACAGAAGTGTTGATGGTTTGGGAGGCCCCAAGTCAAGCAAGTCCCGGTGAAGAGATGCTCATGTTGACATCTCTGTGATGACAGTTTGGAAGAAGAAAGAAGGATTTCTGCTTGCTTTCAGTTTAGTGCATACCTTGAAGAGGCAGTGTGACTGGAAGATGATTTTTGGGGGTTTTTTTATACAGCCTTTGGAATAGGCTGTAAGAGCTGTAAGTGCTCCTAGAAACTTCTTTTGTTATTGAAAACTGTTTTCCCTGTTTGTCACTCAGTATGAATGGTTTCTCCTGGGGAGTGCTTCATCAGCAGGCTCTAGTCTTGGTATGTTTCTTCCTCATGTTAATAGGTACCTCAATAGTCTTACCCAAGCAGGAAGACTGATCCAGTTGCATGCCTTGTATTTTAAACACAAGTGATACAACAATCATATTTGTTATATCACTGAACCTTCGAATAAGCTGTTTTTCTATTAGCTGAAGCTGTGTAGCCTCTTCACTTCTTACATTGTATCAAGTGAAATGCTTTATACTACTTTGATAGGTAACTGCAGGGTGATTTCAAACTTGCTTTAACTTCCTAGAGGTTATATTAGCCTAATGCACTTTCTACACATTTCACTGTCCATGTCTTGAATGTAAAGAAAAGTTGATATTTGACAGGGTGTGAACTGTCTTCAAATGTGCTTCTCATAAAACAAAGAATGTGAAAGGGTGGAACAGAAAGGAAGTGAAGAAACAGGACTTAATACCTGCATACATACTGATAATGGAGATAATACTGGGGATATTGCATATTAAATATCCTCCTGTTATCTCAACACTAAATGTGGAGTACTGTATCTTTATTATGTAATAATAGTAAATTATTTACTATATGTAGTTTGGGTTTATATCCAAAAAGATGGGGAGAAGAGCACTAAGGAGACTACAAATGGAAACAGGCTGTAAAACCTGGAATGCTTGCTCTGCAGGGAGCACTTAGAGTCAAGACACTGAAATCTGTAAAACAATTAGTAGAAAATGCTCTTAATACTTGGGTTTTAAAAGGACAAAAATCAGCATGAGTTATTAGAAAGCATCTAGAAAAATCTTGGAGAATTTTGGTCAGTCAAAGGAAGCTATGTTTAGTGTTAAGAAAGATATTGTTTTGGAATTACATTAAAAGACAGGATTCTTCTGGTGTGGTGTGGGTATTATTATTATTGATGATATTGTTGTTGTTATTACAACTATTATTATTTTGGTGTACATGATCTGTTTTGATATAAATAGAGCCAGGGACAGCCCAGTGACATACTTTTGAAAAAGAGTCTGTTAAAGAAATAATGTCATTAAATGGCTCTCTTTCTACAGGCTATGGATTCTGAATCAAAGAACAGTTTCACAGGAAACTTTCTTCAGCCACCAGATTGGATGCTTCCTGCATCCAATGTTTATAGAGAATCAAAGAAGTTGGCAGCTGCTGCTGGTGACAGGCCTTCTCTCCCAAATAACCAAGGTATAGCCAAAATATGTCCTTAAAATGGTCTTTTTAATTGTTCCATGTGAAATCTCTTGAGCAAACTCCCCATCCTTTTTGACTGAGTTCAATGACTTGCTGCCGTTATCAGTCTGACATTGAGACAGGATGTATATGTGTCCTGAGGGAGTAGTCTCCCTGAATCATATGTCCAGAATGGAAACCTCTGTAGGTCTTCTAACATCCTTGTAAACTTTGGCTTTGAAATTTGTTTAACTTAAAATCATCAGACTTCCTCTGAAAGCAAAGGAGAATGCTTCAAACTCAGTAGAAGTAGTTTATGACTTCAAATACAGTAAAAAAAAGGTCGTCAGTATGGTATACTGACCTGAAAGCGGCTTTGCATAGTGCTATTTGACTCCTTCCATCTTAAAATCACTTCTGAGGCGGGGGGTTTTGATTTTTTTTTTTTTTTTTTTGGCGCGGTATATTTCCGTCGGAGAACTTTTGAACAATTCAGACTACCAGGAAAGTTAGCATGAAAGTTAGTCCATATGAAATATGGTTGTCATGTGTCTGAATGGGTGACTACTCCCTGGAGCTCACAAGGCAAAGTGCTCAGTGGCTTAACATACGTGGAGAGCCTGGGGAATCTTAGGGATACCCATACTTGGACTTACTATCATGAACAACTTTGCTACATTGCACAGACATAGCCTATGAGTGTGCATGTGATCATTGTTCTTCAGCTGAAAAATTTGTGATTTCTTTACTGATCTTATGTCATACAGAGTTTGGGCTTTTTTGTGATTGTGATTACAGTGATCAGTTTAGTGCTATGTAGCTAAGTGGTTAAGGAAGTGTTTGGCATAGCAATAGAAAGATGGAAAAGGTGGTCCCGCTTCATCCTTCTGCCTGCTGGCATTTGCTTTTTGTTCTGCTTTGAGTTTTTGTTTGATGTCTGTTTGGTTTTTGCTGTTGTGTGGTTTTGTTTGGTTTGGATGGTTTTTTTTTTTTTTTAGTTGGGGGGGGGGTTTGTGTGTTTTTTGTGGTTTTTGGTTGTTTGTTTTTTGGTTTTTTAATGGATCTGTGATAAGATGGTGAAAGTTGTTAAGGAAGTAGCAATATTTGGTGGTATTCTTTTTATGAGAGAATTTGGAATAGAGAATGTGTCAGTTATAAAATGTCAGAAAATAAGCTTGACTTGTTACAGAACATGTCTTAAGCTTCCACAGGTGTGTATGCTTTATGGAGAACTAGCAGACTCTTGTAGCAAAAAGACAGATTTCTTGTAGCTGAAATTGCAGCTTTTGTTTTTGCTATAATTTGACACATACTGATTTGAGGCTGAAAGCAAAATCTTTCAGACTTTTTATGGTTTAAAGAATCATCAAATACAAGATACTAGACATTGAAACATTACCTTTGAAACAACAAAGTATGTAACAATGTATCCTTTGCTAAATTGTTCTTTCTATCTAATTTCTCCCCATTCTGAGCATGTTTTCTCTTTTCAATCTGTCCAGACCAGTTGCCTTACACCAAAACCTGTCACCTCACTTGGATACCTGTGTTCTCTGCTTCTATTTAAAGAGAATTCCCAGGACTTATTATATTGTATTTGCCATGATTTGTTTGTACTTGCTGCCATTTGGAGTGAAAATAGTTTTGCTCATAGGGCCAGGACTTCATACCTCAGATATGCAGGAAACATGTCCATTTTCTTCCATATGTGTTCTACATATGTTAGTGTACAGCTGAGAAATGTAGTTAATTTTAGGAGTGAACTTAGGAAGAACATTTAGGCATTATATTGTAACATGAAGTGTTTTCTAATAATGATAATCATCACCAAAATACTGTTACTTGAGATGCAGCTGTTATGTTGTTTGCTAGCTGTAGTGGCAGCCCTGAAAGCTCTGCAAGAAAAAATCCACCGTCTAGAGCTGGAGAAGTCACAGGCTGAAGATAAACTGTGCAGCCTCTCCAGAGCAGCTGCTCAGTACAAGAAGATCTTAGAGCACACAAGCTATGAGAAGGACACAGCACATCAGGAGCTGATGCAACAGAGGAAAGGTATTTCTTTTGAGCGATAAGGTCTAGCCACAGCAACACTAATTTATAATCCAGGGAGTGCTTTGTTTTGAAAAACTGCTAATTTGTGCAGCCCCCTTTTGTTCTTTGCTTCAGAACTGAGGAGGGACAGGAGCTTGATAATTGTGGATCGAGTTGAGATATTTTTAGATATATTAACTGAGTATTGCATAAGCCATAAAGCAATTTTAAAGACTAAGCATGTTTCAGGTGGTATGTTTAACTCCTACTATAAGCAAGCAGCTGCTTACATAACACTGCTAACTTGAGAAAAGATAGGAGAAGATTCTCCTCTCTCTCAGATTATGGTTAGGTATCTGCTGATACAAATCAAAGTAACTGCAGTGCTCATGCCTTTGGAATTTAAATTAGGGACTAGCTTTGAAAAAATATTTTGATTCTTATGTCTTATATATAAAATACATTTTAACCACATGACTTGTTCAGACTAACAAAACTGTTCTTGCCTTTTTTGAAGACAGAGAATTCCTCAATGAAATGACAGTCTGGTTAAATGTGGTAGCTCCCGTTGCTGTACTGAATGTCTTGTTTCTCTCTGTAGATGCAAGTGTGCAGTTAAATGCAGCACAATCCCGCTGCTCCCTGCTGGAGAAACAGCTGGATTACATGAGAAAAATGGTTTCCAGTGCAGAACTGGAAAAGAAAATGATTTTAGAACAACAGGTGAAGCCCTTTAACATAATAACAAAATAGTGATGTAGTTCAAAAGTATAGAAATGTGCAGGATCTGAAGTCTTTTGTGGTCATTGTTGTTCCTCAGCTCCGCTCAGGCTGCTAGCAAACAGAAGCAATTTAGTGTATGGCTGATGACAACCATTGAATGAATTGTATGAAAAGCTCCCTGGGTGGAACTCCTAATGAGCAAAACCATGCTAATACTTGTACACTTGGTAGACAAAAAAGCTGCTGGAAGCTTAAGTTGTCTTTGTCTGTCTGGTATTTTTCATCACTTTGCAATTTAAAAAATATGGAATTTAAACTAATTAAACACCTTTACTCTGGTGTGGGGTGGTTTGGTGGGGGTTTTTTTTCTGCTGTCTGAAACAATTTTAGTCAGTTGCCAACTCCATTCTTGCTTATTTTTTCCAGGCTCAGCTTCAGAAAGAGGAAGATCAGAACCAGTTGGAACTGCATGCAAAACTTGAAAAGCTTGAAATGCTAGAAAAAGAGTATCTTAAACTTACTGCTACTCAGAGGATGGCTGAAGTAAGCATGCATGGAATGACAGTCTGAAAGTCATTTGGTATCATTTTATGACATACTATTAATAGTACTAAGGTTTGCAAAAGTTACCTCTGTTAAAGCATGCCTGTCTGAATGCCACCTTGGCTTCAAGTGCATGAGTCTTTTTTCAGTCTGGGCTTTAAAAAATCCTACAGTCCAGTTTTACCCCCACATTACAATTGTGAGCTCCTCCAGACTTCTGATTCAGCATGACAAATTGAAGTGGGACTAATCATTCTTGCCTTCAAATTCAGGACAAGATCAAATGCTTAGAAGAAAAGCTGTGTAAAGAAGAGCATCAGCATAAGCTAATACAAGATAAAACTGCTCAGGTAGCCTGAAAACAATTTATTTTTTCTTATTTTTTAGTACTGAAGAAAGCTGTTTTCTCTGTTCAAAATGCCCTTCTTGTTTTATTACTTTATTACTTTAACTCCTCATGTTTATTACCCAGGAAGAACTCCTGAAATACTACCTACTTATAAGCTACATATTAGAAAGCTTGCCAGGTGTGTTGCATATTTCAAGGAAAAAAGATTCTACTTGGGTTTGTATTGGTGATATAGTTCATCAGCATCAACACTGCCCTAAGTGACCCGGGTTTAAAATTAATTTTTAGAAAACCTGTAACTGAATCAGATTAACCTAATTTTCAGTAATTCAAAAGTGGTCGCATATAAAACCTTATATCCCAAGTGAGGTTGATTATTATGTTTGTTTTCCTCCCTTTGTTAAGATCTGTAGAAATTTAATACATAAGTCTGTACTTGGAAAAGCCTTAATCAGTGATATGTTGTTCATTAAGATGAGATCTTGTATAATTCCTTTTTCTGTGAAGCCATAATCAGTTTGTTGGGCCAGCATCCATCTGAGAGAGGAGTATTTGCCAAAGAGAGCAAAATGATGAAACCTTTTATTAAAAGGGCAAGGTAGTCGTATTCCAAACTTCGCTTTGTGCCTAAGTAGCACCTTGAAAGAGAGACCAGTTATGGGGGAATTCTGTTGGAGTGGGGTGGGCTCTGCAGTGCTGAAGAGTAATGTTGGTAAGCAAAGCTGATGCCTTAATTTAATTCATCACTGCTGTCAGCTCTTATACCTCCTCCAAGGATGATGGGTTTTCATCAATCCAGGAAGCTTTAAATAACATGCAGATTTGTAGCCCAGATGTCTGACCACCTCCAGAATCCAGCAGAATGACACAGTTGAAAACTTGTAGGTTTTTTGGTTTCTTGCTTAGACTGCTTGCTGCTGCAAAGCAAAAGGCCTAGTACGGAGATTTTATCTTCTGAGAAACATGGTAAGAATGATTGTCCCAGAGCAGATAGTCTAAGCATTTGCTCAAGAAAGGACTTAGATGCAGTAAACTGAGTCCTAAAGTGGTGTTAGCACCATCTTAATACACTGCAGGGTGGATTTAGGTCTGTTGGATCTGGGCTGGGAAGCACAGGGTGTGGTGTGGTTCACTTCCTCTTGATGACAGAAAAGCCAGAATATTCTCACTTTAGTGGTGGACCTCCAGAGTTGTTTAGCCGGAACTGTAACACATGCCAAAACAAAGTCCTTGTCCTATGTTTAATTGGGAATAATTATCATCCTGTTTATCATGGGCCTTGATAGCAACTTTGAACCACTGAGCAATATGAGGATTGTCCAGCAGGTTTGACCTCAATGTAACACAGACAGGCTTAGTTCTCTCTGTCCCCAGATTGTGAGAGCCAAATGTTCGTATAATTTGGATTTTATGATCAGATCCTCAGCATGTGGCAGGATTGGCTTATCTCAGTTGCTGGTTGTCACAGTGGAAAAATACAGCTGCTGCTGCAGCTGAATATGAAAATGAGGAATACTAATACTAATAATCTGTTCAGTTTTTAAGAGTAGCTTATGCCTTCCAAGCAGGACAATTAATAGTGCCCTTAATTGGTTCTTATCCATGCATGAAAGAGAGAATTAATTAAACCTTGCTATTTCATACTTCTAATATTATATTAAATGGCTGTTTTGTTTTTTGCTTATTGCCACAGCTTCAAACAGGATTTGATAGAAATAGAATTTTGATGCCTTCAGTAACATCTCAACATGAACTTGAAAAGGGAAATGAGAAGAACAAGAAACCTAGGAAGGTAACATGGAAATTTTTATTACCATACTGTTGCTGGTAGCATCTGACTGGCACAGAGACTGGAATTTGTGAAAAATGGTGATGTAACAGGCACTTGATTCATCTGCTGCACTTTACTCCACTTCTAAAGTGACAAACAGTGCTAAATAACTCTTTTTTCCCCTTTCTTTCTTTCCTTTGTTAATTAAAATGGTACTGGGGCTAGTAGGACAGCACTAGAAAACCTTCCCATACCAGCTTGACAGCTACCTCTGTTTAAGTCTTATTGCCATCCCCCATCTCCTGTCTTATCTGCCTTTTAGTTTATCTAGCAAAATTAGTTTCCAAAGGAGTTTTAGTCCAGCATCTTAAGATGCTGTGTTTTGGGGGGGATTACTGAAACCCAAGAGAATTTATTTTGCAATGCATGTTACAGATCAGTCAAAATTTAGCAATGGTGGTTTTGAAAACTTAAGTAAACAAGGTTCGATTCCTTTAATGTTAGCCTAATTGTTAAACAATCTCTGACATGCACATGGAATAAAATTTACTTGTGTCAGCTATTGGAAAATCTTACTTGTTACACATACAGGAGGGAATTTTTTTTAAAAAAACAGAAGAAAACTGAGGTGATGCATTTCACTATGTATTTACTTGAATTTTACCTACTAAAAAAAAAGTTTAAGATTGTCCTCTTTAGTCAGCAGATTGAAATTTCTTGTCTTATATTTTCTTATGGCTCTTATGGCAGAGAAATCCTACAATGAGGAAAATGCAATTACATGTAAAGGCTGGTGAACTACCTTTTGTGGCTGGGAAGGTAGGTGAAAACCACTGTTCTCACTAAAGTGACATCTACAGTTTGAGTAAGGCTGTGTAGTTGTTAATTACTTCTGTAAGCCACTGATAATTCTTCTTTAAGTCTGTCAGCTCCAGCCATTCTGTCAGTGCAAACGTACAAAGTGTGTTGCACATTATGAAGCATCGCAACCCATGTATCTCATCACAAAGACAAGGAGGAGCTGCAGCTGGGATTTCAGGACACAATGCACTTTCAAAATCTGTATCCTCTTGTTCCACATCACCCACTGCCACCAGGAGCTTTTCAGACCTTCTGTTGGCCTCACAAGACGAGCTGGGCCAAATGAGCTTGTGAGTACCCATTGTTGGTGTTGTGAGTAAAGGTGATTTCAGCGGTAGCCCTGAGAAGCAATGGGGTACTATGGTTGAACCTAGCCTGTTTTAGCTGTAGGACTCCTTGTTGACAGACTGACCTGAGCAGGCTAGACTGGTAGGATTTTTCTCATTCAAAAAATTCTTTCTATCCTGATGTTTCACTGGTCTTGTTTTTCTGCTTCCACATCCTGTATTTAAATGAGCGGCTACTAAAGTAGCAACTGCAGGAAATGAAAAGCCTTTCAGACTTGTGCTTTTTAGACATTTTAAACATATTCTGAGATGTACAAAGTAAACCAATTTTTTTTTTCTCCTGGAGAAGGCTACAAAGGTGGTGCTGGTATTGAGTAGGCCTGCAGGATGCAGTAAGTCTGAAATGGGTTAGTACAGCTCTGGCATGAACAGTCCTGTCACAACATCTCTCCTGTTCCTTTGTACTCACTCTGTGTTTTTTCCTTACTGGTGTACCTGCTGAGTCTTTGTGCTGAGTCAGTCTGGTGCTTGTGCCCTTTGCTTGTTGATAGCAGGAGAACTTGCTGGTCCTGTAAGGGGGTTGTGAAAGAGGGACAGTCTCCTGCCAGAAAATGGGCAGGGTGTGGAAGAAGCTAACACTTCAGATGGGAGTGGATGTATCTTTCTAGCCATGCAAGTGAATGTGGATGACGACCTGTTGTGTTCTTAGGCATCTTCCCATTAAATGCAGGCTTGTGGGACTGTGGGCCAAAAAAGCTCTGTAGCTGGTTGTAGCAGACATGTCAACACGATGAGCTGTGGTTTGAATAGAGTTAGGATGTTGAGGCTGGTCTGAAATCCTTGATGTGGTAAAATTTAAACTGGCAAGCAATCTTGTGTTCAAAAAGCAATGTCTGCCTTACTCATGGCAGTTCAAGGACAGGCTTTTTTTTTTTTATAGCAACAACCAGTTGCTTCAATTAAACTGTCAAGGAGAAGCAGTTACTCAGAAGTCATAAAAGAAGCTCTGACCTTTGTAATGGGATTACTTATCTAAGAGGGGGTCTCTAGCTTCAACTTGTTCAGATATCTGGGTATCAAGATCTACACATGTTCTCTTACTTAATCTGGTTAGTTTAATTAAGAAGCCCACTTTGCTGTAAATGTTTTTGAGTATAATATTTTAATTTGAATAATTTGTCAGAAAAATTGTGACTTGAATGTACTAGTTTAAAAAATAATTTCATGTAATACACTAGGCATTCAAAATCTGCATTAAATTGGGCAGGAATTAAAAATGTTGTACTGCATAGCTGCTGTTCACTTTCAACAATCTCATTTTGCACACTATTACATGTGTAGTTGTTATGCCTGTGGGAAGAGGAAGAAGTAAGATGGACATCAGCTGAAAATTTGGAATGAGAAAATCAGACTCATGGGAAAACCATTTCCCTTCCCCACATTAGTATATTCCAGGTTAATGTGTATTGTGTGAGAGTGAAAGTCATGCTAAATTTCTATATTCTGCACAAAATGGCTAGAACTCCTGTAGGAAGAAATTCTAGAGACTATATCATGAATATTTAGATTGCCATTCTTGTCTTTAGTAGTGAGCATCAAGAGCTTCTGAAGCAGATGCAGGATACTCAAGACTCCCAAGCTCATGAAGACCTGGAACAGGAACTGGATTGTCTTGTAAAACAAATGGAGATGAAAGGAAAACAAATATCCAAGCTGAAAAAGCATCAGGCTACTGTAAGAATGAAATGTAAACTCTCTAGCTGCTAACATTCTTGTTGAAAGGCTGCCACAACTCTGCCTCCTGTTGTCATCAGCCAGAATGTCACTGGAATGTTTTAAGCCAAGATGTTCCAGTATGGGTAATTATAATTAGACTGCTGGCTCCTATTTTTGTACCTCCAATCTCTTCATTTGATCAAGAAAAAGTGCTTACAACTGGCAGTTAGGAATATATGCTGGTGGGAAAGCTTCCTGCCCTGTGGCAGCTCTGCAATACAGAGCTGGGTTGCGCTGTCTGTCACTTCTGCTCACCATGTTAAGAAAAAATGTTGAAATTTCATTCCTTTATATCCTGTCCCTCAGGGGAATGAGAAAATAGAAGCTGTAATTCCTGTACAGACTGGATTACATGTCTTTTATATTACTGAAACATTGAAGCTTTTTTATTAACTATTCTGTTGACCAGAGCTTCTCCAAAATCATAGCTGGGCAAGCCTTTCAATTTTGTTTAACCCTTAAACTGTCCTCATTCTGTCAGTATTTGGTTTAGAACCATAGATAACAACTTTTCATACATGCCCATATAAAATCCCTCTTCTGTAGTTGAACAGCCTAACTCTTTTGTAGCAATTTGGTTTGAGCATATGATTAAACATTCAATCCATAGTTCTGTCTGATCGTTTTCTGGTTTTTTATCTTATGTTTCGAGATACTCACCTGAGAACTTTGCTTATACAGGAAACAGAACAAAACTCAGTGTAAGACCTTGTAAAAAGAGGAGGTTATAGTTAATTTAAATATGACCAGTTTTACTCATATTCATTTTTGATGGATTTTATTCACCTAAACTTTTTTATTGTCCAAGTAATTGCAAGCATAGAGGTGCATTATGTCATAGCAGATGTGTCAGACTTGCATGTTAGCAATATGGACAAAGGGCATTGACTACAGAGTCCTCACTCTCTCTCTTGGCAATGTCAGCTGGCTTCTTTGATAAAACTCTTATGTTCTTCAAGACCAAACAATTATGGTGTTACTCCTTGCCTCAAAATCTTGCAGACTTCATCCTCAGGAACCTAAGACAGTGAACAACTGCTCCTTTGTTTCTTCCTTTTGCATATATTTATGGCCACTGTTTGCCTTTGTTTTGGGAAGAGTAGCACATAGAATGTGGTGCAACCTTGTTGTCATCTTTGCCTCTTAGCAGTGTGCAGATCTTCTGGCAAGTCCTCAGTGCTCTGGTACAGCCTGGTCAGAGCACACCCCTTAGGGTCATGCTGTAAAGAGTAGTGTCTGTATAATTACTGTCCATCATGCCCTGGTTATCTGTCAATACAGGCCATTCCTCTAACTCCTTGGCCTGTTTTGTTGGGTTTTTTTGTTTGTTTGTTTTGGGAGGTTTTTTGTTTGGTTTTTTGTTGTTGTTGTTGTTTGTTTGTTTTTTCCTGGTGCTTTTGCACACAGACATTTCCATTTGTATTTTGTACAGGCCAATCTTAATATTTAGAACCTGCCATACTAAAAGTACCATGCTGATCTCTGTGTTTCACAGTTAATAATATATTCTAGAACGCAATTAAAGTTAATTATTTTTAGAAATGGACTTAAAGTCTAAATTGCCATTTGGAATGCTTCCAGCCTGATTTTATCTTTGGGAAGTGACCTTTTCATGCCAAGTGCAATTCAAGACTCATTATCTGACATTTAAAAAAACATTCCATAGCAATAACCCTGTGTATTCTGTTTTCCACTTTTGTTAAGGAGGTTTCAAAATAAGCTGGTTAGATCCAGTAACTGAAAATTAACAGTATACATTTTAGAGATTATTGTTTGTTTGTTTGTTTATTAGGGTAGTACAATCTGAAATGGAAAGAGACTGTTGTAAATATAGATTAGTAAGAGATGACATTCCAGCTCTCTCAAGCAAGCATTTTTATGTTAGGGAGCAATGAAATCCAACAACCAGTTAAGTGTGGGTGAGGTCAGTTTTCTGTGGTGGTTTCTGTATGGGCAAGGTCAGTTTTCTGTTTCAGTGAGAAAACTGTGCAAGGTTGCTAAGTTTAAACTTTTCCTTTTTTTAATGTCTTTTAGTAATCTGTAGGTTGGAGTCCAGTCAGGTCTACAGCTGTGGGTCTTTGGAGTATGTAACATGCTAATTAGTATTTTTTTTTCCCTAGGTGCATAAATTAAAGAGAAAAACTCAGAAATTGAAGCAAGGGGAAACTCATGTCAAACTAAAGTGTGGTGAACAAAAGGAAGTGAAGGAAACTATGGCTAAACCTTGTCCTGGGCAAAAAAGCAGTTGTTCTCTTCATCTGCTAAAAGCTGTGAGGAAACTTCAGCTATCTCTGAAAAAAGATGATGTCATCTGAGAAGAATAGTTCTGAGGTTTGCTGTGTTAGAAGTTTTTGAAGTTGTCTGACATCTAACAAATTTTTAGTTGTACAAAATACCTTTTAAAAATAAACTTGATACAGCAGACATGTACATTCTAAACTGCCTACTCTCCAGTAGCTCACCTTAGAATTAACTTTCTGTTACTTCTGTTAATGTAGTGTAGCTGTAACTCAACTACATTTCCTTGTAATAAAGTGTTTTAATGGACTAATGAAATGTTATTATTTGTTAACTTGTCAAATAAAATTTTATATATGTTTTACACTTAAAATAGTATGAGATCTTTGTCATCCTATTTCTCTAGTTGCCAAGGACATATTTAGAGTTTGCTTTTCCAGAATGACTTGTGCTAGTGCTTCTGTACAAATAAAACCAAAGGTCTTCCTTTCTCTAATAACTGAAGATTCAGGTCGCTGTGAATGAGGCAGAAGAGGTATTGTCTCTTTATGTATGTTTTCATTATTATTATTACTTTATAAGCTCTACTGACAGTCTTAGTATTAGGGACAGCTGGGGTCTGGAAGCACAACCCATGAATTGGTTTAGTCACAAGAATATGGGAGTGTTCTTGATATGTGCATGGGAGAGGCCACTGCCAAACATTTGAGTGCTTGTCTTCTCTTTAACAGAATCTGCTTCTAGCACAGTACACAGTGACTGAGGAGGAGACCTTCAGCCTGTACCTGTTACTAGTCTTCTTATTTATGGATTATTTCTAGCTTAGAAAAGCATATTGTATGTTTAAAGCTGCTTAGACAAAATTTGAAACATGCTATTTTTTCATGGTGCAGGTAGCTTCTCTGAGATAGGTTTATGCATTTCTGGATACTGGTAGGGATAGGGTAGATAAATCTCTCTGATTCCCTCTGTACCTTGACTTGGTATTTTTGTTGACTACAGAATCCTGGGGAGAGAGTGTTATTTTGGAGCTGGAGAAGCAGGGCCCTGGCTTCGCACTTGGGCAGGAGCTGTGGTGGAGGGCTGCAACTTTGGGTCTGTAGGTACTGAATGGGGCTTTAAATGATGGCAGCATTGAATAGTCAGTCTTCAAAATGCGTGTGCTGACAGGGGCTGTCCAGTCCCAGAAAAAAATTGGTGTTTGCACTTCTGTGGGGTGAGCGGCTGGAGGGAAAGGGAAACAGTTGAACCTGGCCCTGCAGGTGGCTGGGCATTTCTCATCTCTGCCCACTTCACAGTGGGGCCAGGAGCTGGAAAAGCTCTTGCTCAGATCTAGGAGCTGGGATTCGAGAGGGGAAAATAGGAATTGATAATGTGATAGCTTACACTGGCTGACTGGTTACATCGCTTATATTTCAACTCAAAAGATTTAAATACATTTTAATAATTCTTTTCTGCTTTTTCTTTCTGAAGCTTTTATTTCTGTAGTGCATGTATTTTCACACACCAAAGCAAAGTAGATGCATTTCAGCATCGGCTGAGAGATCCAATCCAGATACAAAGAAAGAGTATCCCAAACCAGTTTTCTTGCTTGAAGAAAGGCTTAAAATTTATTTCCAGATTGTATCTTGGGAGGGAGGGGTAGGGTAGGAGGTCAGGTTATGTATTTATCTATTAGCATATTCACAGTTTGAGGCAGTTGTCAGTCATGTAAAATCGGTTTTCAAAGAAATATCTGTCAGAGAATAATTGTCTAGAAGCTGCATTGGGAAGGTAAGCTTGTGCAAAACTGTGGTGAAGTTCAGCTCCATGAGAATTAGGCAGATCACAGTGACTTTTTCTGGGATCAAATGCTTCATGTCTTTATGCTCCAAAAATGTTCTGGCCTGGAACACCATAAATGTACATTTGGAGAAAGCACAGTGGCCAGAGCAGGCTTCTTCACAAGAACAATATGTTTTTGGCTTAGTAAGTGCTTACTCTATTCTTTTGCAAACCCTTGTTTTGATTTATACCCTGCATGTTTTTGTTTGTCTTCTCAGATGAAACTGTACATATCTCTTTTTTATTAATGATTTGGATCTAGCTCTGCAGGGCAGCAGAGAAGAAACACACAGTGATCCCCCAAAAAAAGACTTATCAGTTTATTTACTTGAGATCTGGGTTCTTTTGTGCTGAGTTATACAAAATTGCAACAACATGTTTTATTGGTATTTGAATCAAGGGCTGTATCTTATGGTCAGATATCAAGGAAGGTGGACAAAAGATGTAGGTCAAACAATATGATTAAAAATACAGACCAACAAATTGCAACCAACAATAGTTCACTTTCCTGCTGCTACTATATGCTAGCACAGTTTAATGGCTTGTTACTTGAGCCTGCTGGAAAGATTTTCTCCTGGTACAAAAGACATTCAGGTTGAGCCTGTTGTTACAATCTTCTAACTAGCAAAGCTGGAGGTTGGACATAGCTATAAATCCAGTGTGTTCTGGGAATAGAAGCTGGCAAAAACACTCAGAGCTAAATAATCAGGGCAGGATCTTGCTGGGATTTGGATACTGGCTAACGTAACTAAGTGCAGATGTTTATGTGGACTGAAATACATTCCCAGAATAAGAATATGGTACAAACACATGATAATTTTATAGCAGGAAAAAAAGCCAAGGAAATGAGGATAATAAAAAAAAGTACTCTTATTTTTGATGAAGCATGTTTTGTTTCCCTCTGCTTGCCTGTACTGAAGTGGCCAAGGCTGCCTCTACTGTGTCCCCTGCTGGGGCCTATTGAAGCTTCTGCAAGTTGCTTAGGTTGTGGCTCTGGTGCTTACCTGAAAGTCTACATGGGCTCCCATGTGAGTGCCACAGTCTGTCTTAAATAAGAGGAGAGAAGCAAGCATTTCTGAAAGTGTTACTCTGAGGGAACAGCTGAAACAGGTCAGATGAATCTTATCCCAAATGCCTGGTCATTAGTTTTACAGCCATTATCTGTGTTATTTTTATCTGAACTCCACTGGCTATATAGTGGCATAATTTCTCTTGGTTCCTTCTTATTTACAGCTGAAGAACTGCTTGCTCTTTATTTTCCTTAGCAATTTTTAATTTAGCTGGCGTTTCTTGCTTTAGTTTGGACTTCCCAGCTCTGACTTTTGGGTTAGCTGCAGAGTTTTTTTTTTTTGGTCACAATTGTGTCAACTGTTCAATTTTGAGACCTGAGTACATGCATGGGAGCCAGGAATAGCAGCTTTTTCATTGTGTGTTTACCACAGAATTATGGTTGAAACAGAACGGAATGTCAAGACATAAACTAAATTCATTCCATGTTGTATATTGTAAGGAAAACTTTAGATTTTCCTGGCAGGTCAAGTGTGTCCTTAGAGTGAAGAGGAAGCAGCTTCAAACATAAAGCTGCAATGTTTAAACAGAGTGGTTACATAGGAGACTTTCCACAGCAATGATGAGATTAAAGCTAAGATGATGTATCCAGGTTTGGCATTACACTTCAAGGAAGGTGTAGACTACTTGGAGAATGTGTGGAGGAAAAACAGAGGTGAAGAACACTTGACTAGGACACTTGAGAAAAAAGAGAAAGGACCTGGACTCTGTTTTCTCTAGGCTATAAGTCTTAAGAAACATGGGACATTGCTGTAAAGGTGAAGGGAATAAAGTTCTGTTTACACTTATAAATAGGACATAAAATACTGGGCTAAAATTCAAGCTTTCCAAAGATAGTGTAAGCTAAACACTGACATCTAGGCTAGGAGGTTGTTGGCCATCTGTAAGGACCATCCATTTTTAAGAACAGGATAAATAAACCCCTTTAGGGAACAGATTTACTTTTTCCTTCCCAAGAGCAGTGAAAGCAGTAGACAGATCATAAAGCCCTGGTCCTACCTCTTTAGGGCTCTGAAGTGTTCCAGCAGTTTGCCGTGTTTTTGCTCTTGGATGAGATCTAGGGGGCCTTTTTTAATGGTCCAGTTTTTCACCTGTGGTTTTAATTTTCATTTTACTCAAATAGATAAAAATTATGTGATGTATACTTCTTGTAAGTATATTTATCATAGAACCGTAGAATATCTCAGGATGTAAGTGAGCCATAAGAACCAAAGATTCTAATGCCTTGCTCCTTGCAGGGCTAAGTAAAGCTAAACCAAATGAGCAAGAGTGTCATCCAGATGCTCCCTAAACCAGGCAGGTTTGGTGCCATGACCATTTCCCTGGGAGCTTGGTCCAGTGACAGACCACCCTCTGGCTGAAGATTCTTCTCCTAGTGACCAGTGTTGACACATGAGAATTAAAAACCAGTTCTCCTCCAGATGTTTTCTCAGTTCCCCCTTCTGTGATACAGGCACACTAGGAAGAATTGTAAAGGATGCTTGTCAAGGAACTCCACTGCATAGCTGTTCATTGTAATATGTGTTTATAGGATTGACAAGTACCCAGATGGACTTTTTAAAGGCTTTGACACAAAAAAAAAAAAAAAAAAAGGAGGTGGAAGACAAGAATTTTCCAAAAAAACTTATAATTAAATAAATTCTGCTGTTTTAATATAGTCTTTTCGCATTAAACTTGCTTACTCATAAATTCACCATCTAAGCTGTGTTGAGCCTGACAAACGTTTGGATTATACCACCTTGTGTGTAGCATCCTGTTGAACTTTTCCCCCCCCTATTGTTCTGTTGGAATTCCAAAGGATGCATCTTGTTTCAGAAAAGACAGGGAGGTAATACTGAAGAAGGGCTTATGGACAGGTAGATAAAATGCACACTGGTTTAAAAAAAACCTCTTAGATCTTTTCCAAGAAATAAAAATTAAAACCAGAGAAAGTAATATGATTCCTGAAATCTTCCTGTAAGAGGAGCCATAATGCTGTTTTCACTGTAGTAACACAGCATAACCCTTCTTTCATCTGAGTAATGCTGTGGACCTGGTTCTGCAGCATTTATTTATGTGACAACTCCCAGTTAAATTCAATGCCTAATAATTTTTCTGTATTTACCACTTTAGTTTTGGGGGGTTTTGTGGGGTTTTTTGTTTTGTTTTGTTTTGTTTTAGGGTTTTTTGTATTCAACGTACGTTCCTTTTGCATGTGCCAGAAGCAAGTGTCCTTGTTATTCAGGTTACTGTCATGCAGAGGGAGGTAGAGAGCTGGGAATAGCCCGGAGAAGGGAGCACACGATAGCAGTGCTGCTGCTCCGGGTAGGGCTCCCGCTGACTGTGAGGACCCAGGAGCTTTCATTGACCCAGCAGGTTGCACTGAACACATTTGAAAATAAAACAAAGATGAAACTGCATCCTGAAAACAGGCATGAAAATGCCAGTGTTTGCAGTTCCCTTGTATGAGATGAAACTTTTCTCTTCTGTATCTTGAAAAGATAGGGATCTTTGCCAGATCAGATGGGCTGAGCAAAGGTTGTCTTAATTCCCTGAAGTTTTTGTGCTGTTCTAGTATGTCTATGTTGCAGGTTAGTTTTATTTTCAGTTCTTAAGTGGGTGTTAAATTTCTAGGTTCAGTAATCTGAATTCTGCCATTTTCCTGGTATGAACTGTTTTGGGTTTTTTATACCTGTAATACTTCCACTGGGTCAACTTAAGGGAACTACAGTTCATGGATAAGTCTAATAGCACAGTGGGTTTTGGTGGCTGATTAGCTGTTTTGGTGTTACTCTCCAATGCTAATGATGATGTAAATGCTCTTTACGTTTCCTATTATGTCAAGCTGCTATTGGTTATGAATGTGTGATTTGCTGGTTGTGATTTTTGCAGACAGAATTGCTCAGCTAGTCCAGAGTAAATATTTGCACAGCCTAAGATGGAAGAGATTTTGTATGCACAACAGTGTTATTGGACTGTTTTATCCACTTTATCAGGAGTGAACCAAACCTAGGATCTTTCATGCATACATCCAACACAGCAGCTGTTCATGAAAAACAGTGTGTCAGCAATGGCTTTTTTCCTCACCCAGATAAAAAGCTATTAACACTGAGGGTAATTTGTCTCTAGACTTTCACTCTCAGCTGTCTACTTATTATCAGAATTAGCTGCTCAGCAAGATTCACTGTTGGGACTGAAATTATCTTTTCCTCATTTGGTTGAAAACAACCTTTGTAAGTATTTAGGAAGAAAATAAACCTTTGAGATTACTCTCAGGCTAGGATTGTTCATGCAGTGGGGATGCAATGGCCTTCTAGCTAACACAGGAAAAAGATTCAGAAATGCAAAAGTAACAGTCTCTCTTTTATACATGTAAGCAGAAGCAATTCAGTCACATCAAGGAGGAACACAGCAATGCAGTTCAGAGGGCTGCAAGGTTTTCAGTGGCAAAGAAAAGTTCCTGACAGGAAAGAAAAATCCAGTGAATGTAGTAATGCAGGAAGATCATTGATTTACAGCCAGTAGTTATATTGTGTCACCTACACTCTCTGCAAGTATTTTTTGCCAGGTACGATGAGCATCCTTTGAACAATGAAGTGTAATTATGAAGCATTTTTAAAAGTAAACAGAGGAAGATCAAATTCAATGTAAGAAATCAGTAAGTTTATATGTAATGAGCTAGGCTGCGTACATATGACTTCCAATTCTTTTAGCAGATTGATTTTACTAGAAAGGAAATGTTGCAATGATAAAAATTATTTAGGTAATTAATGAGCTCCCTGCATGCAGCATAGGTAGTGTTGAGCTACTTGGATTTGAAGAGGTCTGAGATGAGGAGAAAACTTGGAGAGACTTTTTTCTATATTATCACTGTGATGATGTTTTGATAGAGCAGGACACTACTGGGGACTGAGGCATCTCAATGAAGCCTGCAGACTTGGGGAGTATTTGTTTAAGCATCACCATTTGAAAATAGTTTTGAATACTTCCTTATTTTATCCAATTTCTTCAATAATTTTATTTTTTCAGTACTACGTGTCATTCACAGTGAATAAACTACTGGAATTATATATAACTGATAGCTACAGTTTTGTTTTTTCTCTTTTGTGTTTCATTTTGTTACTAAATTTGCTACTGAACAGTTTATATGCTTTCTAAATGACTAAGAAAAATAATTGATATATTCTTAACTCCAATTCTCCAGCACTTGCCTATTTCTCATAGAATGAATGTGGCTGATGAGAAATATCCTGATGTGGTTCAAGACAATTGGGAAAAATTAAGAAGTGCTTTAGACAGGAATTCAGATATTTTTAATACTGCTGTGCTTTCCTGTTCAAGAGCTTTAAGAAGAAAGCGTGAAGAATTATCAGCTTTCCTATGAAACCACAGTCCTACAGATAATGCATTTGTTTATATGTATTTTCTGAGAAAGATCAACACTGCAAATGTTGCCATCCTTGGTCTGTATGCTTGAGACATCCGGAGTGTGGCTTTCAAAGTCAGCAGGAATCTTGGAAATCTGGTGCTCAAATTCCAGAGTCTGGAGCCCTGAATCTCCAGTGGTTGCTCCTCTGAACTTACTGTGTCTTGGACTGCAGAAACAGGCAGTTCAGAAGGATATTTGTGGGATCAACTTAATGGAGAAGCCAAGATATTGTCTCAATTATGCCAAACCCTGAAACTCACCCTTCCAATCTTCTGCAACAATATTATTTAAAATATTTCTGTGGGTGGCCTGTTTCTGGATAAACTAAGAGAAGGCAGCTCTTGTTTAGAGACTTATGCTGAAGTATCTCTAGGAGTCTCTAGATTTTCACTCTAAGCTGTTTGCTTATGATCAGAATTATCTGCTTAGCAAGATTCACTTTTGGGAGAGGGTATCTGGTATCTAGGAGTATCTGCTTGTGGTTATTCTCAAGTTCTCTTTCCTTTGGAAGGAAGGGAGGGAGTTGTTTACATAGAATTACTCGTGTGAGTGATACTTAGCAAGCAAAGCAGCATTCCTGCTGCAGAGTGTTTAAAACCTAGGATTTAACCCATGCTGTTACAGAGTGGGAACAGTGTAAAACTGTAGCAGTTCACAGGATTGTCTCTGAAAAAGTACAGCCCCTCTCTTCTGGGAACTAGGTGGGTCTATGCCTCAACCTTGCAGGTGAGGAGTGGGCTGCCCAGGGTGGAGGAAGGAAAAGATCCTGTGACTTGTCCTCCCTGTCTCCTTTCTCCACCAAAAATCTCTAATGCACCTGTGGATTGGCACAGGGGAGGAAGGCACAGCCCTTGGCCAGAGTGGCACTGCCCAACCAGTGACAATTGATGGGGAACAATGCCAAGGAAGGTACAGATTTACCTGGGACAGATAAGGGGTCTGTAGCATTTAGTTAATGGTCTAACCAAGCTCTGACTGGTGTAACTGGCAGTGCTGGTGCAGCCATTTCTCACTCCTTAGCCCAAAGGGGTCCCATGATGGGGAGACAAAGCAGCACTGCCCCAGGAGTACTGTGCTACCAGGGCAGAAAGAGCAGGGTTAAAGTCTTCATTCCAAATGCAGCCTCTTGAACCTGCCACATTTCTCTTATAGGAGCAGGATCAAAGGAGACATGATCCATGATCTTGGATACAATGGGCTATTAATGTACAGAGAAGGGAGCAAGACCTATAACATTACAAAACTCACATGAGCCATTCTGTGGAATAGACCCTTATTAGTATTAAAAGCAACTCAGATGTGCTCTGGATCATTTTGATCTTCAGTATCTGGTTATCTAATATTTGAGGAACAGTTTCATCTTACCATCATAAGTGTAATTCATCTGCTATCTAGCTCTGAGCATCATAGATGAAATAACAGAATGATTAGACAAGACATTAAAAACAAAGCTGAAATAAAGCATGGAGCAGAAACACAGGTGGCCCCTTATTGATGAAACAGTGAGATAAAAATTGTATTACATGTAGTTCCAGTAAGCCCCAAGGGTTTTGCTGAACTTAAGCAAATTCTATCTTACCTGTTAGGATCATTGCATATATAATCAATACTCAGGAATACTGGGTAAAGAATCAGTTGATACTTAGGTAGACTTTCAAAGGTCTCCGGAAAAGTAGTAGCAGAAAAAGTGCTGCTGTTTGTTATGATTTGGCCTAAGACAAAAAGCAGGCAATCAACCAACCAACCAAACCCACAGTGTTAAATATACCCATCAAAGAGCTGAGAAAAAGGAAGAAAATATGTCAAAACTTACAGGAACACAGTAGTTTTGGCTCTTCAAGGATGAAATATCATTCAAAGCCTTGAGCAAGGCTGAGGTGATGTAAAGAAGAAGGAAGCAACAGTTTTCTTCTAAAAATGGGTGTTATTATGCCAACAGACTCTTCAACACTGATACCAGGCCAGACTCAGCCATCCTCAGGACACCCTTGTTTCAGAAGCTGGTGATAGCAGCATCATGCCAGAATCAGATACCAGAGGAGTGATAACCCTGAAATAGTAACATACTTGAAGTTCTCATGGCATGTGAAGATTTGGGAGGTGTGTGTGTGTGAGAAGAATGTTGTACATGCCTGAGCAGGACTCTGTTCAGGCAGAAGGATTTATTAGCTGATGTCCTTTCCTAGAGGACAGGCACTCCTCCAAGGACTATGGAGGTCCCTTGACCTCCAACAGCTCTTTGTCTTTTGGGGTCTGGCAGAAGGCCCTTTCTTAAAAGAGATATGAAAAATATAAAAATCCACACAACATGCGTTTCCCCTGCCATCATATTCCATCCTCTGACATACTTCTGCTTCAGGATAAAAAACCCCAGGGTATTAAATCACGCTGTGGATGAAAAGTAAAAGCACTGACAGCATTGCTTTCAGACATCTTGTACTCATGTTGCTTAAAGCGTTGATGTTCTCCAGCTGGTCTGATCATGTTTTTCTTGCAGAATCCTAACACAGGGACAATGGTTTCACTCTGCCCTGGCACAACACTGAAAGCAAGGAGCTGAAACCTCAGTTCCAGCTTCTGCTTTCTCACTCTGATATTGACTGTAACCTTAAAAACCCCAATAACTCACTGATAAGATTGGACCTCTTTTCCCTGTAACGAAAATGTACTTCCCAATGGTTGGGGGGAAAAAAAAAAGTTTAAAAAAAGGTCTTTAAAATCATGGAAGAAAGTTCCATTTATTGCAAGTCAGTGTTTTGCATCACGGAAAATAAGATTGTGTTATTTTTGCTCTTGACAGGAAGCAGCAGAAAGGCTTAACTCACACCCCCTAAGCTCCAATAACTGCTCACATTCATATTTTCAGTATCTTGGTTCTGAGGCTATGCCTTTGTTCTCTCGGCTCTCTCTAGCGTTTTCTGTGCATTTTCTCGAGTTTTCCTGCCTTTCTTTGGTGTCTCCCTGAGCTGTGGTCCTTCCACTAGAGGGCGGCTGCAGCACACCATTACCAAGGATCTCGCCAGCCTCCGCAGTTCTCGGGATACCAGCAGGAAAACTCTCCGTTTCCTTTTTATTGTCATCCAAAAAGCAACACCAAACTAAAATCTCCACCGTGTACCCAAGGTCCTAAAGAGATGCGTAGCTGTTAAACAGAAAAAACAGACTGCCTTTAAATGCATGACTTGCCTTACAAACTGCACTTTGAATGAGCACAGGTGATCAGCTGAAAAGGACAAAGGTTTGATTGCATAAACTGATCTGTAAGACTTTCCTCAAATTAGCAGTTGGGCTATCAGAGATAAGCACGGGCAGACACGTTTACCCAACTAGGCAATGCCTTCCTTTTAGGTTCACTTAGTTTGTGGCTTCTTAGTTTTTGAACAGGACTTTCCAAAGTACACCTTCTGGGCAAATGCTATTCTTACCAAAGCCATTGATAAGAAATTTGCTATTAACTTTGGTTGAAAGACAGTGGTTTTGAAAATCCTGGTTTTCTATTAGGAGGTGCCAGAATTAACAGCAGGGAGTTTCATTGTGTCTGCTGGAAAAGAAAAGAAACACAGGACCAGAATGTCTTCTTTGTCCCTTTACCACTCCACTTATTTTCATCTCCTTTTTTTGACTGATAATATGCAGTATTGCTTTACTCTAGTATTTCATATCCAGTTTAGGAAATTTATATCAGTAATATCTCCTTTTGTGCTTTAGGTTCTGCAAAACTTTAGAAGCATCTTCTGCAAGCAGCAGATGATGAGAACATTTCTAGTTTATGATGCAGAGGTTTCTCAGTGAGAGAGCTGGGGCATGCTAGATGCAGCCAGGGCTTTGGAAAGAGAGACTACAGGATTCATTAGTCAAAGGTAATTATGAGGAACTTTCCTTTTTTCAGTTGTGTTAGTCCTAACTGGTCTTCAGGATGTACCAGGATACATTTCAGTGATTAAAGTCTAAAATGTTTCTTTTGACAAATGGAGGTATGATTTTTTTAAAATAATTCAGGCCTTATCAAACTACAATATTTCTGTATAGTCAAGAATCTCTATTCATATCTGCTGAAAATACAAACTGAATGTGTTGCTCTTGCTTTACTATATATTGCCTCCCATATAAAAAACATGTAGCAATATTCATAAGTTTTGTAGTTACTTTTATGTCAGCCAGATTAATCCTAAAGTAGATCCCTAGCTGCAAAACCTTTTGATGAAACTGCAACAATAGAAAAAAGGAGATAAACTGATGGACCTTCATTCTAAATCTGTAGAGGTAATGTAAGTGATTAAAGTGATTTCATTTAATTTTAATTTATTTATTGGACACTTCCAGGAAAATTGAAATCTCTAGGGAAAGGTTGCTTCAAGTTTATGTATCATGTACATATGCTTGAATTCATTAAAGATCCATTACTAAGGTGCTATAGAGATTTTTTCCCCCCCTTCTTTCCCAGCTCAGCAGTTTCAAAAGGCAGCTCAAACAAGGGTTAATATTCAAACAAGCATAAATATTCAAAAGCTCTGAAGTTCACCCAAATCAAGTTAAAATCAGCTGCAGAATTTGTGTCAAAGGGATTGCTCAGAACAGCTCTTTTTGCAATGTGACCAAGGTTCAGCCCTGTGCTCAAAAGACAAGGAATGATGCTCTAATAATAAGGTACAAATCAGTGGGGCACAACGTGCCCCAGGGAGTGGCTACTGAGTGTCTATTTTGGTTCCAGCTTCCCAGGTTCTCTTGACTGTGGTGATACAATGCTGTTTTGGGACATTTGGAGGATGTGCTACCTGCCAGCCAGCCTCCTTGGAAAAAGGGCATTGTGTCTTCACAGATCAGGTATCTTTTACACTCACAGGGAGCCTGAGGCACCTCTAAGACCTCTCATTAATTTGTCCTAATTGCATCTTATTCACTGTGTGTATCCTTCAGGGCTGACCTGCGCCTACCTAGCAAGAGCTGCTCATTCACCCCTGCTGTGGATGCTTGAAGGAGCTGCAGAGTGTGACAGGCCAAGTCTGCTGGGGTCTTGCCACATTTTCCCAGTGAAATTGGAGCAAGTCTGGTATCCTTATCTGTAAAACTGGTATAACAGGAGTGTTCTGTCTCCAAAACAAGAGGAAAACTAATGCAGTTAAGGTGACGAACTGCTGCTATAGAGCTGGATCTGTATAAATATCACATCCAGTGACACTGATACGGTGTCAGAGCATATTACTGCCTCTCATCCCCTGGGTGAGCCTGAAGCACTATGAAAATAAGAACACCTTGTAGCTCATCTCCCAGTTTTACGGAAAATAAATATCTTCTCTGAAGCTGTGAAGGATTTGTGCCCCTATGTGCCCTTTTCTATCAATAATCACATTCTTGACAACTGGAAGGTCCTTGGTGTGCTTCTCTTTCTTCTTTTATCACTCATCTGGTGTCTCCAGCTCATGTGAAGCTGTTTTAAGCTAGGAAATGTTGCTGAGCCCTGAAGTTTTCTATTCTTAAAGAACCACTGCTGCAGTCCATCCAAATACCTCTGTGCTCAGGCTTGAAGAATCCCTGCTGTCTAGAAAGGGGGTAGTGGTCCTGTCAAAGAGCCACAGATGATGCTGTGGATGTGTTTGAGTTGTGGGCAAGCCTTCATTTGGGACCCTTGTTGGCTGGTAGCTGTTTAGTAGAGAAGCAGTAAAGGATTAGAAATAGTTGACTCCCAACAAGTAAGGAAGAGAATAAAGTAAATCCTTGGGAAATTAATGAAAATGTAATTTACATAGAGTTTGATATTTAATTTACATTTTTATTAAAGGCTTCTTCATTCCCTGCCCCCCCTGCTTTTAATTTTTTTTTTCTCCTGTGTTAAGCAAGGTTTCATTTGTTCAAAAAGATGACAGAGAGTCTTATGAAACTCCTGTTCTTAATATCCTTGGAATTCCTGTAATGCTTTGCTAGAAGTTGTACCAAGAAAAATTTATGGATACTAATAACTGCTAAAACATGACTATGTTCTTCAAATTATACTTCTGATAGAAGTGGCAATTTTAAAAAAAACTCCTGCAAGGTGAGATGTGTGGTTTTTAAATTACTTTTGTACTACTATTAATTTTATTTAACCTAGGGTTTGGCAGTACTCTCTATATTAATATTCTCACTGATTCCTATTTAACATTCATTATTTCTTTTGTGGGTCTCACAAAGCATTTGAGAGAGGACTTGTTTTAAATTGTAGGATTCAGAAACTCAATATGTAGGCTTTACAGCTGAATTTGGCTTTACAATATTTTAACTAATGTAATGGGTTTGATTTTGATGATACTCTTAGAAAAATTAGATGTTTATGGTCTTTTAAAAAAAAATTAGGACTGGATAAGTTCTCTTTTATGATCCCTGTTTTCAGACCTTTTCCCCATGCCAGACACTTCACAAAGAAACCATTCTTTCAAATCTTGCTACAGCAGGTAGTTTTTCTGGAAAGCTTGGGTACAAGCCATCATCACTAACAGAAGTAAAACTGGCTTTGCTGCTCGCTGAGACAACAAAAAACCCCAAGATCATTCTCCTTGTTTTTTCTATAGTGATTTGCTCACCAAATACAGTATGTTTGATTTTGATCATCACTCCTTAAGGATGAGGGGTAACAGGAAATGAGAGAGGTAGTCCCTCCCCTCCATAAATCTTAGGAAAAAACCACTTTCATATTCTTTCCAATCTGGTGTATTTCCTCCATATGCTGTAACAGGCAAATCCACTCTACATTTTGACCTTGGAGAGGGGGCAGCAGAGAACTTTCTCAAATAAAGGAGAAGCAGTCAGGAGCAGTGCTGCAGAGTCCAGATGCTCTAAATTGATCTTGACTCACAGCAGGATGGGGTCTGGTGTGCTGACTCATTGGCCTTGTGAATCTTGTGTCTGTATTTGGTGTGAGAGTGATGGAGGATCTCCAGCAAGGCACGGCAGCAGTGTTTGAAACACATCCTGTGTGGTCAAATTCTACCACTTCTGTTCATGTCACTGGACAGCAGAGCTACGATCATGCCTGGGAGGAGTTCCTCCAGATACTTAGAAGGATAGAAATTATGAATAATGGGCAATTAACACATTTACCAGGCACTTGTCAGCTTTGATAGAGGGCTTCTGTAACAGATTTCTGTTTGGACACCAGCCTTCCCCTTTTTCAAAATTCAGTCTCCTGCTATTGCTGCTAAGCAGGAGCTGCCCAGCTGCAGTGTATGGTGATGTGCCAAAGTGTCCTCTGCTCCTTGTGCTCACCGGCTCCAGTACAGCACAAGCAGTGTGAGACTGCACCTCTGTAAAAATAACATAGGGACGTGCCTGTAGCAGGGCTGGGGTGGAGATTTGCCCACAAGTGTGTCCTAGTATTTACTGAAGGGTAATGGGTTAGCAAGTGTGTATGGGGGGGGGGGGGGGGGGAGGGGAGGAAGGATGAGGGCATGATCTGGTTGCTGGAAGCCATGCAGCAGCTGAGCACCTGGGGACCTGAGAGCCAATGCCTACTTTGTGCAGGGCAGGTGTGACAGCAAGTTCCTCCTCTAAAGGAGGAAGTGGCATTTGTGAACATCCCCTCACAGAGGCTGAGAATCTGCAAGAAATCTCCACATTTTGTAGAGGGTGGGGGGGAAAGCCCAAATGGCCTCACTGTGGGTGGGAGTAGAGAATGAAAAGTAGGACCTACTTCTCTGGTCTCTGGGGAAGTTACAGTGTCTGTCCTATGAGCTCCTCTGAATGTGAAGCTATCCCTTTGATGCACATGGACTTTGATTCCCTATTTCTTTATTGTTCTTTGGACTGAGAAGTCCTTCACAGCTGCTGCATTTTGCACAGAAGGGTTACATCCCAGACGTTTTTGTTTCTACAGCCCAATGTTCAATTTGGCTCCCTCTACCCATGCCTGCACCAGTGGGACTTGGTGGCAAGGTAAGAAGAAAATGGAAAATCTCCTCACTTTGCTGCTGTTTTTTGAAGAGGAAAGGTCTCAACTACTGGAGCTGAGGTGGTCCAAATGTTAATGAGAAGGTCTTGTGTCCATGCACTCGCCTAGGATCAAGCATGACAATAATACAGGAGCAGGGGAAAGGGAACAGAGAAAGAGAGGGCATTTAGTCTCATGCATTCCCTCTTTCCTGCTGATTAATCTGGCCCAAGCTTGATACCAACTCTGAGTTAAAAAATATAATCATATTTTTCTGTCAGGAAAATTTCCCACATATGAAAACATACTGAAGGTCTTCCTATCTCAGGCAGAGCCAGACCAGGAAACATTTGATAATTTAATGAAAACTTCAGAAAGAAACTCCAAACATTGAATTGACTCATGCAAGCAAGAGGTTTGCACTGAACGTCTTTTGTCAAGTACACTAAATCCACAGCTGGGTTTACAAGAGTACCTGTTTGAGGGCAATGCAAAGGACGTGACTGATTTAATTATTAAAACAGTCTAGTCATCAAGGTTATTGAAAAAATAGAACTTGATCCTCCACAAAGAAAAAAAAAAAAAAGGTGCTGTCCACGTCTCTTTTAAAATGAAACTTTAGCTGCTAGCCAAAAATGTGCCATCACTATTTTCCTCATGTCACTCATGTTTTTCAGACAGTATTGTCTGTTGTTTTGGAGTGGAAATTTTAAATGGAAATGCTTCATCCCATGCTTAGTCCATATACTTACCATAATATTTAACAGAGACATACAATTAATGCTATTGATTAAGGAAAACATATTTTAAAATCATTTGATTTCACACTACTTCAATAATACAGATGTAAGGACCTAGAGTTTCTCAAATTTAAGAAATTAGACCTTTAGAGTCAATGAGAACAGGATGAGTGAGGATGATCATATTAACTAAGATAAAGAAATTGATTCACAGATAATCTGTCATTGCAAGGATTATGTAAAGAATTCATTGCTTGACAGTTTGTCATCAAGATTTGCTTGGCTTGAAGGAATTCTTGGAGACAATACACTTACATAAGTTGCAAATTTACAGAACTGCCAACGTAGTCCTAAGTTTATCTGTGCCACTTCTATTAGAAGCTTCATTAGAATGTCTCATGTTGAGCAGGATAAATTTGACAAGCACCCATTTGTAAAGATACAATAACAGGATTTTCTGTAATTAGAAAAAACAAGGCCAAGATTAATGCTATAAAACCTTTAGCACACTGAAAAGAATTCCAATTTATGCCATCCAAATAAATTTGGTTAGAGAAGATATAAGAATTTTTCTTATCTACTTGACTGTCTGAGACAATGAAATGGATAATGCCAAGTAAATCACTGTCCATAATGATCCACAAATAACAAATACTGTGTGACTCACAGTGATCTTCTAATTTACATGGATATTAATGCCAGTTTAACTCCAACCAATATTGGTGGAGTAACTCCTGATGTCTGTGAGAAGGCCTTGGAATTGATACCAAGGCAGGTGTAGCTGTTTTCTTGCTTGCTGTTCTTCTGCTATTCTTTTATTACAGTGTTGAGTGTTCTCAAAAGAAGTGAAAAAAAAAAAAAAAAAACAAAATCAAAAAAACCCAAACCAAGTATTTAATTTTATTTTACAGAATGTTGGATAGTTGGATAGAGCATTTAATATATGCTTGTTTTGGGGATGTTGTGTATACGTCACAGTAAAACTTTCCTACAGCCTAGTCTGATGTTACTTCTTTGTTCCACACTATGATTTTACCCCATGCTGTTCCTATGACCTGCTGGAGCCCAGAAAGTAGTTTTGCTTTTATGTCGGGAGGAAAGAGGATGAACTAGGAGGTCAGACATGTCACAAGCCATAGCTGTTCTGATGTTTTAGTGAAACAGATGTTCTGAATTTCTTTGGAAAGTTTCCTTGTTCTGTCCCTTGCCACAGTCTTGTCTTTGAAACAGGAACAGCGTTTTCATACAGCCCAAGGACAAACCACCAAAGACTGAAAAGGAATCAAATATCGTAGAGTTATGTGCTGGGATAATTTCACTGCTGGCTGGATTATGAATTTCATCCAGTATGGAACTTCCTTCCCTTTTCTTTTTATTATGATAAAGTCTATGCATAGAACTGTTTATGTATGTATATATTTAATAAAGCCCAAAAGAAGGAAATACAATGATATCAACATATTAACAGAAGTAGTAGTGCCATCCTTTTCCATTATTCCATACTGCAGATTTCCATTACTTTCAGTCCTGTAGGCAGCACCAGTCTGCTTTTAGACAAGAGACACAGCCAAACTGTTTGCTTTGGAGAGGTTCAGAAATCTCCTTGGATAGAAAAAAATGTAATGACATTTTTCCGTTCTGGAAAAAGGTATAGTTATATAGGCAGCTTGCAGCTGCTCAGGATTAAAAAGCTAGAAGGCATCAGAGCCACTGCCCACAGGGAGCATGTGGTGAAAAGAGCGTACCTGTCCCTTCTTTTCTTATGTCAACATAAAACCTGCAGAGATCCGAGTTAATTTTTTTAAGAGAGGAGCTGACATCCAACTGAAAATGCAACTGTTCGCTTGTTCCAGCCAATGTGCCTGAGGATCCTCAAGTATTTCAGGTCCATGGAGGGAAGCCTGACCATCAGTGCTGCTTAAAGGCTGGTTGCCTAAATCCCAGCACAGAAGATGGTGTCAAAGGAGGCACTGGGTTTTCTGGTGGCCTGAGATCTCAGCCACATATTTATTTCTTATTTACTGGAAACTTGTTTGTGTGTTTGTCTCCATAGAATCATATAGAAGAAGACACAAATGCAGAAGAACTGTGGCTATAACCAAAAAAGGAAGTAGGTTTCCAGCCCCCATTTTTGATGTGTAAGACTTCAAACATTCCATCCACTACCCAGAAAAAAAAAAAAAACAGCCCCTTAAGAAGGAAACAAAAAACCAAAACCCAACCAAAACCACTGAAAAATCAAACCAACCAACCAAAAATATAACTCACTTCACCTTCATCTGGAAACATGAAAAATCCTAAACTTCTTTGGAAATAAACAAAATGTAGGGGACAGACACGGAATTGATGATATTTTTAAGCTATCTATAATTTTGTTTCTAATATGATCACATTTATCCTTTACAATCAGTAAAATTCCTAAATGAAAGCTACTTGGAACTAGAAAATTGTGTATTTCCATTAAAGAAATGTTGAACAGAGTGCTTCAGCATCTTCAAATTTTCAAGTCAGAAAAAGTAATTTGAAAACTTTTGTTTTCCAGTGGGAGGTGTCAGCTTTCCAGGGAGCAGGCACTGGGACAAAATCTCCATAATTCTAGATAATATACCTTTGTTTTCATTCCTCCTTTTTTCTGTGGCAGAAGAAATGATGCAAAGATCAGTTCTGACCTTCCACGTATGCAATCTCCGATCTGGAGATTAGATGTGAAATACTTCAGAGAGCCCTCACAGTGAGAGAGACCTTATTGCACAGGGGCCTGTCTTTCCCCTGGACTAATATACAGATATGGATATATACTCTTGAACTTCAACTAAAGCCTAAATAAATATTTACTAATCTGATTACAGTTTATTTGCCGGTGAATTTAGAAGCAGAGGCAACAGTATTTCCTTAACAACAGTCTCTAATGTGTTTTGTTTGTTTTGGGTTTTTTTTTAATATACTGCACAGATTGTCTTCCAAGAACTGGAACAACAGGAAAGCCAATTTACTGGCAACCTACTTGAGACCTACTTAACATGTAGGTAGCACGTGCTATGAACACAAAAGGTATGGCATTGTTTCTTAAATATATAATCATTTTAATGCTCAGAATTGGAGGGGTACCTGTATCATGAATCCCTCCACACTGTAAGCTGTGAGGCCAGTGTGACAGCTCAGCACACAATCTGTCTGAAACTGAGATTGAGTCAGCATTGTACCCTCCCTAGCAGACTGCTTGAGATGATCAGAGGTGTGAGTTACACTGACAGGAGGCCCTGCAAACCAACGAATTACTTTATGTTAAAACTATTTTCTGTTCCACTTTGAGATTCAGCTTGGAAGAAACTAGATAAGATATATGTTGGTGTGTAAGTGTTGCTTTATAACCCACAAAGGATTTATTAAGGCCCAGTAAGCACGAGCAGAATGAGAGGAAAAAACCCAATATCTGCAGCAAAAATAACATCACACAAATATTGATTTACTGCTAAGACACTTAACTGGGTATTAACGGTGTTTATAGGCATAAGTAGTATTTAGAAGGTTTGGGTAGTCTCTTTAAAATATGACTCCCATAACAAGCACAACAAGGATAAGTCTTCATTTCTTCTTTTCTTTTATAAAAGGTCTCTAGTTTTGTAGTCACGCACCCCTTTTGCAAAGTGCAGTAGTCTTGACTGAGATGTTTAGGACTAAGAGCACGAATCACCAGAAAAATAATGAAGATCTTGAAAGTGGAGATATTTCAGTGGATGTTCTCCATCAGGTTGCTTAAAAACACAATCAGAAACCTCTTCTATCTGCTATGGTGAAGCCAACGCAGAATTTGTTCAGTTATTTACCTCGATCAAGTTGAATTTAATTCTTCTGTAAAGGGCTTTGGTTTAACCTTTAGCAAACTTTGCACCCCCATCATTAAGAGCAGTGAAACAGATAGTGTGTTCAGAAGAATAAGGAAAGAACAGAATGCAGATAATTGTATCAGAAAAAGGAAAGGAATCTGATCGGGCTGATCCAACATGATGTTCAAATTAGGTGAACATTTGTCAGGGGTGCCTCATAAACTTTACGGTAAAGAATGAACTCTGATTCAGCACAGACCTGTGAAGCTGGCAAGCTGCTCTTCCCAGCATGTCTGAATTTTACCAAGATTTCAATGACTAAGGGAAATTGCTTTTTCTTTTCTCCATCCTTTCTTTTAATAGAATTTGAGACACCTGGGAAGCACTAGAGATCCTGTCAAGGCAGATGTTAGGACAGACAGTGAGAAGAGGAAGTCTGCAGTACATCATGCATCATTATCTGGCACTGAAGGGAGAATAAAGGTGCATTGAACACCAGGAAATAGCAAAATCAGTGGAAAACCAGGACTTTGCATTTCCTTGCTAGATTCTTACTTGGAGAACCATTTTTTAAAAATTTCATGGTTATACCCCTATACCAAGTGCTTATTTATACTGGAAGATTAACTTTGGTAATTATACACCCAGTGATGTATGTATGTAATTCTCTTTGTGGCACTCCTTGTCAAGAAACAGAATCTTTTGAAAATGAACACCACTTCTGCTAACTGCAGTACTGGATTCTTGCCTGGGGTGTTACCAACTGAACTAATGACTCACTGCCAAGATAGACCATTCTGGCTTAAACATGCTGATGGGTTTTTTGAAAAATAAGGTCATTGTTAAACTATTCTACTGAACAAGTTCTGATGTCACAGCAATTTGGGACACCAGACAATGAGTGTTCCATTTAATTAGTGCTAAATTCCTTGTGTTGTGTGAGCTTATCTTCAAATCTTGCTAGTGGAACTTAGCTAAGGCGGCTTTAAAATATGTTGACATTGAATATCAGAATTTAAGACAATTTTTTTCAAACTTTAGCTAAATTAGAAAAAAGAAGAAAACCTGTACCTTAGTTCCAGAGCTATTCTTTTGCATTTTAATGCCTTCTTGGTGCTTTTTATGAATTTATATGACTGAAGGAAAATCTAGGCACAATAAAGAATTATTACAGTATGTCTTACTGTGACAATATAAATGAAGCCACAGTGTAGGTCTTACCTGTAAAAAAGTAACATTTTGGTTATATTTTATTTAGTTGTTCTCTACTAGTGACAAAACACCACGCTCTGAGGCCAGATCCACTCTTAGGTCAATTATACCGAACTGAAATCTGTGTAGTGCTGCCTGCTGTGTCCTAGCTGTCTCTTTTTCATGGCATAAGTCCAGAGCACTCAGTTCATGGAGTTTGCAGAGGTGGAAAACCATGACAACCCTCACACTGGTGAGGATGGAAATATTCACACACAGGACCAGTGAGGGTTTTACATAATATATGATGTAAATTTAGAGGACCCAAAGGAGATTGGGAACAGCTGCTGCTTGTGACCAGCTAGTATATTAAAAAAGATAAACATAAGCTATCCACAGGTTCAAAATACCTATGATAATTAGGTTTGCTCTTTTCAAGGTAGGCCAAGTCCATGACTTGAATTGTTGCTGTACTTCTGCAAGACCAAGTGCTGACTGCATTTCTGGGACCTTTCTTTATCCTTCTAGTTAGTTAGGTGATTAATGTTCTACAAAGACTAACTGAACATTTGGAATTGGTTGTCACATATTGTTAATGTCACAGTTTTCCACTTTTTCAGGGTCATAGACAACAAAGTCACCCTGGAAGGAATGATAACAGAGAAGGGATGTTTACTGATGTAGTTCAGTAATATAATGAGCAAGCACATCTTCTAGGCACAGGGAGTTGGAAAAGGAAAATGTTATTTTTTTCTGAATGTGTTTTAATTAATGTATTGGATTTCTTTTTCCACAGAACTATATTTATCTTCCTACCATTTTAAACTTTTCTCAGTTGTAAATAAAAATCCACAAATTATTTAATGTTCCAGACTTCCTTTTTCTTGAACAGTAAGTTCTGAGTTAAGTGAGAATATTACAGATTTCTAAATAAGGCGAGCTGCACTTCTAGAAGGGTGAGGAGGAAGAAGCTTGGAAACTCCATGGCTGATTTTTAACTCTACAGCTCTAAACTTTTCAGTTTACTGTACTTTATTTATACTGTACTTTATTTTTATTACTGTACAGTTCACTGTACTTTATTTATCATTTATTGTCAAAAATAGCTCTAATTTAGATAGCAATACAACCAAGAAAACAAAAGCATTGATTCTTTAAGGATTTCTCATGGACTGATAGCATTTGTAGTGTTGTTTTTTCGTCCTTTCACAGTAATTTTCAAATTATGAAGACTGAATTTTCTGACACTAAGCTATACTTTATCTTTCTGAAAAGAAAGTCTATGCCCTTGATCCACTCTCTGTCCTGCTATATCTCAGTAAAATGTATCTTTGAGTGGTCTATGATGCTTTTCATTGATCTGAGAGTGAAGGGATGAAGATGATACCAACAGGATTTGGTGCTGTGAACAATTAAGCTTCTCTTCACTTTCCTCTCTTAGTTTTCTTGTGTTTTCTCTGGTTTTATGTTTCTTGATGTGGGTCTTTAGAACTCAAATCTCACAAAGCATATTTGTTAAATGATGGTGGAAGAGATTTATTTATACCAAATGGTTGATGCACTTGTTCTTTTCCTTGCAGAACACTCTAGGGTGCACCAAAGCTTATGGAACTTGAAATCTTTTCCTGGCCTGGGGTTCCCTGCAAGCAAAAACCACAACCTTGTGCTATAAATAAACAGAATCACCACGAGCCCTGGGACCGTAGGCATGTGGAAATCCCTGTGATACTGACATCTGCTTGTTCTCTCCTTTTTTGGTTCATCTTGGGCAACATAACTTGTGGCCAATTCAGTGGCAGCAAGCCAGTCCTCAGCTGGGCATATGCCTCTGTGGATCAATGTGCTATGCTGCTTGACCTCTGGACCTGTCAAACTGCTCTCCTGGGAAAAGAAAGTCAGGTACAGCTGATTTTTGGTCTGGAAACAGTGATTTCCAATCAGTTTGCTTTGGGTTGCATAAGATTCCCTTTCAACGTTTCCTGTTGCGCATACATGAGGATGCTAGAGCCAGTAACTATATATATTCTATAAAGTTCACTTTATATTTACTATAAATTAATTTTTTTCATTGTTATTTAATCTGAGAAAAAAGTGCCATGCTTTATTATGTAGTTAAGAAAAACAATAAAAACCCCAACACTAAAATGTGTATTAAGCAATGTGTAGCACTGTTATTCACTAGAGCTGCTGCGTATCCTGAGGGCTCTCCCCTTCCTCTCTATGAATCCAGAGATGTGACTGTATTTTACCATAGCCCACGGAAGCGTACAGGGTTTCTGCCCAAAGATTTCAGTGTTGAAAGATGAAGACTGGACAAGTTGAGAGGAATGGACCCAGAGAAGCTTAGAAGTGTATTTCTGTCTACAGGACTCAGCAGCCTCAAGGACAATGCTGTGAGTCTCAGGAAGTAGAAAGGGGCAGATAAACCACTTCAGAAGCAGAGAGAAATGGCACTAATTGAGGTCATCTTCACACACTTGAACTGTTTTGTTCTCAGTCCTGGAGCAACACAGGGCAGCTCTCAAAATAGGAATAGTAGAGGGTGTTACGGAATCTTCTGTGTACCCTTGAAGAGACTTTAAATAGAAAACCTTTTAAAACAAAAAGTATGTAGTTCAGGAAATCTCCTAAGGCCACTCTCCCGTTTTCATGGGTGTTACAGAGCTATATAAAAGACTGTCTAATTGCCTCATTCACTAAGCTTCTGCCCTCATCCCAACAGACTTCACTTTCCATTTCTGTATGACCATGCTACCTCTGTGAATCTACCTTTCATTTTTATCATGGGTCTTCTGCACAAGGAAACTTGCTTTATTTTATAAAGAAAAAACTCCAGCTAGAGAATAGTGAAACCTCTACAGCAACAATACAGTAATTCTCTTAAAGCATCAAAGGGTATATTCTAGAATTGCTCTCACAACCCAGGTTTCTAGGCAGGATTAAATACACAGAGGTGCTGTTGCTGGAGGTCTCACTTTCAGCTGAAATTTCAGTTAGTGTTCTTTCCATCTGGGACAGAGTTCATGCAGAAGAATGAGGAAACAAAAGCACTTTGTCCAGCAGCTTAGCTTAGCCAATATAAAACTTGCTACCGGTCTATTGCTCAAGCACTCTTTTAGCTTCCTCAAAACAGTTCAGGTCAGGCAGGTCTAAATCAGAGAAACTGAGTGTTGAATTCTGCATTTTCAGCAACTGAGTTACCTAATAAGCCTTTCTGCATCTTCCTCTTCTAGAATATTTTGGTTTCAGTATAGAAAGTAATGTGAATGCTTTTCCACTTAAGTTTTAATGCAAAAGAATTAGATCTGGATCATTGCATAGTGACATTATTGATATGTCCAGAATGAAGAGTACTAGTTAGTATTTTCAACCTCCTAATTACCATTTGACCAAAAAGTACTACAATTATCTCAAGAGTTCACACATGCTGTTGTTCTTGGAACATTTCTTTTTCTAAGTTGTGGGCATTTGTAATTTAAATTTTTATTTTAAAAGAACTTAACAGCTACTCTTGGTAGAGGAGCCTAAAGAGGGTCTTTGTGCATCTTTAAGTCACCTTCAATTAATTTGGAGTTTCTCCAAAAAATATAAAGTAACAGTGACAGTCCTTGCCAAATGTGATAATGGAAAGTCTTGGAAGAGTCAACACGTTTCAGGCTGAGGGAAATGGAGCTCTTCAAATATATGAAAATGGATTCATTGTCAAAAGAAGCAGGTGTTTTTAAAGCAGTAAGTACACTGCCTGTTACTTTTTAAAAGGAAAAATGTGTATCATAAGAATCTTCATCTTTCAGTAGAAAAAACCCAAATGTTAACTTTGCAAGATTTGGAAGAAATTTCTCTCATGAGTGGTTTATTCTATGTTGTGTTCGTAAGCCTTCTGATGAAGTATTCAATAATATCCTGTACCATAAACATGATGCTACACAGGGTTATTGGCAGTTTGATACAGGCAGCAACCTCCATGTGCAGAAATCTCTCCCCAAAAAAGAATGAATATTTGGGCAAATAAACGTTCTAAATGTGCTTCTGAGTATCTCTTCAGCTTTTTAATGTTTTCTTTGAAGTTTATTGGAATGTTTGGACCCAGAGGAAAGATTCACTTTGGCCTGAGCAATGATTGACATCATGCATAAACATCCAGGGTGTGATCTTGAGCTTCAATGTATGTTAACACCTACGAAGATGAACATATGTGTTTGCAACTTCACCCCACTGCTGAGGGACACAGTAAACCAGCAAGTATGTTGAATTTACAGAGTGGCCATCTTCAGCAAGTAGGTGAAATCCATAATGGGAAACTTTGATTAAAGCCTGCATGGGTTTACAGTGTTAGGGTGGGTCAGTACTAATTTAAAAATGAAGTCCACGGATGTTTTGTAAATAGAAGGCCTGAAGCTCAAGAGCAGTAAGCTATCATTTCCTCAACATAAGAAACAAAACATTGGAAAGATTGCAGACCTTCATGTGTCATGTTGGAGTCCCGTGTGCTACTGTTTGAGAGGCATGGAAGGTAAAAAAAATTATACTCTATTTTTTTCCTGTAACGCAGTAGATAAGGAACTAATCATGTTTAGAGTAAGAGAGAAGAGACTTTAAAGAGAATATAAACAAAGCTTGTACTTTGTAGTGCACTTTGAAAAATTTCAGATAGCTGTGAATTCCTGTGCTAATAATTAAAGCACAGCATTTCAAATCCTCACACTTTTCTTCAGGTCTAAAAATTTGCCTCAGCTTTCCGCTATATCCTGTCACAGAGTATTTCCTTTCTCTGAGCTTTGATTTCAGAGGCTGCAGGTTGGGAAGCTTAATTATCTAACTTTTGTAATGTGACTTTTAGTCTACAGACAGAAGATGGGGTTTTGGTACAAGAGGCTCTGGTTTTGTTGCTGTTGCCACCAGTGCTTCCACATCACCCACAATAAAAACTGAATGTTGCCAGTATCACTGGATCTCCAATTTTGTTCTGAAACAATATGAAAGACTCAAAATAATTTTAGCATGAATGATTCATCTAGAGTGGGTACATAGATAATTGACATGAAAATTTTATATTTTTTTTTTCTAACTTCTATTTAAATAATAGTTGATTTGATTTCTAGTTATATGTGAATTTTGTTGGGTAACATCACTGGGTTTAATGGTAAGTTTTAGGTAGAGGCCAAGAAGGAATATATCCACAAGACTTGTTTGCTTCCAGAAGCTTCCTCCACATCTGACAAAGCCAATGTCATGCAGCTCCAAGATTGACCCACTGTTGGTCAGTGCTGAGTCCCTCAGTGACACTGGTAGTGCCTCTGGGATTAAAGATTTAGGAAGGGAGAAAAAACCCTGTACAACAGCAATTACAGCCAGAGGGAGAAGTGAGAAAAAACAGCCCTGCAGACACCAAGATCAATGGAGAAGGAGGGGCTGGAGGTGCTCCAGGTGCCAGAGCAAGGATTCCCCCACAGCCCCTGATGCAGACCATGGTGAGGCTGCTGTGCTGGTCCATGGTGGAGCACAGATCTACCTGCAGTCCCTGGAGGAGCCCACACCAGAGCAGGTGGATGCCTGAAAGAGGCTGGGAGCCTGTGGGAAGCCTAGGCTGGGGCAGGCTCCTGGCAGGACCTCTGGCCTCATGGGAAGAAAAGCCCACACTGGAGCAGGTTTGCTGTCAGGACTTTTGACCCTGTGGGGGACCCATGCTGGAGCAGTTTGAGAAGAACTGGAGTCTGGGCAAAGGACTTGGATTGGAGAAGATTGTGGAGGACTGTCTGCTGTGGGAGGGACCCAATGCAGGCGAAGAGCATGAGGAGTACTGCTACTGAAGAGAGGAGTGGCAAAGACTACGTGATGAACTCATTGTAGCTCCCAGTCCCTGTCCCCTTGTCCTGCTGGTAGGGAGGGGTAGAGATAATCAGGACTGGAGTAGAGCCTAGGAAGAAGGAAGGGGTAGGAAGAAGCTGTCTTAAGGTTTGGGGGCGGTTTTCATTACCCTATTCTGATTTTGAATGTCAATATATTATTTTTCCCCAAGTCAAGTCTGTTTTGCCTGACAGTAATTGGTGAGATCTCTCCTGGTCCCTGTCTCTCCCTATGAGAATTTTATTACATTGTCTCTCTCCTGCCTTGCTGAGGAGTGGAGTGGTAGAGCAGCTTCATGGGCACCTGCCACCCAGCCACCACATTGATTGTGAAAAATTTAGGATCCAACACCCAAAAGTAAGATTGAAGAAATTGCAGTCTTACAGTGAATCAAGCAACAAATAAAAAGTCTCATGATGTGTAGATACCCAGAAAAAAAAAACACAAGGAGAAAAAGTGATTCCTCCCCCACCAGTTTTACACTGCCCTTTCATGACAACAGATTTGGTAATTGCATCTTGCAGTGCTCTGGCACATTAGTATACCTATGGGTACAGAATATTAAACAGTAATGATGGAAGTAATTACTGAGGGTAGCCTGGCCTCAGGGTCACTACATCAGCATTTTGACCTGGTGGTACAACTTTCCCTGCTCTTTGGCCACAGCCTACTACTTGTCTGAGTACAGCTGCCTGGTTGGATGTGTCTGCACTGTGATTTCACACATGGAACCCACAGGTTACCTGCAGTACAGGCCTGCCCCTCGTTCCCCATCCCACAGATGTGCAGCCCTGTGGGTTATGCAGAGCAGTTGCAGAGCAGGTGATGCACACCCAGAAGCCAAGAGCTCCTGGCCTCAGGTCCCTTCTGGATTCCTGCCTCTGTCTGGAGTCCCTTCCCCATATTCCTCTCCCCACAGACCTTGTGATTTTGTGTTGGTTATCCGAAGACATATTTTCAAGTGCAGGCCCTTTTAATCATAGTAGATGTGACAACATGGTTAATGAACTATGTCAGCTAACAAAAGAGAATTTTAAACATTTTCTGTTTTCATTACCAAATGACTACTTAGATGTATTCCAATACAATTACATTTATTGCAGCTTCAGTTCTATTTTCATATTTGATGTTTGATACCTTCAGTTCTATTTTCATATTTGATGTTTGCTGTGCACTAAAACATTGCAGTTTATCCTGGCAAATGAACCTATTGCAAGGTTTCTTATGTAGAAAATTTATAAAAGCCTTATTTGAGACCTATTTATTCTTTCTTTGTTGGTTTTAAGTTCTCCTTTGAGGAAGATTTAGCTGGCATTTCACCCTTCTCTTAGTTTGGTGCAAGCTCTTGAGCATATCTACCAGGAATTCCATGGCATCTACAGACCAAAACCAGGCAAAAAAGGAGGTAATCTAGAAAAGTAAGTACTGCAGCTGACAGTTAAGCGGCTAACTATGAAAAACCCAGAAACTTTCTAGAGTTCTTGGATTCAAAAGGATGTAAGTTGCATTTTGCTTATCTTAGTAATAACTGTTTTAAGTAGAATTCCCCAGTGTGATCTTGCTAGTTCAATTTCAGTTCCTGGTTAAATTCTAGCTCTGTGATCTTTAATTTATTTATTTATTGCTTAAGATGGGTGAAGATACATTCTAGCTACCGTTAAAACAAGATTTTTTTGTTCCTGCAAATGACCACAGAAAGGTAGAACTCTTGACCTCATAGTGGCAGGAAGTAGAAACAATCAGCTTAATGAAAAGGAAAATATACATGTTTAATACTGATGTGAAGTCATGATAAGTCTCCAAATTTTTTGTTTGCGTGTGTGTGTACTGTCTGAAAAAAACAAAAAAAAACCAAAAAACCCAAACCAAACCAAACCAAAACAAAACAAACAAACAAACAAAAAACAAAAAAACCCCTTGGCATTAAAGCAAATATTGTTATAGTTGAAAAAAATCATTACTATAATATCTACCATTTCCTGGTCTAGGACTCCAAATTTGGTTGGGTATAATTTTGATAAATTCTAATTATAGTGAATGAAATTACTGGCATTGAATGTCTCTAGCAGGTTGGGGTTTTTTAAATTAGTCAGCTTAGTTGTTGCTTGCTACTTATCCTGTCCTCACTGGAAACAGGAAAGATGCTGTTCTTCTTGTAGCAGCTCTGTGAAGAAGCGTGTAAGGAGGAGTTTCCTGTCCCACCCATCTAGAACCACAGAGTTACAAAAGCACATTCTAAAGTACTGGGCAAGGGGGACAGAATAAAGTTGCACAGCTTCTGACACTGAACTTTGGGATGCTGTCTTTCCAAACTCTTTTTTTCAGTGTAGCTGTGACGATGTGGGGAATGGCTGGTTCTGAAATCTAAACATTTATTACTAATAACTGCGTGGCTGTGTTCACATTTTCTTATGATCTGTGATTCACTGGTCACAAGCAGCAAAGTGTGAAGCCACTCATCTATAGCAGTGGCCACATCTACCATCTGCAGCGAGTAGGGGTGGCCCAGTTGCACAGGCTGGGACAGACATAGAGAAGGAGCATCTTTCCATGCACAGAGCCAGGGGTTGTTCCTGCCACCACTTTCACAGCAAAACAGATGATGGACCATTGTCTTTTCAGCTTCCACATGACTAATCTGCAGCTTTTGATCATTTTTATTTTCTGGGGTTGCTGTTCTTTTGGAGGCTTCCATCATCAGAAAAAAAGGAGTCCAGCTCTGCAGACCTTAGGTGTTTGCTGTTCCCATTTTGGGACCACCATAGGTACACTGGTGCATGTGCTGGGATATGCACAGTCTTTGGAGAAGGAATGGCCTCAGCTAGTAATAAGTGAACCAGGTTACAGAGGTATTTATACATTAGAGAGGTATATACAAATTCAAATACCTGTTGAATTTTGATTCAAAAGGGTAAATATCTTGCATTATATATATATATATATATAAAAGATAACATTTTCTATGGATAAAATAAGCTTTGAGCAAAGCCAGGCTTATAGGTTCAGTGTCTATTACCTTAAAAGACAAAATGCCAGCATATTTTTAGGGGCCAGAATAGGTCAGAGTGGGCACAATTCTGGCCTTGCATGGGTGGCAAGTCAGAAACAAATCCAGTCAAAATTTACGACTGATTTTTGAATGGTTCCCTAAAGTATTTAAAGGCCTTGGTTATCTGTATGTAAACAATTTCTTTGTTTCCTTTTTTATTATCACTTTGTTAGCAGTTATTTGCTGAGGTATTGATAGAAGACCCTGTGTTGGTGCAAGAAATTGCTTTGTCACTATTAGAGATGGAAGCAGATGAAGAGAAAAATCAGGAGAGAAAAATAGTTCTTTATCCTGGATTCTTTCTCCACCCTCCTGGATCTTGTCACGCTTCGCCATTGGCTCATGAAGATGGCAACAGAGAAGGCATGGTTAGCTAGGTTAGTGCTGCTTTAGCTGTGGTGATTTCAGAGAGGTGTGGTTTGTAGGGGAAAAAATTTACTTATTTTAAATAGGCCACCTACCATAGCTGGAAAAAAATAGAGAGAACGAGAGTGTCTGCGTTTTTGTTGTGAGAGCTGTTTGCCTGCACATGGAGATGGGGAAATGGGTTTAATTCCAAAAGTTAAGGCCATGCTGCTCCTCAAAGCTTTACAGGAGAAACTCTTTCCCAGTGAAAATATTAAAATTTTGTCAAAAGGAGCAGGTGGAATTCACTAATCAAGAAAACACAAAGATGCCTCCTTCTGCCGAGTTTTACATGCAAATATTTTAACAGCCTTTTCATGAAAGGTAGTGCAATATAAGAAGAGAGACACAAGAAGTACAAGTTTTGTTCACCACCAGAGGTAGTAAAATATCAAAATTGTTCTAGCTCTGCTGACCTTTACAATGATAATGAAATAATATCGGCAAGGGAAGTCAGTGTCATTTATGGAGTTATCAGCTGGAGGAGATGACGATTTGGAAGACAAAGAAAATAAGGACTGAGGTAATGGTGGGACTTGAAAGGGTAACACTGAATTGCTGTCGTGGAGGCAGGTTATTGGTGAAAATTCTTCTTCTTCAGCTCCATACAACTTGACACTTTTATTAATGATGTCAGTAGAAAACATAAGGAGGTGTTATTAAATCCAGGACATTGCAGTGCTGGCAGATAAAACTGATACGGAGAATAAAAGTTCTTCCTTGCAGGAAGAACTCACAGTTCTAAGGATTAGAGCAGTAGAGGGGAGATAAGCATAAGTAACACAAATCTTTAGGTTATGCATAGTAACAGAAAATTCTCCTGTGGGCTTTGAGCTTATTACTTGGAAGCAACAGAGAGAAAGAACTGGGTGTAGAGCTAACCATGGGATGATTGTAAACTGCCAACATATTGCAACTGTGATGGGCAGGAAAGCCATTATTTCTTACTGTGAGTCAGGCAATGAGTTTTTAGATAGAAGGGAAATTGATGTCTACATGTGGTTCTGGTAAGGCCTTACCTGCATTATTAAGTATAATTTGGAGATTTGTGTTCAGGTGAGATAAGTTCAGCCTGGAATGGGAGCAAAGATGATATACTGGCATGTTGGGGGGGAAAAAAGGACACATCTTACAAAAGCAAATGAAATAGATTAGCTTGTTTATCCTAGCAAAAATGAAGGCTGAGAGAAGATAAGATTTTTCTCCATAAATACAACAGAAAGATAAGCACAGAGAATGGAGGGAAGCTATTAAACTAAAGGCCAATTTTGGCAGCAGAACAAATGGATGTAATCACTGTGAATAAATTTAATCTTGAAATTAATAGGAGATTTCTAAGAATCAGACAACAAAGTTCTGGAAGAGAAAGAGCAAACAGTAGAAAACTAACAGTTTTAAAGTGGGGCTTGATCCATTTATGGAAGGGATTTATGGGATGTGATTGCTTGTAATAGCAAAGTTGGCTGTGTAGGATAGATGACATTTCAGTCAGGTTTTCTGTCTTAACCCTTTCTCTAACTTTCCTCTTAAAAATTCAGAGCCTGTATGAAAAGATCAGCAGCATTTATTTTCAGCAGCTGAAAATCTAGACATCTTTAAGATATGTGAGCCATGACCACACAATTTAGTTTGGTGGAAAATCTAAATTTCTGTCACAACCTTTTTTCATTGAAATAAGAACTTTTTGAACTATAATCTGACATGTGGAACTTTCTTGGCCAAACTAAAAAAAGAAGTCAATCTACTTCAGCCAAAAATTCCATGAAGCAAGGAAGTCTCTTTTCTTGGCAGTATTGTTTCTTGTTTGGATACTTAGCTTTCTAATAAAATAGAAATTATAGTTAAGCTACTTCTGGTTGAGCTTATCCCTCAACTATACACACGCATATGTACAAACACAAATATTTTCTGGTAATTAATGGGGGGTAGAGTTACACTGAAACTTTTCACTTACCTTTTTTTTTTCATGAAACCTGTAGGAACTTAGTATCTTGAAAATTCTGTCTCTGTATCAGATTTCATTAATACTCACCAATTGCTATAAAAGTCATCTAGAGCAGACAAATGGGCAGTCCAGATCACAGCCTGGCTGCATTTCTTTTGGGAACAGGACTAAGAGGATGTATTCATCTGAGGTGGCTTACTTACAAATCCCTGAGAAATAGCAGTAAATTACCATTTTCCAATATGAGAACTGAGTGGAAAGTTATGACAGAAAGTAAGACCTCAGATGCATATATAAGACCAGTAAGCATAACATTATCTTCATTTTAGAGAAGATAGTTAAGTCAGTCTAAACAATATAAACTTATATAGTTTATTTATTGTGGTACTGGGAGGTGATATTTTTACACCTTCTTTTGATGTGATGAAGTTCACAGTTCTATACAGAATGAACTGGAAAGGCTCAGGTTCAGACTGAAACATGAGAAAGGTTAGTGATCTCTTTCCCTGTTACACAGCGTTAAATGTAGTTCATATGCGGATTTCTCTGTCTCATAAATTAGCTTTTGTCAGACCTATCAGAATTACTCTCGTTACTTGATTGTCTCTCCATTCCTGGAGTGGAAGATCATTTACAGTAAAAAGTACATCTTTATATTGCATGTACTGTTCCTTTCAGCAGCCCTCATTGCTTCTCTTTGTTCCTCAGTGTTTCCCCAGTTCTCAGTTTCTCAGTATTCCTCTTCTACCATTTGATGGCAAGAGACATCCTTTGGTAGAAAACTAGAGCTAGACAGTGCAGCTTTAGTCTCAATTTTGCTTCTTTTTGGTTTTGTTTGACACAGTCACCTTTAAAATATATTTTATTGTTTCGTATTTTCCCCCTTTACATGATAAAACCAAGTTGATGTGTGTGCTGAAGGCTGTTCTGTACAGGCTCTTTATATGTCTATACTGGTTAACTGAGAGCAACATTTATAATAATAACACAGTGCTCTTTGTTTTAAGACCTTAGAGTTTATTTGGGCTGTGCCACATATGATTCTTTATTCGTGCACATGGAGTCTTTCAGATACTATTTTGTCTCCTCTTTTCTTTCCTTTACTTCATAGGCAGGGAATGGCACCTGATTTTAAAAGATTAAGAGCCATGTGTTCTAGGTCCTCTTTGTGTTTTTATCATATTCTCACAGCATAGATCCTCTTTGACCTGATTGTTTCACTGATAAAACACCCAGTCTGATGTTAGGAGGAAGCAAGGGCGTATCTTACTCCTTTGCACTCTGTACTGAAAAGTCAAAGCCTTTCTTTCTGACACCTTCTTACACTATATGAGATGAAGCATCACAGACCAGATCAATATTTCTGTGGTCTAGCATCTGAAAGAGTGCAGTGTCGGATCTGTAGGGACGGAATATTAAAAGCAGAGCAGTGCCCAGCTTCTGACACTTGATGCTTTAGAAGTTTCCTGAGCTAGTGGTTGCATCCACACCATGTGTTTACTGTCTGCTGATGGACTGCTCTCATAATTCATCAGATAGGGGAGGTTGTATTAGGGTTGTGTCATACTGGGGCCATCTAGAATAAATGTTTCATAAGTTATGAAATCTCTGTTTTAATAGTAATGATGTGTATGAGCTCTTCTTGTCTGTTCAAGCTTCCTCTCTGGCAGTCAGTCCTCTGCCCAATTTTTAGTCTAAAACAGTGTTACTCATCTCTCTGCCAAAGGCTATCCTTTTACACAAGAACAGTTAGCCTATTTCCCTTTATTTTCCCTTATGACATTACAGGCTTTCCACTGGCTACCCTTTGTGAGTGCTGTCTGTGTCAATTGAATGGGCAATCCTGAGCAACCATCAGCTATCTGGGTACACCACTTGTTTGCTTTGTATCCATCACACCATTTCAGATGCCAAGAAATATTTTAAGTTGAATGCAGGTGTCTCACTGAAATGACTCTGATGGAGGTAGATTTCTGGACATGGATTGTTTACAGCAGAAGGAAAGTTAATCTTTCAAGTGTATCCATGTGGTTTTGGTTTTAGGTAATATAAGGCTTTCACAGTGAAAGAAGGTTTGGGGGAGTTCCATTTGTCCATTAATGAATCATTCTAAAGTCAACCACAAAATATCATGAGAACATATTCCTTTTCTTACAAAACTCCTTTGAAAACTAAAGCATCATCCTAATATCACTCAATTAAGGACTAGAGTAACCAATTCCATTACTGTTCTAAATCTAAAGGGGGAAAGAAACAAAAAGTGTTTCTAAATTTACTACAATTTTCCTTTTGTTCTCAGTTGGGTTTTTTTCTGTCATACTCCATGTTGATAGATAATTTTGCTTTTATTGCAGATATTTTCCATGTAGCTTACCAACAAGCATTCAAGAAATTAACAATCATATTGGAACGTTTAGTGTCTGTACAAGAGGTCATATAAGGCAGGAGAATGATTTAATTTGCAGAATAAGCAAAAAGATGTGTATTAAGTTATGAAAGAAAACTACTTTAGTCTTCAATTTCTTTTTCATACCTAATCCTTTCCTCTTTGTACAGGTGTATAAAAAGAGTATCACAGACTGCCGGACCATGGACATTTCTTCTTTAAAGCTTTCCACAAGGTCTCTTTCTTGCCATCAATTCAGTCATGACCTTTGCAGCATGGTGGCATGTAATTAAAAATTTACCAAGGAAAAAGAAATATGTTTTATTTGCTAATTATTCCTTTCTGAGCCTGTTTTCACTTAGCTGCAGTCTCCAGCATTCTGCACTACCAAGTAAAACTGAGCATACACCTCACTAAACACAAATGAATGAAATCTTTCCTCAGTGTCTACATTTAGTCATGTTTCAATGATAAGAATGCATATAAATATAACAGAATGCCCTCCCTTACTCCTCCTTTCTTTAATTAAGCTGCTGAAGTAATACAAAACAGAGAGCAGTTTATGTAAAATAAGCAGCAGAGGAAATGCCTAACACTTTGTTTTTCCTTTCCTTAGCTCTTGTGTCTATCTGCAACAAGGAAGATGTAACTTATCCTGGCCTGTCAGGTCATTCAGAAAAATGCTCTTTTGGCAGGCATCCAGCAAGCCTCCTTGTGTTACTGGATCCAGCCTCCCCATACCCTGGACAGAAAGGTTAGCAGCGTTCTCTTCCTCGCACTGCATTAGTAGTAATGGGGTTTGTCAGACTTAGCGCTCAGAGAGTATCTGTTAATTCTGTTTATAATCAGTTGGGTGGCAGCCCTCCACCACACTTGGAACAGCATCACTGATGACTGCAGGAACTGTAGTGGGTGTGTATTAGCATATGACATAAAAATAAATGGTGTCACATCAGTGATTTATTCAAAGTCTGTGAGTTGGGTTAGTGATGAAACACAGCTAAAAATACACAAGAGAGGACTGATGGAGGTCGGAAATGAATTGGATCCAAAAGGCACAGCTGAAATCTTAAAGCCTGTGGCATGCAAAAGGCTAGCAATCACAATCTGACCCTGAAATATGCATTCTTCTGGTGTGGTGAAACTATGAATTCCCACTACTTTCATTTGTCCTGTCTTCCAAAAAGAGAAATATGGTCAACACTATTTGCAGTGGGAAACATCCATGCCAGCCTGATGCCATAATGTTGGTTCAAAAGCTACCTTCTTGGGTTACCAACATTATTCTTCCTCATATATGGCTTTCCTTTTATTTTTTAACATCCTGTATTTAATATATGGTGTTCAGGAGCTGCCCTTGCTTTCTGCATGCAAAGTTTTTGTAGGGGTCTGTGCAGCATTATCTCACACAGTTGTTGTGTCTCTTCCAGGGATAGCTGCCTTACAATGGTGAGCTAAGTGATCTCATGTGCAATATTGAATTCATAAGCAAAGATTCTTTGGGGCTTGTTGTGCCTTCTCTGTGCTTATATTGACATCTCTTTCCATGTTCCTTAGTACACTTCTTCCATCTCCCCTCAGCTCCCTCTTGCATCCCTGATGCACCCCATGCTCAATCCCTCACCACCAGGGAGTATCCTCAGCCCATTCCTGAGTATAGGAAGTGCCCGTGGTTTGCTGTCTAGCCAGGCAAGGAACATTGTGTTTTGCAGCAGGTTTGGAGCTGTGCACGTGCTGACTGCCTGACTGTGATGCTGGGAACCCAGCTGGCTGCTGCCTCCTGAGAGCTGAGCAAGCCAAACAAAACAGCCAGGGATCAAAACCTCCTTGCCTTTTCCCTGAGCAGGGAGTTCTACTCATTAGCTGAGTGCTGATTTTGCAAAACTGGAAGGAATTTTTTTTACCCTTGAGACCTCTGTTCTTATGTTAAAATGTATTTAAAATTAGAGGGTTCAAAAGTTGTTGGAGATGAACCAGCTAAGAGAACGAGGCTAAACCATTTCCTGTGTGACACATCACTAGTTTTTTTCTGAGTTAGAAATGAAAACTAGATGTTATCATGAGACTCTATTACCTCATTTTGGGTCACTCATAGCTGTAGTATAAGGAGGGGAGGAAAGAGATCACATGCACTACAGCTGTGACTTGCAAGTTTCTCAGCACTAATTTCTGCTTCTAGAGCACTGTCCTACACACTCTTTCTTTACACTGGAGATGATTGTAAAGGAAGTCCTAGGGTCGGTACTGCCCCCAGAGACTGTCAACTGCACCAGAACAGACTTGTTTCACCACTACGTGGTTTGCATCCTATCCTGGCACAAGCAGGACAGTGATTCTGCACTGTATGGATGACATCCACCGGTCCAAGCAAATTGATACCCTGATGATCCCTCAGAAAACAGCCTAGTGCTGTGTAGTCAGAGCTGCCTGCTCATTGCTGGGCAGGAACCTTCACAGCACTGCAATGCAACTTTTGGCAGTACACAGCCCATGTCCCTGGGGGCTGCTGCACCCTGCAGCCACTTGGTGGACACCTAGGCACTGAGACCAGCCGTGCAGCCTCCTTAGGCCAGCCAGGGTCTGCTTCATCCAATAGACTGGTTTCCATTCCCTCTTACATACATGTCTTCATTTCTAATCAGATCCTGCAGCACTGAAGTCTTTAAGGGGAACTGAGCAACTGGTTGAAAAGAATTGATCTTCCAAACATTTGGAGCTCTCTTCTGTCTAAATGCAAAATGGTTTCTTTGCCACAGAATGGCAGCAACTCTGTTTTTTGTTTTCAGATGTCTCCTCTTCTCTGTAAATCATTTAGTGGCTGCTGCATCCATTCTGAATCAGTTTTTGCTGATTTACTGTCATTGGGTATTAGCTAACTTATCAAACTCACACAGAGGAGGCCATCGATACAACCAACAGAGGCAGTGATGAGGTGGTCATGCATCTGTTACTCCGGAGTAATATGTAAAAATGCAACAAATCTTGTAAAACATCCTTACATAGGAAAAGGAGAGGGATTCAGGATGTCACAGGCTGTATCTGCATGGAGGGACACATTGGTGCCATGAGTGGTGTGGTTGCCCACCCAAAACAGGGAAAGGTTCGTGGTGATTCCCTTCAGCCTGTGTGAAGGAAAGCTGTTTGTGAGACGCCAAGGGAGCTGTGTGCTCTGCAGCACCTGCCATGGCCTGTATAGTTGACAGCCAAGACACATGGGCTGTGCCATGACGGGCACAGGCTTAACCAGGCCACTGTGCAGTGAGTCCCCATGCAGACCAGTCTGTCTGATAGAGGTCTAGGACTTTCAGAATGATGAAATTCCCTGTATTTGAAACCTCAGTTTACTATATTGCCTTTGTTTATAAGCTGAACTATTTCTCAGGAAGACACTGCTCATGTCTCCCCATTTACTTCTAAGGCAATTGCTGACCACTGATTTTTAATGTTTTATAGTGCTTGTGCTCAGAAGAGTTGTTCTCTGGGCAATAAATCAATTGCCTACAAGAGAGCCAAAGCATTCTTTAGCAGATCTATTTGCAAGCTGCCACTAACCCAAGTCAAGTTAGTACTTAGTTAAAGAAGGAAGTCAATCCTCAAAATCATGGCTTTTTTTCCCTCTTTGACCTTTCCCTTTCCTGCTATACATGCAACAATAGTTCTCCTTGATCTGCACTGTAATTAATGTGCTTTTTAGCACTCCTGGACTTCAGAGTGCCTGTGACACCTTTGAAATATGACTTAAACTATTTGGAAAACTACCACTTGTTCCTTTTTGAAAAACAGAATTATTTTTATATAAAAATACAAAAATTTCTGAGGCTCCTTCATACCAAGAGCCAATGGGACTTACATAGGAGTTGTGAGGGGATGAGTTTAGTTCTTTGTGTTTGTGGGGATGCAAACTGATTTTACAGATGAGTAATCTAGAGAAACAATTATTTGTATGTATTTGAAAAATGTGACTATCTGTAAATATTCATATTTTATTTGCAGCTGATTGAATGTTGAGAATGTTGTCTGATTTATAAATAGGGTACTCCCTCTAAGTCTGCTGCTGATACAGTTTCATTATGCCTGTGCTCAATAAGAAATGTTTTTCTTCTGTGAGTTTCAAGGAATTATTAAAACATAAAACTATACTAAATGAAAACACAGAATTGCAAATCTGCAATGATTTAGTAGGAAGAGCTGCCAGTCTTTATGACACCAAGCACAGAACTGATGTTCATTATATTTTAGAAATTACATGCTAAGCCTAACAAGTCAGAGGAGTTCAGCAGATGAAAGAAATTTGGAAATTCTGGGATTGGAGAAATAGAGGATTGGCTGCTTTGATGGCATTCAAGACCAGGTTTATGGGGCTTTTGGCAACCTTGTTTAGTGGAAGGTGTCTCTGCCCAAGGCAGGGCTGTGTGATCTCTAAGGACCCTTCCAACCAAAGCCATTCTGTGGTTCTGTATGACTCTGGTTTCACATTAAAACCCAAGGAGAAAACCTTTAGGTAACTAAAGGAGAAAATCCAAATACTTCTCAGGAGTTTCTAAGCATCATCGAGTTTACAGCTGAAAACACTGCAAAATTTTGACAAATAATAAGTGGGCCACAATAAGGTCATTAAATATGATTTTTCTCCTCCTGTAAAACAGAGCTTGGTCTCAATAGTTTTATGCCCACTTTCTACTTCCTGGCTTTTACATGGGGTACTGTGTACTAATAAGGTACTGGCAAGATATAGATATATTTTTTTATATTATTCAGTGCTGATTAGCTGGAAGTTGAGCACAGAACACTGCATTCTAATTGAACAACCTGGTTTGAAGACACAAATAAAAGGGCACTCAATGTGCCTAGTTTGGCCCAGCAGACTTGTGGTTCTGTAATTACTTTAATGCCAGTATGAGGAGGGTTTTTGCTTTTTTTTTGTTTTGTCACTATTTCTTTCACCATACATTTCACTTGCACCAAAATTAAAAATACATAAACTGTGTGACTTTCTCCAAACTCATCTCATCTCTGATAGCTGATCCACAAGGCCCTGTGTATTTACACCTGTTACATATAAGGAATCAGTAAAATGCATGTTATTGTTGGAGTTACCTGAAGGAGTGGTTCAGAAGTAGATTATCAGTTCACCTCTCAAAAGGTGACTCTTTTCAGCTCCCATGCTTTTCTTCCCTCTTTAGGCTTCTAGAGGCTTTCATTTTCCCTCTGCTGGACAGATGGGGACCCCGAGGTAGGATGCTGAACCCTTTCACTCAAAAGAAAGAAGCACTGGGCAGCAGGCTGCAAAGCTGCATAAGTACATCAAGATGCTCCCAAGTGATTTTGAGATGGACTGTTGGGTTTTGGCACATAGGTGAAGTGGCAGCTTTGAGTTAGTGTTTGTACTTTCTCAAGGTTACTTCAGGGGAAGGGTAAGCCAGTGGCAGGTGTGGAAACTCCAGCAGAGGAGAGGAGGCTGGGATATGGCCAGGTGTCTAGACAGTGGCCTGGCTCCTTCTTCTGCTGCACACTCTCTCCGTGGTCTCCCATGGGCATGGCTGCAAGGCTCGTGATGGAGAGGGGTATGGAAAGCAGCAGTCCACAGACTGATTAAGGCTGTGGATGCTAATGGACCTTGCTCCCAAACTATTTCCAGCCCAGCCATGGACATAAATTCTGGCTGCAAGTTCTGTTGATGGGTGCAGAACTGCTCTGGGCTTTTGCATATGAAATGTCCAACACCGGTCCTAGCTAGAGAGGGATACTTTGCGAGAAAGGCTCCTCTAATAAATATTTTTATAAATACTTTAGTTTTAGAAAAAGATGTGACAGTTGTTAAAAATAATAAATGTAAACATAAAATTATGACTACAGATTTTGTCTTTTGCAAATCCTTATTTATCCAGCATTTAAAGATGAGAACATAGATCCTGTATTAAACTGTGATTCTGAATCTTGTGCTGACTGCATTACAGGTTAGGCACAGCCTTTAAGAATTTATCAGGTACTGAAATCAAACTTCTTCTACACAACCCCCTAATGCCTATTCTGTTTTTAAAATAGCCAGCATAAATTATTTCTTTTAATGTACTCCTAAGGTAGTTGCCAGCTCAGTAAGTGTACAAGGAAATACCCGCAAACTGAAGGCTCTTTTGGGGAAATACTACAGAATTTGTGAACAAAACTGTATGAACCAGACTTTAATAAAATAATCCTGAATTTATCTACAAGACTGACTTAGCTGTCCACAGGGCCTGGTATACTGGTTGAAATGTTTTTTTAATGTTTAACCTCCTTAAGGTTTTGGAGTTTCATAGTTCAGATGTTTGTAATACTGCACATAATCTAGAGGGGTTTTAAAATTATATGAATAGAAAATGTTACAAATGTTTTGGCCTTGCTAGATTCAGAGTGCATGTAAGTCCTACATGATGCTAAGAAGAAAATATTTTCTCTGTATAGGGTAAAGTTCTGAAACTCAAAAGAAGAATTATTGTTGAATATTGCCATAAGTAAGTATATCTGATATAGATGTTTACTGTATGTTTAATAAATGTTTAATATAGACCTAGTATAGCTATTTCCATACAAATACATCACAATTTAAACCTGACTCTTGTTCTGAGGTAATCTTTTGCATGTGGATAGTATGAACTTACAGACTTTACTCAGAATATTCAGAATATGCCTGTAAGCTATTTTGCAAGGTGAGGAAAAGAACATTTTCAGTGGTTTAGTGGGATAACATTACAGGTCGTACAAGCCATGCTGCTGAGCAGGAAATGTGCCATTTCGTTTCTTTATGAGGGGAAAGGATTGATGGTGGTATGCTAAGCAACAAAACCAACACTTTTTTGGTACTTCAGCAGAAATTCGAGATAAAGATCACTTATATGAGTGATAAATTGTAGTAGAAATAACGTGCAGTAGATCAGAGAATGAATGAGTGGGATGTGCTATCCTGTCAATTCAATATAGCCTGTAAAACAATTAGTGGCAAAACATAAGTTCAAACAGAGTTGGACTTGATTTTATTTTTAACTCTCTGTTCATATGTAAATGTTCAGTATTTTATTATTTTTATTCTCAGGTAAGTTTATGTTTCTGAGACCTTTCTCTTGCACACAATATCTTGAGATTGAGCACAAATGCCAGTAAAAAAGAAAAGCAAAGAAGAAATTATGTTTTTCTAGTCTATTTTCACTAAGAAACAGACCACACCTGGCATAACCCCATAGCCTGGTTTATGTGTGTCTTTTCTACTGGGTGTGTAGCCTGTTGTGACACTACCTAGAACTGTATGTTCCACTCTGTCAAAAGACTGGACTGGCATGTGGGCAGCATCCAGGTCTGCCATTTCATATGCCCAGATATGCAAAGGTGCATCCAAGCAGCCTTGGGAAATCCAAGGAAAGCATCTCCTCTGGGCAAGGAGAGAGCTGTGAGCAGGACAGCTGTTCCAGGAAGCCGTGTTTTGCAAAAGGTGTGGGCTTGTGTCACACTGTAGCTGCGGACTGCCTGTAACCCAGGTAACAGTGGGTGGGTAAGGCCAGACTGAGGAGTTTGGAGGCCACTTGCAGCCCAGACTTGGAGTAAAGCTTCAGCACAACTCAGTGATGATGAAATTTGACTCATGGTCACACTGTCGAATCCCCAGTTCTGCAATTAACACATCATCTCACTTAGTTCCTTCCTGCTTCTGCTGCCTTATTGTAACTTAAGTATCAGCAGGTATCACAAAGTGGCTACTGTATTAATTTGTGGATTTTTCTAAAGCATTGTAAAGACACAAGTAAGATGAAAAGCATTAAATCTAAAATTTACCTTTGTTCTTAAATGTCACCTTCACAATTTTTATCAGGATGGTCATCACAGTACAGAGGAAGCATATCCTGTAAATCTGGCTGTAGAAGATGCCAAGAATGCCCATGCAGAAAGAAGTTCAACACAGGTAGAGCTTATCTGGGCTGATGATGCCCTGCACAAAATTGCATATTTAAATTATACTTTTTTAAGGCTGTGTCACTGTATGCCCCAGCATGCCCTGAGAGGTCAGCTCACTGGGCACTACTGTAGCCTAAGAAGCCTCTTAGATGACATTCCTGTGCTCAGAGACAAATATTTCATAGTTGGACTATCTCAAGCAAAAAAACAAGATGAGAAAGAATTAAAGAAAAAACCTTGCAGCTAATGCCAGGTTTGCATTGTGTTTGCAAAAGTGCTCCTGGGGGCCAGAGTCCTCTGTCAGTGCATATTGCTAAGTAAAGGTAAATACATGTCTGTAAAGGGAAGGACAGTCTGAAAGTGCCTTGAGCTGTGTGTTCTGCCAGTCTTCAGGCAATTTTTGGTGGATGGAGAATCTGTACGGAGTCTCCTGCAAAAGCTGGCATACAGAGAAAGAAAACTTTGAAAATATTCTTGCTTCTAATCCCAGCACTATGTGTAAGGGAAAAACAAACAGATAATCTCATTTTAAGGATGTAAATCTACTTCTTTAATGATTAATCTTAGGTAGTGAGGGTTGTTTACCCTTTAAATTTTATTTATTTAAGATTTAAATGAAACCTGTTAATAAACTGCAGACATGTGACTTGTTGGAAGTTAGGAAAGGAGAGAAAGAGCACACATCAGCTTAGGAGATGATCCTGACAGAAAGCATCCTGTATCTCCTTTCAGAAAGCACAACTTTTTGACCATGTCACAAGGATCTCCTTCTTCAAAACTTGTGTGCAGCAAGGCATGCCTTTCTGCTGACTCTCTGTGTGACTGTTAGCACCAGCAGACAGATGGGTTTAGAAGTATTCCCCCAGCACACTGGTTTTGCTTTTGGTTATCTTGTTCCCCAGCAAAAGAGAGGCTCAGCAGGAAACACAGGAAAACACGTGTTAAGGTTCAGGCAGCAGCTTTTGTCGAGGCTGGAAGCTGCAGTTACAAGCCCAGTGATCTATAAAAGTTGAGAAGGTGCTCATCTGCCCTCCCCTGCTGTTTAACTGCACATCCGTTGCAGGCATGTGGAGCTACACGAGTATGTATTATCATATAAAGCTGCACACAGGCCATTCATAGCACATTTACTCCTAGATTTAGAAGGAGTTTTCTCTGGACACAATAAGAGAAGAGATAATAGCAATCCTAGAGCAGATTATTTCAAGGTCCTGCTGTCCCTACCTCAGATTATTTCAGTCTGTGGGTTCAAGAGTCTCAGTGTCCTGCCCTGAACTCATTTGGAAGTTAGGACCAAGAGTGGTGGCTTGTCATAGTAACTCTTGATTGCCATCCTAGTTTATGAGCAAGGACAGAATCAAACCTGATTTATCTGCACCAAGGAGCTGAGTTCAGCTGCAGAACCTATACTCATGCAGTTCATGCTATGTACTTCCTGCTACTCTTGGAGTTACAAGGATGTTGAGTAAACAAGAAAGCCACGGTGCATTTTGGGAGCATCTGTCTTGTGCCACAGAAGGAATTCCAGATCATCGACTCTGCTGGGATAATCGAGAGATCTGTGAGTCCTAATGCTGTACACCCTGACCAGATAGTGATTTGTGCCTCTTGAACCTGCAACTTGTCAACAACACAAAAATATTTCAGTACCCTAGAATACTTTTAACTTATAAGCAGTTACGCATAGTCCTTTTACACTTTAAAATGAAACATCTAAGACACTGACACATCCTAGAAAATGTGTATACACATGAATGCCCTTTTATTTCTTTAATAGTAGTGAGTTTTCTTAAGTTGCCAGTTCCCCTCCTGTGCTTTGACATTTGCCTGTGTCTCTCCAACAACTTGTGGCCCAGCCACACCCACTTTCCTATCACTTGATATGCTGCTTTTCTGTGCTTCAGATACAAAGGAAGCCAAGAGCAAAACCTCATCTACTGGAGGGAGGCAGATGTGAGGGTGCCCAGAGAGCAGCCAATGTGGGGACAGCTGCAGTATGGGAACTGGGGATGGCTTCAGTATGGGTTTCAGGGACCCCTGCAGCATGCCTGTCACATCTGCATCAACCTATCCTGCACAGGCTGCCACAGAAACTGGCATTCATGCCTGAAAGGCAGCTGCAAGTTGCTGGAGAAAAGGCTTCAACTAAGAATTGCTCCTGCCCTTTCCACTCCTCTGGTCTTTTTTCATCCCTGCTTTATCAGTCATTACCAGTTAATGTTTCATTTTCTGGTTTTGTTTAACCGAAGCCAAGAAGCACCTTGTAGACAGCAACTGCCAATTAGTTATAATAAATGCAGAAATTTAGCTTCCAGCTTGCCTGCATTTGGAGGGCTGTAGCAGGAGATAATTCAATTGCTTTCTTATCTTCTGAACTGTTCTTGCTACGTGCATTTGTGGTTGCCAGGTGCTTCTGGGGTCAGCAGGCCCTGCCTTTCCTGTCCTTTCTCATTTTTTTCCCTCTGACGGGGAGCTGCTACTAGGTAGATGGCATATATATGAATTTTCATAAGACTAAAATTAATTAATGTTAATGGGAACTGTTTGAGAATAGCCCATCTCACTGCAGTCACCTGTATCTGAGAAGATTCCCCTGGTCATCAAGAGGTGCTTCAAACAGATGACTTGTTTCAGACTCCTGGGTTTGGATGAGATGTTTTGTGTCCTGGAAGTTCCCCTTTCTCTCCCCAGGGATTCGGGAGGTGCTGACATCGTCAAAATCTGCGTTTGGTCAAGTGAATCCTCTTACTTTCCTGATTTTGCTTCTTTATGTTACATAGTGTTGAGCTGCAGCAGGATGAAGGAAAGGCTGTGGATAGCAGTCTGTATCCACCCTTGCTGGCTTACCTAGGCCCTAGCAGTGACTCTGAGTAAGAGGCAGAAGCACTGGGTGCAGCAGAAATATCACCTTACAGAAAACAGTAAAGGACTCCTGCAGCAACTGCTGTCTTAAAAGTAGGTGTTGGAAGCAGGATGAAAGAGGACAATGTAGGACTGTGGGTTTAACACTACAGTGCCATCCTGTTCTTCCCTTCCCCCAGACCTTTTCTTTGTTCCCAGATTTGGCATATGAAACTAGGTCAAGGCTCTTAGCCAAACATGTTTTAGAATCACCAGTCTGTGAGCATGACAAAGCATGTTTGGGAGGGGTGCAGGGGGGGGACTAGGGTTTGGGGTTTTTTTTCACATAATGTGGAAAATCGATTCTATTTGGGATTAAAATGTGTTTTAGCTATTTCTTGGGAAAGGGCACTGCAAGTCTTTAATCTGTTTCTGGGCTGATCTAGATGCAGTGGGATGTTCTCCTTTTCTCTTTGAAGAAGTCAGGTGTCACATTCCAGAAGAGCAATAAAGTGTTGGGACTCCTCTGCAAACATGGCTACAGAGAAGTCACCCTTACTGTCCTGCAGTGAGGTGGAGAAGAACAGCAGCTGTGACAGGCAGCTCAGTCCTTGACCACCAAAATCAGTGAAGATGATGCACATCTGGACAGTGTATGTGCTTTTGCCCTGGGAGGAAACCCTGCTCATCCTGCTTGTTCTCACTCTGCTGGTATCGTTTACGGGTTGTGACGTAAAGCAGAGGAAATGGGGAGTGTGAATACCAATCTCACCCTGGAAAGGATCTGGTTTCCTCAGGTACAGTTTGTGCTTATCATTCTTGTGCAAAAGTTAGAAGGTCGCAGCTGGTTAAACAAACCCTGCCCAATTATAATTTCCGGGCTCACAACACAGAGTACTTAACCTTTCATTACTCCTTTCCACCCAAATCAAAGGTCTAATTTTTTTCATTCAATTTTACTTTGTTCTTTTTTCAGCATAAAAGAAAAAGGAAAACATTAAAACCCCATAAAACTCACTTCAAAAAGACCTGAACTTAATCTCCAAGATTAACTGATGCCTCTTATTTCAGAATGTACTAACTGCATATTGTACTTCATGTATATGAAGACGAGAAATGGCATATTGTATATAAAAACAGGAAAATGCATTATTCAGGTAATAAATGATGTTTTTCTCATGTCTTCTGGCAAAAAAGCGGGCTGTCTACCAGTAATTGCAAATCATATTTTAAAATAATGATGCAGATTTTTAATGTGCGTCAGTTGCATTGCCTTGCCTGTCTCCTGTCCCAGCCAGCAAAACCACGTTCCTGGAGGAAAAGACCCTGAATGCCCTCAGTGCAGCAGCTCACATAGTTGCTTTATAAACTAGATGCTTAAAGAAGGTTTCTTCCAAATGTCGCTCAAATTTAGCAGGGTTTTGAAGGTCAACTCCTTACCTTGTACTCTACACATTATAGCTAAATCACGTTATGTCTAAAATACACTTGCTTCAAATCTGAGAGACAAATCTTATGTTCAAGTAAACGTTTAACTAAAAATACAAGCAAAAAAGGGATTTCTGGGAAATGACAGGCACAAAGAAGCCTCAAAACACTATATACTTCTAGCTCCTTGCAATAACTCCCTCTAACCTCAAACATGCTCTGCTTTCTAAGTACGGGCACACATTCCTTAACTTGTGGATAATGACTCATGCTAACAAAGTGCTGGTCATGTACAAAATGCTTCAAGAGAAGGTCAGTATTTGTTGATGCTAAAAGAGAATTTGTTCTAGGCACTAAGTCATCCACAGCTTTTCACATGCATTATAATATGGCTTACAACTGGACATGGGGGAAAAACAATTACAGTGACAATCCAAATGCAGTCAGTGTGAGCCACAGATGAAGGGTTTTGATGCAGCTAGCATGACAAAGGAAGCACGGCATTGCTCTAACACAGCTCCCTCCACACTTTTCTCCTTGGCATCAGCCAGGTCATGGCCACCTCAGCTTGAAAAAAAGGCTGCATTTACTGCTCCACTTAGGGTTATGCTTAGGGTTAAGAAACCCACAAAGCCTAGAGTTCCAGGGACACTGGAACCACAATAGCATGCCAAGGGAAGCACGGCACTGCCCCAACAATGCTCCCTCCACACCTTTCTCCTTGGCATCAGCCATGTGCTGGCCACCTCAGCCTCAGCTCATGCTCCTTTTACTGCTCCGCTCAGGGTTAGTGTTATGCTTAGGTTTGGTCTTAGGGTTTGATTTATGCTTTAAGAAAACCACAAAGCCTAGAGCTCCAAGGATACTGGAATTTTAAAAGTGGAAGTTGCTTCTACAGATACTCATCATGCTCAATGGCCAGCGCAAGGTAAGGCAGGGGCACAGAGCTCACTTCTTCTCTCAGGAGGCAATAACTGCTATGTTGAATCTCAGGCATCACCACAAGAAATCTCTTGTGTGTAGGACTGGGACATGCTGAGGCCAGGGCTTGTTGCAGCAGCCCTCTTGTTAGAGAGTAGAAATGAGCCAAGAACAGATTTCTTGTTTATCACAGCACGAAAAGGTCCTGGTTTATTCCTCTGTAAAGCTTACCCATCCTAACTCTAACTACTCACTGGCTTTGGCTGCAGTAAGCTCCTTTTGTAGGCTTCCCTTGCAGCCTCTGACTGCATATATTAGTTTGCAGAATCTGAATGCAGGCTTTTACCCAGCTAAACTATGACTGCAGGTTCCAACAACAGGCTCTAACTGCTGACCTAGACTGACCTCACAGTAGTGATTCTCTCTCCCCAGGATCCTTCTCCTTCATGATTCTCACATCCATGATCCTCCATGATGATCCCTTTACCAGCTAACCCACTCCCTTTCATCACACTTATCCTTATTGGATATAGCTGTGATCCACCAGGGGAGAGGCTGTATTGGGTAATTAACACAGCTGTTACTAATCAGGGGCAAGGTCACCTACGTTCCTTTCTCCTACAAAGGCTCTTCCACAACTGTCTATTTCCAGGATGAAGCACAAGCTGTTGTTCATTCCACATACAGAAATTTCGACCCTGACTTCCAGCCCTCCTGCAACCCAGTCCTGCTCTGTCCTGGAGCTGTTCCCTCAACAGAGTTCATAAATTAGTTAGAGGCAAATGCTCTTGGCCCCCAGGATTGGACTGGGTGTCTTCCACTCTGGTAGTAATGCATGGGAGATAGCCCTGGGATAGAGATACCTGGAGACCAGAATGGAGCAAATCTGATACAAGCTCTTTACAAACACACAAATTTTCTGTGACAGATTCAGACTCATCAGTTTAAAATGCCTTGGCCTTACAGGGACATATTCACTGAGCATTGCTTCTTCCCCGAGCCAATGCATGACAACAGTGTTTTCCAGTGCCTACGTGCACAGATTTCACCCTCACTGTGTCATCTTGCTCTTTCACTTCCTTTCTCGTGGTTTCTGGGGACAAGGTTTTTTAAAAGGCAACGTTCCATTTTCTCCTTTCAGAAGGAGCTTTCAGAAGGACCTCTCTGATGGCAATCTTCCAAATTTCTATCCTTGACTGCTCAAAGTTGAGCCACATGGGAGGGTTAAGAAGAATTCTGGTACAATTCATCTAATGGGCTTCCCAAATTTCCATTTATTAGAGTTCTGTATCTAACATTGTTTATGGAACCTGAAATACAGGGCTGGGTCATGACTGAGAAGAACGCACTTGGAATACAGCACCAGCAAACAGGCTGAATAGATACTGAAAGGGGAAAAAAAAAAACTGTATTGAAACAGAAGGTAACCCTTGTGCCTTTAGAGAAAAACAAAAATACTTAGTTAATAATAAGCAAAAATAAAGAAAGGCAGAAATTAAGAAAAAAGAGGAAAATAAAAGAGGAGGAAAGTGCATGGACAAGGCAGAGACTTTTCTTATTTTTCATCTTTTCAGTCACTCTGGAATATTCTTGCATCCTTATGGCTCACAAAATTCTTTGTAGAGAAGAATTGTATTGATACTCTCAGTTCTCAGCTTCAGTTGTCCTCATTCTGCCTTTAATGTTGCTTCCACAGTATCAGAAAAGATTTCAGCAAGTTAAATGATACGACCAGATCATGATCAAATGTTTGCATGCCTTTTTGCCATCCTCCAACCAGTTAGTACCTGAGTCAAGCATTTCTGTCACATTCTACTGGAAGTCACAAGGAAATGTTTTCTTTGCTTAATATCATCTCATGAGATGCTCAACAAGACAAGACATGAGACAGGCTGTTGTGCAATTTCAGCCTTACACCAGGATGGTTCAGAGCACGGCACAGGGAAAAAGGGCCTATTTTTTGACTGCAGTGGGTGCTCACACACAGCAGAGATGGGGATAAAATTGGGGAAGTTAAATCTCTTGTTTTATTGCTGCTTTCCTCAAGTGGATCACTTCAACAGCATCTCTGCTTGGTCGCTGTGAAAAGTCTGTTACAGAAATCTGCCTTTCCACTCATTTTACTTTAAAAATTGATCATAGCATTTGTTTTCCATCACAAACACTTTGAATCTCTCTCCATTCCCTGAACCAAATCTTTCTGTAGTTTCTGGTACACTCAGGTGCCCCTAGGAGCCATTCCTCACAAACACATCCAGAGTGGAAGTATTTAGTGAAGTACAGCCTGGAAATCCCTTTCCTCTCCATCACTTGGTTTTAGACAGTGACCAGCCTGTTCCTCTTCCCTTTGTACTGAGTAGCTCTTGACAAGAAAGAGCTGGTCCTTTGGTGGAGTATGGGGTCCCTGCTTCCTCCAGAAGTCTGGAGATGCCAGCAGGTCCTCAAAGGGCATCTGCCACTAGGGCTTCTCTTGAGACCACCCAGGATTTATGAGACAACACTGTTCCCTTTGCTTCTTACCTGCTGGCTAGGGGTAGGTCAGGGCACAACTCAGACCTAGATCACTTATGTTTGCAGAGATTTGGTTGCAAATATTAAGAGGAGTCCTACACAGAAGCTGTACAGCCCCAAACAAACTGAGCTGTCGGAGATACCAGCTTGCTCTGAGCTAACAAGGCCTGACAGTCAGTGTGCTCCTTCACAGCATGGCCATGGCTGCAGAACATCCTCCAGGAGAAAATGCATCACCACCAGCTCTGCGTGAGCAACTTTTCATGCGGCACAGGCACAGCTGGGGAGGAAGGCAAGGTCTCTGAAGGTCTGCTGTCAGAGCATCACCAGTAATAGCAAACCTCATAACTCTCAGCACAGGGGCTTTTGTGTTACAAACACAAATGGGTTTCAAGTTTTTAGCACCATGGTTCTAAAACACATATGCCCATGCACAAAAATTTCCTAGCTCTAGCACACTAGAAAAACGCTAGATATAGGTCTGTTATCGATAAAAATACTTTGTTCTGCCTGAAGAAAGATCAGATGTGATACAAATGGTAAAAAGCGCTTTTGGACAGAAAAAGGGGAGATTTTTTTCACTTCTGTCCTTTTAAAAACAAAGAAAGGAAAAAAGATAGTCCTGGTTTACTTTCCTCCTGTATCACAGAATGATCTTGTCTTCATGTCTTTGGACATAAGTACAAGGCTACTGTCTCACTGTACTTGTATGTTGTAATTTAAATTAATTTTATTGTTGATAGTGACTGGGAAAAAAAAACTCCATCCATTAGGAATATCCTCCAAGGAAAATGCATGTGCGCCTAAAAAAATAGAGATGACTCTCTGTAAGTAAGAACAACATTTAATTAGTTATGAGAGTCCTATCTAATATGATGAGGAAAAGGCAACTCAGATGCCACATTGATATTTAATATGTGGTACACTCTGCTCTGACTTTGAAAGTAGTCCATGTATGAGAAAAGAGAAAAGCATCTGTTACCAATCCTTGGGGAAAAAAAAAAAAAAAGAATCATTCCAGAATACTTGTCCTACCAAGATGCTGGGCTACTTCTGCTTCCATGGAATAGCTCCCACATCTTTACCTAGCTACTGTCAATCACCTATTGTTGGTCCTACCTCAGAGGCAGCAGGACATCTTATGCATCAAAGCCGCCCAGATTTTGCATGCCAGTATAAATCCTGTTTCTCAGTTATGCTAAGTAGGTACTATGTGTCATTGGACTTCAGGCAGAAAACTGTATTCCTATAAATCATTGTTTGGGAAAGGCATTATTACAGATGAAATCATAGTATCTAGCATTGGATAATTTGCAGAATGGCATGAAAATGAAAAAAACATGAAGTGAGAATGATTACTTAAAGTTGCCAATTACCTTGGAACATATTAGTACTGTCAGCAAGCAAGACTCATCTTTACTTTCCCCAGCAAGACACCGGCTTTTTTTGCCAGTGTTATTCAAGGTGCCTCTCAAGCACATAGATATTTAATTTGGCATTATATAACTCCATGTGATGCTATATCTGAGAAAACCACTCCACCTAAATATCTTGCACACAACCATGACAGACACGTTGATCAATCAAAACTGCTGCCAGGTGGTAAGAGAGCTCAAAAGGGTAAATAACCAAAACTGAAAGTTAGTGGAAATGCCGACATCTGACACGAAGAATAATTCCATTTTGGTGACATCACTGTGATTACATTCTGTCTCAGATTTTTATTATTTTCTATGTACACTTCTGTAGAGAATGCTTTCTAGAACTCCTGATGAAGAATCAAGCTGTGATCATGGGAATATTTTAATTAGCTGTTAGTGGTTAGGTTCTTTGCCCCATGGTGGGGAAGGAGTAAGCAGCAGAGAGGACACTGTTTCCCTAGGAGCTCGAGGGAAATGAAGGAAGGAAGAGTGGCTCCGAGGGTAGGCTTTACTCACCCTGCAGCTTTGAGGATCCAGGAGCTGTGGGAGTCGTAGCTGTGAAGCAAATGTGCTCTGAATCACAGAGTTACTCGATAGAGGCAGCACATGGTGCACCCTGTCTGTAACACTCTGGCAGGCTGAAACATACCCTCAGGACTAAAATGTCTTGCAGTACAGGAATCAAACCGTTTGTATTTAAAAAAAAAAAAAAAAAGTAAGGTGACTTCAAAATTCTCCAGATGGTCTATAACAAAATTACCTGCACTTCATTTTAACCCAACATGGTGGCAACTAAGAGGGATAGTGGCAGACTTGATTAAAACAAATAGACACAAATACTACTGATCTAGATACATGTTTGAAAGTGTCCCTGACTGGGGGCATTTACAGCAAAACACATGTGTGAGAGGAATGCCCACAGAGAGGAATGTTACTGTAGCTAATAGACTGGATAATAATTCAGAAGCTCTACCGCCTCCTATTCCTGATATTAAGTTAATTTCCCATACAAAGTGGGAGAACCACTAAAGCCTTCCAAAATTTTCAAAAGTGCTTGTGAAACTTTGGAAACTAAATGACAGGATTCTTGGAGTTGCAGTCCAGAGCCAGGTTTAGCAGGAATACTCCATACTGATTTTCATGAGACCTAGACTCACACAGCAATGCAGGGGACATCAGTACCCAGCTAAACCATCAAAGTGCTCTTCCAATACAGTTGTACAAGAGCTTCCAAGACCCAGCTGACTCCTCAAGCTTGGATTGCATTGTGCTGTGCAATGCCACACATAAATCTTCTACTGCACTCTATGCATCTTGTAAATATATTACTCAACCAAGCTTAGATATTACTTTGTCATTTCATTGCATCCTCTTTGTCAGTCTCAATCCTTCTCTACTTCATTCTCATGGTTTTCAAAAAAAGAGTCCCTGTTTGTTCAACCAGTTCTTGCAATACAAAAAGCAATCTATACTGCAATTTTTTTGGTAGCTGCACATCCTCCTTTGAAAGGCAGCTCTAAGGCAAGGACCTTGCTCTTTGTTTTTGTAAAAAACACACAAGTGCTTTTAATAGTGACATGGAACTTGTATCAGTTGCAGGATTAGCAAGAAAATTACAGGGGCAATTAACAACTTCTGGTATTGAATTTGGTAGAGAAGTTCAAATGAGGTTAAATGTGATTTAGTGTCACACTAAGCCCTGGTGTGAAGAAAATGGAAACTGATCGTGCTGGTAATAAGGAACAAGAAAGACGAAGCATCTGATATTTGCATTTTGTCTTACTTCCTATTAACACACAACTCCTTATTTGAGGAAAACATTTCCCTCACTAATTGCCTTTATAGTACTTGAAGCAGGGAAAAATAGAAATAAAAGCACAAGGTAGGTTTATTTCCTTGCAAATCTCCAGAAAAATCCTCAGTCTACAACTACATACAACTCCACTGGATAGCACAAGCGTGATCATACTGGGTCAGAGCAAAGGTCCGTCAGCTCAGAGCCCTGCCTCCCACAGTGATCAAAAGCAGACTCGTGAGAAGATTACAAAAATCCTCAGAACAAGCATATGATGGTATTTCCCAGTGATGTTCTCACGGCCCCCTCAGGCATTTCCTCCACCAGAGGTGACTGCTGAATGTTTAATAACCCTTGGTAGATTTGTCTTCCATGAGCCTGTGCAGGCTCCCTCTGAGTCCTGTGAACTTTTCCCACCTGCTGCACGATGCAGCAAGAAATCCCACAGGCTAATTACAGGCTATCTGCAAGAAACATCTTGTTGTTGTTGTCGATGTTGTTGTTGAGAGCTGGTGACCTGCTGTTCACCTCTGCACCTTAAGACTGTGAGCAAATACTCCCTGTTTATCCTTTGCCCTTGACTAACAATTTTACAGGGCTCCCAGTTGTACCTCTTGTTCCACCAAGCAAACTTTCACCATCCATATGGCTCCTTCGGGAACTTTTCTGAGTTCTCTCTCCTTCATCAGGTGGGGACCAGGACTGTGTAGGCTTGTCAACATAGATTTATCCACTAGTGAAGTGGTGTTGTTTTTTGTTTTGGTTTGGGGTTTTTTTTGCCTAGAGGGAATAAACTGCTTTTCTTTTTATCAACACTGAGCTGAAATTTGGACAGAATTATCTGTTTTATTTCTAAGATTTTGCTATTGCATGGTCAATGCATTGACATTTAATGGTCAAGTTAGAGGCTGTAATTTTATACATTGGGATTGCTTTCTTTCCCCAGGGGGCATCACTTTACCAACACACCGAACTCTTCCTTTGAAAAAAAATTCAACTTTTTGAAGGATGTCTTCTTGCTTTAATAATCTGTTTAATCCTGCTTTTTAGCAACCTCTCACCTTTTCTGGAGGTATTCTTCATATCTGGTATGTATTTCTTTAATGCTTCCAGCATGTTTCCGAAGGGTTTCCATGCTATCTGCAAGGACTGAATTCCCCCAGCTAAGCCCTCAGATTTTTTTGAGCAAATATTATCCTTTTAATGTAGTCTCTTATTTTGAAATCAGCATAAGTAAGTATATTCTCTACTGCTTATTAAGCATACTTTGATAGAAGAGATCATAAAATTGGACATAGATCCCACAGAAAACAAAAAAGATTAACTCATAAGTCAACCTCTGTGGCAGCCACCAACCTCCCTGATGTAGTAAACCATGGATCAGAACATAAAGGTGATATAATGCTCAGCTATAGGACAGCTGCACTCAGACATGATGTATTGAGATCCCTCAGTGAGGTGTGTAAGGATCTTCAGCACTTTTAGTTAAATAAAATTAATGCTTTTAAGTGAAAGGAAAATGTCCGCACTTACAAGGCACATATCATGATCTTGGGAGAGACACCATGGACAAAATTTAAATTCATCTCTCCTACCTTTTTTTCTTTCTTTGTGAAAAAAAGCACCTCTTTATCAAAAAGGATGCCAGTCCCATCCCCAAGAAGTTGTAATTCCTACCATAATTGATGCCTGATTGCTGCATCGAACTGTAGAAAGACCACTTCTCTGTGAACGGCTAACAGCTGGGATACTCTGCTGAGATCCAGTGGATTCTGGAAGCTGTAATAATTTTCTGTATGTCTTGAAGTTCAGTCCCTGCAATCTCAAGAAGAGTAAGTATATCAGGTAAGGTGTCAGAAACTGCATATAAAAAGATGTCAGTTCTGTAAACCCCAGAGGTTTTGTACTCCAAAACCTTCTCAATTTTTCATCCTCCCCTGTAAAGCAGAAGAAGAATGTGTTTACAACCCCCTCAACATTACAAAACCAGGCTTTAAGAATAGAGATCGTGGCAGGTGGAGAATTATGAGGATGTAGTAAAGTCAGGGAGGAAAGGCATAGTAATGAAAGCAACTCAGGAGAGTGGTTCTTTCATTAGTCTTTCCCATTAAAAAGTTAAACATTATAAAATCCAAGCAAGGATGGTGGTAAATCTTACTGACTATGATATTAAGACTAGGTTTGTCAGACACAAGCAGAATCATATCCAGAGATGGCATTTTACTTACTCCGAAGACCAAAACGAGATACTACTTGAGTAGGGATGAGAGGGACAACATTTCCAACAGTTTTTAAACTAAATACTATGGTAGCTCAGTCCAGCAAGGTACAGAATATTTTCCCGCTGAGGCTCTGAAGTTTTTTACTCCCTCTAAGCTTAGGAAAAACTTCTCAAACCAGTGGGTCTCTGCAAGTCATTACCCTTACAAGAGCACCTGCTCTTACTTGGTGCTTGTAGGAAGTGTGTGCACAGGGCTTGACGGCCTCCCAAGACAGCCCAGGCAGAAGTGATTTAACTCGGAACTACCTGTTATAGAAACCCAACGTTCTCTCTGTCAGACTGAAGGGCCTGCCATCATTCAGGGAAGTTAAATGATCTGATTTGGAGGAGAGGGAAATTACTCCTCAGCAGCAGCAACCAAAAAGATCTCTTGGTCATGAGCAACAGAATAAAACTCTGTACAAAATGTGTTACAGAGACAGCAGAGCACTGCTCATACTTTCTGTTTTTAAAGTGTAGTAGCTAGGCACACATTAGATGTGTCTGAAATTGAAATACATTACACATAATGTTCCTCCTACATCTGGTTCCGTGGTTTCTCACTGATCATTGAACTCAGCCTTTTTGGTTGTTTCAAAGCTCATTATGCATGCTAATTTACATGAGCTTTCTCAGTCATATACAAATGAAGTTACTGATATGCACTTGACTGCACAATGAGCACACACCACAGAACAGGAAGGGCTTTTTGTGAAAGAAAATGAATCCACTTCAAACATCAAACATTCATAAGCACAGTAGTAAAAGAAAAGCTGTAACAAGTATTTATGATTCACTGACTCCTTTCTTCCTTCCAAAATGAAAATTCAAGAAGATAAACTCAGAACTAATAATAAAAGTCATACTCACATAAAAAGAAAAATACATAAAGGATAAAATCTGGAGATATTAAAAGACCATGCAGGTCTTTTATATATTTTAACCAATTATTGAAGAACTTATTGTTTTTATCAAATTGTTGTGATAAATTTTTCATTTTTAACAGATGCCAGGACAAAAGAAAAGATATGCAGAGAAACTTTACTCCTGCATTGCATGTGAGCAGCACCAAATGTACAGATATATAAAGAGGGGCATTTCCTGGTGACAAGAAAACAGTCCAGACAGCAGCACTTACACCCACAGAGAAGATGGTATGCATAAAATGCCACGTTTTGAAGTTTCAGCTCATTATACTGTGAGAATACTCCAGGGGCTGAAAAGCAAAGTGCCAAAAGAGCACTTCAGCACTTGGGACGGGATTCTCTGACGTGACCTTGGTTGCCTAATTATCATACATCAAGTTTAATTGGGCTCCTGCAATCTCAGGCAGGGAGGGGCTTTCATCTCACTCACAGTTAACACATTCTAGCTGAAGGTGTCTTTGTAAGAGTCCTGCAAAGGTGTCCAGTGACAGCAGAGGTACCAAACTGGTGGTGAGATGCTGGTAGTTACACACCACCTCCCTGCTAACTGCTAAAGGAAAAGCAGGCAAATCCTGGTCCTGCAGTAGTTTGACTTGAATAACAAGCCAAAGCTCTTAGAGAAACCAGTGTTATTGTCTCCATGCAGGATGACACACACCTCAGCTGCTTCACTCTTTGGAAAGGAAAGGAAATGACACATTTACTTATAGTAACCCCAGCCTGCCATTTCAAATCTTCTGGTAAAAAGAAAGTCATCATAGGCTGATGAGATGGTTTAACAGGTACTTGCTCAAGGTGCAAGAACAATTTTTGGACCATGTTTTCTGTTCCCTGTAGGAGCACACCACCCAAGCCTGGTGGGTGCATTGCTTTTCTCTGAGATCATGACAGAGTTGTGATGCTGTGGACATGCTCTGGAAACACAACAGCCTTCCACAAGTAAAATGCAGAAAGAAAAAGAAATTAAAAGGATGAAATTTCATCTTGACTTTATTCTTCACTTGACATAAATCTCCTCCTTTTTCCCCTTTCTCACTATCAGCATTTTACACACTTTTGCACCTGGAACCATCTGCTTAAGCACTCAGTATTGGTCACTGTTCAATCTTCTTGCTCACTCCCCAGTCTGGGGTCGGAGGGTCTGGATTTAAGACACAAAAGCAGTTTGGGGAATTTCCTAATTGAGCAAAAGCCAGGAAATATGAAATCACATGGTAAAATGCATCCATTATTTCTAGGCTTAGGTGAGGAACTCTGAGAGCAGCCTGCAGACAAGACAAAGGCACAAATAAAAAACACACTTTCAGATGACTGTCCCTAAGTAAACCCACCAAGTAGAAAATATTTTTGCTTCTTGGGCCACAGCTGCTCCCAGAGACCAGATAAGACCTTGCTGGAATGGCACTGGGGATTCCAGAGCAAGTTCAGCCACTGGGTTTTGTTGAGGCTCTGGGTATCACTCCCAGCTATCACCACTCCTTCCACTGTCACAGCTTCTGGTTAAGAAACTGCTCCCCCAGTGCCTCTTACAATTGCTTTCTTCAGTGTTTACCTTTACTCCAGCACACACTGCCAGCCTTCCCCCACAGTCCTTTCCCCCACAATGCCAGGGCCCACCAGGTACCTCACTCCTCCTGTTCCCTACCTTACATATTTCTACCAAGTAAGTCAAGAGATCAAAAAGGGCCTAGCCTAAAATTTCAGTGTGCACATGGACAGGGACAATACTACACAAACTGTTGGGGTGGAAAAAATTTAGAAAATAGGAAATATTTGGGTAGCTAGGTTTTGGTTTACTCACATGTGACATTTAACCCTTCACCTCCATTTACTTTCATTTCCACCTAAAAATCAAGAGGACCAAAGCTTTGTCCTTTTTGGCAGGCAAAGTGTCCCTGGAGTTTCAGGCCTTGTGGTTTTTTCAACCCTAACCCTAAGTGGAGCAGTAAAACCAGCCTTTTGCTGAGGCTGAGGTGGCCAGCACACAGCTGGTGCCAAGGAGCAAGGTGTGGATGCGTCTTGGGGAGGGCTTGTATCCCATAACCATTTTTGGGTTTGTTTTTGTGTCTGGAATGGTCACTGCCTCCCCTCCCCTGGCTCTGGGAATATTGCAATGGGTGAGGGAAGCCCAGGATTCTCCATAGCTTGGGGGCCAGGGGCTGATCTTCCTTCCCATGGAGGGTGATTGATCCAACTGCCAGGTGGCACGGTGTGTCTGACTGGAGATCCTCCTGCCTTGTGGTTTTTGCCTTTTTCTTTTTCCCTCTTGTTTGTTTTTTCCCTTTGGCACTGTGACTAGGCCATGGGGCTTACAGTTCTGGGATCTGTTTTGTCTTTCTGCCTAGGGAAAGGCCATGGAAAATTACTGGGAAAACCAGTCACTAATACAATAGGCTACAAAGCCATAAATACATGTGTGATGAATACAGAGAAAATATAAAAGGAAACAAAGCAAAAAACCCAAACGGCATCACCGGGACCAGCCATTGCTGGTGAGCTGTGCAAAGCAGCAATCCCCTACCCAGCCCCACTGTTCTCTGATACTGTTTCAGGGGTTTTGCTGCAGTTTAGCCTGATGCCCTGTGCCCTCCAGAACCCCTAGCTGCTTCTGCTTCTGCCACCGATTCAGGGCTAATGCTGCAATTCAGTTCCCAGCCCCTGAGGCTCTGCTCACCTCTGTTGTTCCAGCTGCGGCTCTGAGGTTCTGCTACAGTCTATTTAACCATTCGGAGTGGCACTGAGACCGGCTGCTCCCCAGAGTTTACAAAGGGAGCCATGCTGTTTCTCCCTTATCGACTGAGTCGCCGTGTCTGCATGGTGTGAGGCGGCTGAGCCCGCGCCACAGCGCCCCCTGCAGGAGCGGGGGAATCACCGCAGCCACCCTGCCCGGCCGGGAGCACGCAGCGCCCCTGGTGGCTGTGACCGGAACTGCGCCGAACTGCGCCGAGAGAGGCGTCCCTGGGTTCCTGGCTCTGTTTGTTATTGGTGCTGCCATTGCTGTTTGTTTGCCTTGTTATACATATATATACTAGTAAAGAACTGCTATTCCTTTATTATATCTTTATCTGAAAGCATCGTAAATTAATAACTATATTAATTTGGAGGGAAGGGGGTCATATTTTCCATTTCAAGAAACTTCCCAACTTCCTTAACAGACACCTGTCTTTTAAAGCAAGGCAGCAGAGAGCCCTGTTGTGCTAGCCATGATGTCTTTTGTAGTTCCAGTCTCCCTGCAGCTCAAGGCTTTATGGATTTTCCACATCCTAACCCTAACCTTAAGAAGAGCAGTAAAAGCAGCCTTTTCCAGAGGCTGAAGTGGCCATTACGTGGCTGGTGCCAAGGTGCAATTTGTGGAGGGAACAATGTTGGAGCAGTGCTATGCTCTTTCACAGCAGGCAATCTCCTAAGTATACTGGATCCAAAAGTTCTTCTCTTTCCGTCCCCCAAATCCCCACCCATCTCCTTTCACAGATAAGAGCTCTCTAATTCCCTCTCTGTGCTCTGTGCCGACCTTTGCGTCATGTCACCAAGTGTTTTAAATGCTACTTGATTAAAACAATAAACTGAATTGAGGGATATGACTTACTAATGACTCTTCCATTTCCAAGAGCACAATGCTTGTCTGCCTTGGCACTCAGAAGCACTTAGCAAAGCCATGATCCGATACCAAGGAGAGCAGGGATAGGAGCTGGATGGAGCTTCTTGGTCTATTTGATCAACAGTGTAAGAACAGATATCTTCTTACTAGTGACCAAATTTCCCTGTCTAATGTGCTTGACGCCTTGGTTTCTTCCCTTCTTTTAGTTTTGTGTTATTATAAACTTGGAGAGACAGAACTATGTGGTAAGGTAGGACCAGCAAAGAAGAGACCGATGATCCTGTCCTGCAAGAGAATTACTTTGGTTTAGTCTGCTACTTTTTGATAGCAAGCGTAGACATATAGTAAAAGCTAAGCATTAAACTTGATTTTAGCTTCACAAGCTTCTGGAAAGCCCCAAAATCCACATGATCCGTGATGTGCAGAAGAAAATGAATCAGGAGATGGCTCTAGTGACATCTGAAAAGGGCCAGATAAGAGTAGTTCTCCCGTCAGGTCAGGAGAATTAAGATATCCTCTCTGAGGAATACGGGAGCTCAATTCTTGTGTGGGAAAAGTAGCCTTGCTGCATAAAGGCAGCAAAGCCTTGTCCTGTGTGTGAATGCATTTGCTGTCAGCTCCCCAGTGGACTTTACAGGCAGGCAGAATTAGACTGATAAGAAATTACTTCTCTACTCCTTTGTGTCGGAATGTTAATATTTTAGGCCCAGCAGAGCAATTTAAATGTCAGAATTTTTAGTATTTTAGGGCAATTTGTGTATTCATGGACACAAATAGTAAAACAAAGAAAAAGAGCAAATAAAAGGTAAGAAAAAATGTGCCCTAGTGCCACTGCTTGTGGTTGCAGGAAGCAATAATTAGTGTATAGAAATGCTCAGTTCCAAACAAAAGCCATATTATTTTCTCAATATTTACAGAGAACTCCAATATACAACTGTGGGCCAGGTCATTATTGACAGAACTGGTCTGTAATGAAATTGCATTTTGGCTTTGATACCAGAATGAATTTGATATTGCTGCTCAACACAGGCTTTGCAATCTGTTTGCAATGACATTTGCTTTTTTGCAGTAAACATTTTAGGAAAGCTGAGAAGCACTAAGCTATAAAGCATACCCAGTGTCAAATCCCAGAGATTATTGAAGGATCAATATTTTGTGGCAGTGATAGCCACTGATGTGTGGTTTTATTCTGGATTTTTTGTCTGGTTGTTTTGTTTTCTCCCTCTGTCCCTGCAGAGCTCTGGAAATACAGGGTAAAGCAAGAAATTTTCTCAGTTGTACATCCACATATATTTGAAACAGTTGTTCAAAGGCTGATGGATAACCACCAAGAATCAGATACAGAGGTAAATACTCTGCATTTCTAGCTAGACAACAGCTAAATAGTGTTTACAGCTTTATTTCTTAAAACTCTTGTCAATCAGTGACTTAAAAGAGAAACACATTTCTTAAGCTTATGAGCTTAGATGTAGATTATGTTGGTTTGTAGTAGCAGCATTGGCAGCAAATTTATGCAGTGCCCAGCTGCCTTCTGACAGGTTTATTTCAGCTCTCAGGACTGTAATGTGAAGATGAGGTAGGGCTGGAGGCTTACAAGCAACTGCAATGCAGGATTGCAGGACTTTATTCACGGAGTCAGTAGTGGGAACTCTTCTTCCTGAGTCATTGCTAAATCAGGGGTCAGTCATGATGTTAGGAAGCAGAATTAGTTTCTTTCAGGGAAATTCGAAACAAAAATTATGGCAATATGACCACTTCTAGTAATAAAACACAAGCCACATTTTTCAGCAAGAGAAGGGACGTTGGGGCCCAACTGCAATCCAGGCAGTTTCTGTGCTGATGATTTAATTTAGCTACTGAAAATTCTCTTTTAGCTTCAATTGTACAGGTGCAAAAAACAAAATTGTATAGTTGCAGCTAGAACCAGTCAGAAAAATTGACAAATCTGTTTTCCATTCGTTTAGTGAAAATGTAGGTTGGGCACAAACTTTTACGTTGAATGATTTGATTTTGCTTCATTTTAGTATTGAAGAAGCACTTTATTTACAATAAAGTGACCATATTTCATTTTGATGCATGTTGTATATGGCAACCCTTGTGACTCAAGCCACCCACAGGGTTTCTTATTTTGTTTTCCTGAGTTATTTTTAAAAAATTAATTTACAGCAGTGTTTCACTGTACTGGGCTGCGACATCATGGGCAGAAAGTGCAGCAACTTTGTGCCCACTTCCATGATTTATGAAAATATTCTTTAGCACCAGCAACATTTACTTTACCAAAATTAAAAAGTATGCTCAGAGATTATCCTACTCTCTGAGAACAGGAGAAGGTGGTTTCTCTGGGTGGGAGGCAGTTGCTAAGTAAAAATTAAAGCCAAGCTGTCTGGGTGGGGAGTTGTTGAAGGGGAGCTGGGCTGCACAAGCACAGTCACTGTGCATCTTTGTGCTTTGCCTCAGGAGCTGCACGCAGTGGAAGAAGGTGGCAGCCCAGGTGACAGAACTGTGACACAGGCTGTTCCATCGAGTGACAGCACTTAGGGTCTCAGCTGGGACAGAGTCCCACTGAACAGACACATGGTGACAGCCTTTGAGAAGGAAGGCATGGAGGCTGTGGAGCCGCTGCTTAGTCATGCCAGAAGGACATGATGAAACTATCACCAGCTATCTTTGGTGAAACAAAGATAACCTGAAGGCAGAGATAGTGGCCTGCTGCTCCATGGTCCATGTGCACAACAGATTTTACACTGATAACCTTCTAACTTGAACTTATGCTCCTGGGTCTCTTATTCACAAGTTGTTTTCCCAGAGCAGTTCAATCCTGTGCATTGACTGAGACAGAAAACAGAAGTGGGTCAGGCACTGCAGGGTCAGTATGAGATATTCTGCCTTATGGCTGCGGAACCAACTCCTCTGGGGTTCTGAGCTTGATTTTGCAGCTTTAGTAGTGTGCTTTAGCATAGCAAATACGTGTGGGTGGGATTTTGAAAAGAAGTAAACCCAGCCAATACATCAGAAATGCTGTCTTGTGGAATCGTGACATCCATGTAGTCTGTTGCTGACTTGGAGGCAGGGCTCCATTAATGCAAACTCCACTGCTACAGGCATGTCAGCTTCTACAGAAACCTACACTGGGGACAAGACTGCTTGGGTTTCAAGGATGTTTGCACAGCAGTGTTAGAACCACCTGCACTTTTAATTTCATTGCTGGGCTCCTACTCTAATCCAGCCTCATTATTGACTACATGATTTCAGTTCTTCTCTGGGCTTCTTATCAGGATTTTTTTCCTGCATTTTCTCATGCTTCTTCCTTTTCTTTTTTTTCCCCTCCTATATCCTTTTCTGTACAGAGTCTCTTTGGCAACATTCTCTCATGCCTGATTTCACTGTCCTGTTCCATATGTTCGAAAAGGCTCAAGTGAGAGAGAAAATGAGAAATGCATGTGAGGTTTCGGCTGGATGGAAAGATATGGGAGGAGTCCTTTGGACTTTCCTGCAGCCTGTGGGCAGTGGAGTCTCCCTCCACTTGGCTGGCCCACCACTACCAAATCCCTGTGTCACCTGTGTTGTACTCAAAGGAGGTGGCCCGTGGTCACCAGCTGCTTAATGTCACTGGGCTCTGCTTCAGCCTCAGAAGAGATATCCCCCTCCCAGATCCACTTCTCACTATCCTGAAGCAATCAGCAGAGGCCACTGCAGGTCCGAAGAGCAAGCTCAGATGCTCCATGGAGCTGTTAGAAGCCACAAGAAATGTTCAGGCATGATCAATTAAATTGGGATGGCAGACAGTTGAAAAACTAAAAAAGTATCTAAAGAGCATATATGAACCCTGTGGGTTGTTCTGTTATCTCCAGTAGAGTCTGAGGATTCAACAAACTTTTTGCTGGTTTTGGAAAAAAGAAACCCAAGTCAGAAGAATGCTAGTGCTGCTCTAAATAAAGATCAGCAAAATTTTTAAGCAGGGCTAAAATACATGTATTTTCCCCCAACATTAATTTTTCAGAAATCTCTTAGTAATGTTCATTACAAGATTTTTAAAAAATAAATTAACAGCAACAATAACCAAAAAGAAAACAAAACAAAACAAAACAAAACAAACAAAAAAAAAAAAAAAAAAAAAAAGGGAAAAAAAAGAAGAAAAAAAAACCCACAGAAAATTTCAGCAAGAACCCAGTGTAGTTATTAGCATTTAGTGCTTAGATCTGGCATGCAAAGGTGCCAGGCAACCTTGAAAGCAGACTGTGCTGTTGGCTGAGCCCGCAGTCTGCAGTTGTGCCTCTTTCTTATCTGAGTGACATAATATGCCAGGAATGACTTCTAGCTCTCCTGCACTGTGTTCATCTGCTTGAGGGTGTTGTTCAGTGCTATGAGAATGACCAAACATTTATACCTGGCAATGACCTACCCGCGTGAAATTTCGATACTGTCATTTAAATCTGTTTAAGTTCTATCACATACCTTCCTACTTGTGCTAATCTATGTGCCCTTTCTGAGGGCAGCTTGATTGTCAAATATCAACAAATGGAACACACAATTGTTTTTATCATATATTAAATGCTCTGTATGTACAAGCTTATCAGAAAGAGCATATTTGTTCTGGTAAATGCATTACCACACGGCTTGCTGAAAGAAGCCTGGTCACAGTTGTTCTGACTTTCTCTCTGGAGGCAGGGGACATTATGCTATGGGAGGCCAGCCTCACTGGTGTAGCAGAACCAGGCACGGGATCTTCTCCTAAAATTGGATTTCCTAATCCTGCTCCCCAATCTTTCTGCTCCTCTGTCTTCAGCACACATGTCATTCTGTCAATTCTCATACCCTCATACCTACCAGTGAGGAGATCTTTCTTTCCTGATGACCACAAACAAGCATTTTGAGATTATGTATGAAACTTACACATTTCACAGAATCACAGAGTGGGTAAGATTGGAAAGAACCACAGTGGGTCATTTAGTCCAACCTCCTGGTCAAGCAGTTGCCACCTTCAAATATTGGTCATGAACTTCCTACTGCTTCCAGAGAGTCAGTGTTTCTATCCAACAAACTGAGAAGAACAAAATTGATTATTTCATATCATCAAAGGATTATTTTCACCAAGCCTATTTTCAGTTAGGAAAATATTCTTGCTCTAAATAAATAGGTATCACAGAGCGTATTCTGAGCTCTGGATTGTTTACTCCTAGACTGTGGTATTTGCTCATCTCTAGCTTTGCTTATTCACTTTCTCTGCTGTGATAGATTCTGGGGCTGTGCCATGGGATGATTATGGAAATAACTGCTCTCAGAGCCTGGCTCAGTGGCTGAGAGGAAGAAAATCTTGGTCACAAAAAGCAGGTTAGAAAAGTAAGGGATGAATATGAATCTCTAGTGCAGAACCTTTTAGTGACTTATGTCCATCTAAAAGTACAAAATAAGAGGGGGTACTCAATCAGTGTTTCTGTTCTGTTGTATAACCACAAGTGTAGCACTCAAAGGAATAAATTGCTGCAGTGTGCCAGGTGGATGAATGTGTGAATCATTTGTCTCCTGCTGCTAGAAGCATCTTGTAAAAATGTCTGGTGGAAAAATAATGTATCTTCTCTGAGAGAGATGTATTCTCGATGGAACAGGTACCACATTAGAGAGAGTGATGGAAGCTCTTTTTAGTTACAGCAGAGGGAATATTTTGGATATACCTCAGCTTGTAATATTCTGCATTATTTTTCTTGGAAACTTTATGTCTGCTGAGTAATTGTATTGCTCATTCTAACAATGCCTTTGTTTTCACTGATTTCTTTGGGGCTACATATGTCATTACTTTGCAAAAATAAGACATCTCAATGTAGTCTATAAAAACTGACCTGATTGGGACCATAGAGCAACTACCTGTGTCAGATCCTCAGAATTTCGATTTGATGGCACATGAGCCCATTAATATCAATACTAACTCTAGGAATATTGTGAATATTTTTGCAGTCCTAAGAGTGAATCCAGTTTTCACGAGAGAGCCTGATTTTTCACCATGGTGCTGCTACTTCCACTAAATACATACATCCCAGGACTATCAATAGATTGCCTGCAAATTACACAATTGAAATTTCACTTTTTTTAGTGCCTGGAGGCAAGAAGAATATTGCTCTGTCTTCCTGATACATTGATTCTATGAAAATAAAATAGTAAAGAAGAAAGACCATCTGGTTGTAGTTGAGGGACTTTTGAAATCTTCTGAATGTTGCTTTCCCATATGTGTACACTCCATCTCTTACAGGTTGGGTTTGTGATGGCAGGGAAAGCCAAATATCTCTTGCCTTAGCACTGAGCAACGAGTATTTGAAATCAGCAGTGCAGTGGGAAGGGATGAGCTGACTGTGTGATTGATCTGAAGGAAAAGTGGCTCCACTGAAAATAATGGTGACTTGAAAGAACATTTTTCTAAAGCAAGGAAATACATCCGTATGCCAGTAAACAAAGATAAGGATAATATGCCAGTTGAGCTCACTGAAGATAGCTGCTGTTACTGTGTTCTGCCTGGGACATGGTTTGGGTGAAGAGCTGGAGGTGATCCATTACCAGATCTGTGGATTCATGACTTCCTGTCATGAATCTTTGTGTGCTTATGCTCCAAATGCAAAAATGTTGGGCCCTTAGAACCTGAATAACTACATGTATTTGAACTGGATTGGGTCCTAACTTAAAAACTTTACTTTCAGACTGCTCTGAATGAAACCACCACCATGCTTTCTACATGGGTGAACATCAGAGAGGTTGAACTTGGATCTGAGGAAGCATAAATGTAAACACACATTCAGTCACAATGTCAGTGTTTTCATGTACTGCCATTGTCCCTTTTCTGAGCAGGGGAAAGAGACTGTGGTATTTCATTGACCCTGATAAATGTGTTGAGGGAGTTTTATCTCCTTGTTGTGCAGGCTGGTCACATAAAAGAAGGTGGGCAGAATCGTTTTTCACACTAGTGGTTATTTAGAATAAAAAAATATATTCAGCTTTGTGTTTTGAATAAGAGCCCCCAAAACTGACCTTCCGGGAATAAGAAACTAAAACCTGGAAAGTTATTTCCGAGCTGCAACTTCCAGATCAATTCCTCTTATAGTCAAACATATTCTTCCTCAGCAAAGTTCAATTTGTACTGAAATTGTGGTAGTCAGACAGTGAATACAAATGAGATCAAATGGATAATGGCTATATATTTCTGTCTAAAGCAAATAAGTCTGCAGCTCTCTCAAGCAGAGAAGCTTGCAAAGCAGGGTACAAATGCCATCAGGATGAGAAGGGCTTTCAGCACCCCAAACCTACCTGGGAGGTGGGGACAGCCAGGAGAAAATGAGGAACCAGTGGAAGAGGTCAGTGTGTGAGAAGGCTGCAGGGGACTTCTGTGTACCCTCTTGGAAGGGACAGTGTGCAGGTGCAGTGGACACCAAGAGTGGGGAGCTCAGGTGCAGTCAGAGGGACGTGGTTTGAGCAGAGCCGTGGGAACTTTGTGGGCTGCTGCACACCACAGCCAGGGGTGCTTGCAGGGTGCTTCAGAAGGATCAGCAGGGAAGGAAAGGAGTGAGGATTGCATTCTGTTCTAAGGGGTCCGTTTCCTACACAAAACTTGTGAGTGAGTGTGGAGATGCACTACTGGCAGCCCATGAGTCAAGGTCAGAGGAGGGAGGAATGTTAGTGAAGATTAATGACTGCGGTGGGGAATCTGTGACAGTCTGCCTGGTCAAGAGAACAAATTAGACGGATTTATCTATAGAGAGATGGGGAAAAGTGGTTTTGATTCGATGTCTTGGTGTTCATCTAGAAATGTACTGGAAGAGAAAATGGCATTGTGAAAGCTGAGGCAGTTCCTGGGTAGCATTAGTGATGATATCTTAAAAGCAAATGCTAGAGGAGCCAACTCTGGTAAATCCCTACTTCTGCTGCTCACAAACAAGGAAAACCACGTGAGGCTGTATTGACTGTGAAATTTCAGGATCAGGAGAAAGGTTGAAAAATTAAGCTGCAGAGTTAGGACTTGGGACTTCAGGAGAGTGGACCGTGACTTATTTAGAGAATTGATAGACAGAATCCCTGAAAGACTGCCAAGAGAGGAAAAGTACAGAGGAAAACCAGTTGATTTTAAAATAAAACTGAGAAGATTTTGTAACCAGCTACCTTGTTATGCAAGAAGACCAGGGAGTTTAGCAGAAATTTGGCCTTGCTTGCCTTAGCAAGGAGCTTCTTGAGGAACTGAAATACAGAAAGGGAGATTGCAAATAGTAGAAACATGGGCAGGCCACAGAGCTGGAGTACTGGAGTTCATCCAAAGTGGTGAAATCAGCTGGCCAAAGCCCAGCTGCAGATAAAATTAATATGGAGCACAAAGGCTAAGAAGATAAGTGAATGCTGAATGGTAGACCTTGTCTACAGAGACACTTCTGCCAGGAGGGGAGAACCTCCAGCAGTCCTCTGGAACCTCTGTAGGAGTTTTCAACAGGAAGTCATAGAATCACAGAATGTTAAGGGGTTGGAAGGGACCTTAAACACCATCTAGTCCCAATCCCACCCTTCATGGGCAGGGACACCCTCCACTAGGCCATGTCACTCAAGGCCTTGCCCAGCCTGGCCTCGAGCACTGCCAGGGTTGGGGCATCCACAGCTTCTCTGGGCAAGTCTATTTGGAACAATGAAGAAAAAAAACCTGGTGATTATATTTGTCATGGATCCACTAATTTTGTTTTTACTCAGGGCACTGTAATTAGGATGGACCAAGCATATGAATATAATGTGAACCAGAATCCCCGCTTGGCATAATAGTGTTCATTAAGAGGGCTTCATTTCAGAGGGGTTCACTGCTTGCTTTTTTGGATTAAACTTCTTTGATTTTTTCCCATTCACATTTCCTGTTTCCCCAGAGGCCCAGTAATGGAAATTTATTGCCAAAGCCTGCACTGCATTATACTGCAAAGTTTGAGCATTTGAAAGTTAAAAAGTGATATAAAGAGTTGCATGCTTTTACAATCTAATTTACTTCCAAACAGTGTTGCTTCCTGGGGAAATCCTTTTGGGTCTAGTCTTACCAATGTCTTCTTTAGCAGGAGCAGCTGTAGCTCATGCAGAGTGAACATATCAGGCTTAGCAAGCTGCTGTGTAAGCTAAAGGCTCTGAACTATTGGAAGCAAAACCCTCAGAAGGCACAGATCTCTGCTAAACTCAGAGATGCTGAGAAGGTGGTATTTCTTTACCATTTCATCTGTTACTACGTCTAATTTTTTGCAAAACTCGTGGTCAGGTTGGAGATGCTCATGGAATAATGCTGAGCCTATAGAAGCTCTTGGTAACTGCAGATTTTAGGTAAAAATTCTAAATTTCCCCCCCACTGTATTATGGGTATAATGGTGGTCTTCAAATGGGAAGAGTGTGAAACAAATCTCTGATGCTTGCTTGAAGCAAGAGTTTAGGAAGTATGTGTAGTCTATAGTATTCCTAATTCTGTCATGGACTCAGAAGATCAATTATGACCCTGCATCAAAATTCACTATTTCATAACTGACCAGAAGGTATGAAAGCGAAGGCAGGCAGACATGAAGTGAAAATGAACGGGATTGTTGTTTGGGAAGTGGTGGCATTTGTTTCCTTTTTTTTTTTTTGATTGGTATCCGCTTAAATGAAGCAGAACACAGTATGAAGTTTATAAATCTAATTAAAGAAATACAAGATTAAGGACAAAAATTACTAAATTAAACTGAAGTGAAGATGGATGGAAAGAAAAGTGCCTCACTGCTCTAAATGAAGCTGATTAGGGTTGAACAGACAGGCTATTGATTGTTATAGAGGCTAATTAGCTCCACATGTCAAACAAAGGAAAGCAGAATGGATCATATTTGTTAACTTAAAAAGGGTGAAAACAAAATGGGCTTTATGTGCTTGTTAATTTTAAACCCTAATAAAATGGATGTGCATACACTTAGTTGAGCTGTATCAGGGAGGTGCTAAATCATCAGAATATTTTACTAAATAGCTCAGTCAAAAATTGATTGAGTTATTGCAATTTGGTGGATTTAAATAAGAAATGAAAGCCATCTTCACAGGATTTCAAAGTCTGAAACAGAAAAATTATTGAGAGAATTTGGCTTTTTTAAAATTAGAAACTAGCTCAGCTCACTCTGGCAGTGCTTTCTTGTGTTTGACTTTGGAATGATCCCAAAGATCTAAGAATTTGTGTTTCACAGTCCCCCATGCCAAATGTAGAGGATCCCAGACCCTGCTTTTTCCAGTTCAGATGGCTGGGAAAGGAGAGAGGGCTGCTGAATCTGTACCTGACATGGTAAGTTGTATATATACACACATTTCTGTTTGTGTTGAAAAGAAACAAAAAGACCCTGCCTGGAAGGAAAACAAACTTCATCACACACATTTTTGCTTTAGAGACAATGAAGGGATAAACAGATTGGTAGATGGACAAGTCCTTCTAATGCATAAGGAAGACCAAGTTTTATGTTTTTCTGCGCTTATTTACACACGAGAACTTGAATTGTTGAAATGTAAATATAATTACAGATATGCAGCTGTACCCATAGGAAACATCATCTTACATTTTCCTCTTTAGGGGACCCCTCTTGTCCATCCTCTTCCCGTCTCTGCTTTTAAAAAGGCCCAGCTTTTGTTAGAAGATATGAACAATTCAATCCCAGTTTACTCAAAACTCTGAGAGATTTACCTTTCCAGAAACCCACTTCTCCACAAAAGAGAGAAAATGACTGCTCTCATATTGTTTTTGTTATGTGGTTTCTATTTACAGGGAGCTCTTCAAAACAAAAAAGAGTGTCCAAACGCTGCTTTGTTTCAGAGGCAGCTCATGTCTGTAGGGAAAGCTCTTGCAAAATCTCCAGCAGACACTGTCAAGCTAAAGAAATGACTATGTAAACTGGTATCTGAATTCTCCTCTCTATCTCACTTGCTTTAATGAGCAATTTGCCTGCTGTTCTCCTGTGAGAGAAATGGATTAAAAACTAACTACATAATACAGTTGCTGGAGCTGGATGTGCTCTTTATGGCATTGAAACAATGTATTTGTCTGTGTTCTCACCATCCCTGGCAGAGAGAAGGAAGAAAACAGTAGCATCTTGGAAACAGGTTGAGTCACATACCAAAATGACACCTACAGGCGCTGCACTTACATCTGTCACCAACCGTGCTGGATGTATGCTTTAGTAGCGCAAATAACCCTACTAATATTTTATTCCACAGATTTAAAAAACCCGAAATTACAGATCTTGAGGTTATTAGTCTTCTACCCAATCATTACACTTCAAGGGAATATTCAGGATGTTGTATTAAAACCAGAATTAATTAATTACATGGCTTTTTGGTTGGGTTTTTTTTTCAGTCTGAACACCTCCATGGATATATCACTATGCCAGCAAGATGTCTTTCACTTCTACACATGGCTGCACATGCTGAAATGCCCCATTCCTCAAAGTCAGACTGAAAAGCACACCCTTCACTTGCAATACACTAAATGCCAGGCAACATTACTGTATGGAATATAAGTCAAACCAACCTCATTTTATTCTGCTGATAAAATTACAAGTCAGATAGATAAACATTATGCTAGAGATGTAATATATATTTGGAAGGACTGTGTGGGTTAGCTGCACATAAATTTTGTATTTTAAATTTCAGTATTACACCATATAGATAAAAATGCTAAATGGATTGAGAGCTAGATTTTTTTTACATACAAAAATGCAGCATTTTCATTAAATTTAGTTGGTTTCTAATGGATTCCCACAAGAGTCGGTAGCAGAGCTATGAGTATACATTTTTGTCAGTGGCTTGGAAATAAATATAAAATTACAGATTATAAAAATAACCAATGACATATTTGGGGAGGAATGTTAGTGAATTTGATAAGGCACATACAGTGAATAATGATGTGGGCAGAGCAGGAGTAGAGAATCACACAGGTAACTCAGTAACTTGGTTCTCCCTCTGAGAAGTATTTCAGTGCCTGCTTAGATGAAGAATGAGAAGAAAGCGGGACTTGTGCAGAGCTGGGTGACCACATCCCTGGACAGGACAGGATTTAACAGACAGATGACTGGCTGTGTAGCATGGTACTGGAAAGATGGATGCTGCAATCTTTTAGTTTACAGAAAGGAGAGCAGTGCAGATATAGTAAAAAAAGAGTTTGTAGCTCTATATACAACACAGAAATACTGCTGCCAGTTCCAGAGTGTACTATGTAAAACAGATGAGAGAAAAACAAGAGGTAGTATAGAGAAGAGTTCCAAAAAGTATTTGAGGTCTGCAGGAAATGCTTTCTAGCAGAGGGCTTAATCTGTTTAGGTTATCTGAAAGAGTGGCATGCCTAAAATCTACAGATAATTCTGTTGAGAGAGATCAGACATTAAAAAATACTTAGGGAAAAGTGAAGCTTCAAAGTTGAGGCCAGAAAAATTGAAAAAGAGGAAATTAGAAACAATGTTTTCAAAATGTGATTAAGCAACGACAATATGGCTAACTGAGTATCATCAACAAAAAATGCCTTTTTGGGAAACATGAATTAGCCAAACCAACTTACTCATTCCAGTACAAGGGCAATGAAGGTAAAGGTGATATTTAAAAAAATCACATCTGATAGATAGATAGATTGTGCCATTCTGAGCTTATCAGTCTATGAAACTCCAACATTAGTAAGGCTGAGAGAGCTCCCCAGTGAAAAATGTTTGGGCTTTAAATTCTGTGTGTTCAGTTTTTTCAGCAGAGTGGAATTAATAAATTAGCTTTCTTCACCGACAAGCTGTCAGTTTACTTCCAGAAGACCTATTGCATCTATCATCTTTTTAGCAGCAGTTTTTCTTGGTTTTGTTTTCTTTTGGTTTCTAAAAACAGCTTCTGGTTCTTTCTTTTGTTTCTAATTCCTTTCTTACCATTATGATGATGGAATTTACCAACAGCAAGCTTCCAACCTTGCCCATACAGGAGGGTTTATCCTGATATGGGTGGTTTGTATTAACATTACATTTGACTGAAGTGCAGATTCTAACATGTAGCCACACTGTCTGCCTCCACAAACTATGTACAAACAGCAACGTTTGAAAAAGCTGTGCTCATTTCCTCCCTCTTTCCTTTTTTATACATTGTTTTAAAAACAAGTTTCACGTGCAGAACAGAGGCTGGTTGCAGAAAGCAAATTACAACAGAATGAGGAAATTGGAAGCAACTGAACTTTTTATTTGCAATCGAATGAGTTCTCCACATGAATGTTGTTTTGAGGCTTCTCTCTCTAACAAGCAATGATATAAATATAGCATTCTGTTTCTAACTCACCCTACCCTTCCCTTGTGCTCCCTGTTTTCACAACCCAGTTTTTATTTTGGGTTTAGGTCTGACTGGGTTTTTTAGATATTAGGATAATTCATGTTTGTTTACCAACATTTCATTATCTTCAGTACCAAGGAAGACAATGTGGGACTGGGTCTCTCTTCATTCAGCTCAGCTGGGCAAGAGATCTGAGGATTGATCATCAGGGTTTAAAAGGAAATAAAAAAAGTGGGTATGGGAACTGGTATAAAGCAATTAACTCTGAAGTGTCTACAGTTGCATGTTTTAGAAACAAAAGCTGTTAGAAGTAGTATAGAGGAAGTTACAAACAGCCAAGAACTTCCAAGAGACAAGTAATCTGTGCAATGGAAGATAAAAACGTGGAGAAGCTGTGTGAAGAGAAGGAAGAAAAAGAGCAGAGCGTGAAATGCCTCTTTCAGGGAAGCTGAAAAACCTTCTGAAACATACTATCTTCAACAAAAAAGGGGACAAGAAAGAAATGCAGCAGATATACTCATAATGTTGTGTTTTCTCCATTTTCTCCAACATTTTCTCCAAGGAACTTTGGAGCCTCACTTGGACACTGCCTCCCTGCTGGGGCCATGTTCCCAGGTCTGCAGTGCCTGTGACATTTTCCAGGCAGGGCTTTGACACCAGTGCTGCAGAGATGACAAACTGTTGTCCTTTGGCTTTATCTACTCTGCACTGGACATGAACTCTCTGCCTTTACCTCTGTTTCACATTGTCACACATTACAATATTGTTCCCCAAACTCTGGACTACCAAATGAATGTACTGGGAAGGGAACTGCTTTAATCCAGCCAGACCACAAAAATGTCATTAGTTTTCACTAAACTGATGCCATTGTACTGAACCAATGTATTGAGTCTAAAACTTAGTGCATACTTGCTAATCGTTGATTTAATGTAACTGAAATCAGATCCACTCTAAAGATTGTCTCCATGTAAAAGGTGCTGTAGAGCTTTAACTGCTTCAATTTAAAAACTGTTTTGGCCAAGTAAATACAATCTCTGTGTTTAGCACTGTTGGTAGAGTAGGCTCTTGGCTGTGAAATGTGCAGTGCTTCTTTTGTAGTATAGCCTGCAGAAAAAAAATACTGTTTGGAAACCACTTGATTACACTTTAACTAGATGAATCCGTCTACTGACAATTTTGCTGCCTCAAAAGCCTCCTTACCCTTGCTTTCTTGGTCTATTGAGAAAAAAGCTTTCTACGTGTATCTGAATGTCTCTCCCCTAAACCAAGGAAAATACATTCTGTTTTCAACCTTTTCAAGCATCAAGGTGAAAGCATGAATTGTTTGTTTTCCAGAGTCAGGATGACAAATGCCATTCTGCTGGAAATCATTTCTGAGGCTTCTGGCATGTTTTCTAAACAAAATCATATGAGAGGCTTTTACACAGCCACAGCAGTTGGTGCAGACACATGAGGCCACTGATTTCATAGGTGTCTGGCTTTGATGGGGCTCTGAGCTGTTTTGCTTTGTTTAAAAAACAACCCCTCAAGAGATCAGAGATGTCAACAGCTGTATCAGCCTTTGAGGAGAGCAGAACAGAAAAGGGTAACTGCAGTGCTCGTGCTTTTATTGCCACACCACAGTCCCAGCTGCAACTAGCACTTATGTGGTCATTAACACTAGCAAACCTCAAATATAAATTTAGTTAGCAAATTATAGTCTATGTAGAGGTGAAGGAAGAGGTGCTGGTTTTTTTGACATACCTTTGCCCTGAAAATGGATGTAGGGCCTTGTTTAATTAGGGTTACCTACAGAGAACAGTGAGAAAAGGGCCTCTTTATTGTTTTTATCTTCCTCCAGCAACGCCTGAAACCCAGATTCCTCTTAAACAATAATGAGAAGGTCAATTTGCACTATTCATGCTGTACTTTGCATTTAGAGGGATTATAGGTATGTTTAGCAAAGCTGTAATTATGGATTATTTCAACCAGAGAGAACTGATAGCCACTCATTCACTTGAGTGCACAAGGCAACATCTTTCCATTTCAATCTAGGCCCTTGCTTTGAGGCAGAGCTACCAGATGATGAATTTTTCTTGCTGCCATTAATCCTTTTGCCATCTTTAAGATACAAAGTCAGTTAACCCAAGAGTGCAGTTTAAAATGGGAGACAGGTTGATGAACTGCAATGTCAAGTTTATGATCTGGAAGCTGCAGTTTCCCAGAGGAATGTGACTGCAGGTAAAGACAGGTTGTGAGTTATGTGTCCATGTCTCTGAATGCCTCTTTAACCTTTGAAGGAATTGGCACCTTAAGCCAAACGTAAAAGAGGAGATGACCTGTTCTGTAATGAAAGCATTTAGGTAGAGCAGAAAACCAAAACTAACCTTCAGGAAAAGTCAGACAACTCAAAAGCTGTATCTATGTTTTCTGACACCAAAGCTGCTGAAGCAGCACAACACAGCCAGTTAATAATTTTAAACCACAATTTGTGTTGTCTTTTGCTTTGTAGGATATCGTGGGAAATAGAAGGAGAGCTGCATTTAGTGGGGGAGGCAACTGGGAGACAAAGGGTCCCAAGTGGTAGGAAAGCGGGCTTCAGTAGTGGTTCTGTTCATGGAACAGCTTACTTAGAAACCATGTGGGGCAGTCTAACAAGATTGCATCCTTGTAATTCAGTCAGATATATGCCTACAATTGCAGGAGTTTTTTTAGAGGCTTTCAAGACAGCAGTGAGAGCTTTATAGCCCTTAATTGAATTAACCTGGAACTTAAACCTTTTAACAGAAATCTTTCTTCTCAACTGTTTGTTATGTAACTTTTAAAGATAATGCTTATGTAAATCATGTAAATTCTAAAAGATTCATTTGGGACTTCTCCCTGTCCAAAGTTTCTGCTTTTTTTTCTGTGTTATTAAAATCCTACTGTCAGTCTGACAAGCGCATGCAGAAAAATTGATGGGCAATACCCAAATTCCTAGTAAGTGAAGTACACAGAAGAAAAGCCCCAATAATCTTTCAAAGTCCATTTCTATGCTATGAAGAGTATAAAGTACTACAAATTTAATTACAGTTTCCTCCTGCAGGAAAATAGCTGTCCTGCTGCAGAACACTGAGAAACGCTCATTAGCACACTGCTAAAGACAAGGCACAAAGCAAATCTGGGAAAAACAAGAAATGGGAGAAATCTTTACCTAATGCACAAATGTAGTTGGCTTCCCTGGCTTTAAGCCAATTAAGTTCAGGGGAAAAGTTGGTGCAAAACTCGTAAGTCACATTGATGTCACTGAGCACAAGGAGAGCAGCTGTGACAGATTTTTCTTTTCTCCTGCAGTGAGTTACTATTGTTAAAGATGATGCAGAGCTGGAAAATTGTCTGAAGAGCTTGGATTTCTCTGTGCTCAACACAGGAGCACCATCAAACTCTAGACACATAGCCTGAAATGCATCAAAACCCTGCAATCTACTCTAGTACCTTTTCACCTGTGATATTTTTATTCCTATGTCTAATATTTAATGGATACTGTGAAGTTTTGATTTTTTTTCCCATTTCAAAATGGTAGAAGGAAGTTTGCTCATCTGTTGTCCCACAGTACAAACAGTATAAGAAGTAATTTGCCAGTAAATAAGTCAATATAAAATGGCTATTATTTTTAAGCATTAACACTAGTACTTCTGATAAGGCAAGCCAGGCTGGCATCATGTAAATGTTTGTCTTTTCTGTTAAATTGATTGCACTGTGCTACTGACCTGACTTCAGACCTATAGTCAGGGCAGATCGATCTATATAAGGGTGGCAACTCTTCCGTGCAATACCTGTGTTGTGACTGTAAAGGCAAAGGTATTTTTCAAATAGATCATGTCAACTTCAGGAATTGCCCAGGTGGACTAAGACTTCAGCCAGTTTGTAAGAATAATCTACAGATTAGCAATCTGAGCTGTGTCCTCTAGGTATTTTCTCCAGTCCTTTTCCTTTCACTTTCACATCTTCCTCTTCTTCCCTCTCCAATGCACGAGGTCCTGGTCTGTGGAAGCCTTCGAGGCTCCCACATGGGAAGACTCGCTCCCCTGGAGGGAGAGCCGAGTTTAGAATGACAGGGCTCCTCCCAGAAAGCCTTCCTGGGGCTCACACTTCTCAGTCAGGGAGACTAAAGTGTGGAGAAACCCCAAGAACTTTTGCTATTATGTTAATCCTCAACCGCTTATTTGTTAACTTGTTTCT
>VZSR01003807.1:27800376-27813951 GCA_013398615.1 Brachypodius melanocephalos | reverse complement strand
CAGCTCTCCTGCTTGAAATCACTGGGCCTTAGTGCCAGGCTGTCTCGCAGCCTTCACAAAAGAGCTGATCACAGGTGCGCCTGTGCCCCCCATGACACCCAAGGCGCCCCGCCGGACCCGCGGCAGCGGAGGGCGACTCTCCAGGGAAGGTCGCGGCACCCTTCGGCAGCAGGCGACCCCGAAGCGGCGGGCGGCGACACTGGTCTGTCTCAGCAGCGTAGAACAGCTGCTGCTCTTCTTTCTGGGTTCACGTGATGTTTGTGTAGGCAGCCCTCTCAAGTCCCTGCTGCAGAATGTGTGGACACCTGATGCATCTGGCCAGACTGGCTTGTTGTGCACTCTGGCCAGCTGCTCCTCTGCTGCTTCAGCAGACGGCCAGAGTCCCTTGGGCATGCACCCTGAAATAATGCCAGAAACAGCTAACCACAGGTAACATCTTGGGTCATATCTGAGAAGTGTCTCAATTAACACATTAAGTGCAGGATTACAGATACATTGCAAAAGCACCCTCATCTTGGTAGCTAAAGGTAGTGCGAGATGCTAATATAGGCTGAGGAAGTGGTACAATCACACCACATTGCACACAGATATTAATGAGGGCTAAATCACATCAAGGCTGATAGCAAGCAAAGCCTTTGAGTCAGTGGGGATTTTTCTTGGTAGGTGAAGGGTTGGCATTAAGCGGCTGCATCTCTGTTTTTCAGAAATTAAATTGAAGATTGGAATTCACTAGGGAATTTGATGTCACTGGGAACAGACCTCCACACCTTTGAATTGTGGCTTTCAACAAGGCCAGAAAAGACACAGTTGTGGGGAAAATAGTCTCATATAATAAAGTAGATTTGGGACAGCAGGAATCTTCTTCGCTGAGATACCTCTTACTGCAGGAATGAATGTTGATACACACATTACTATGAATTGAAAGGGCATGGGGCGAGCTGCAAAATTGCAGAGAATTTCAGGTTTTGTGAGTAGCTGCAACTATTTGCAAAAATATTTTGTCTTACCTTCTGTCAAGATCATCCATGAGTTGCAGAGTAAGCAATATATTATTCAACTATACTATGCTGAATGTTCACAACTTGGGGTTCCTTGTCTCTCTCTCTCTTTTTTTTTTTTTTTTCCCTCCTCTCTCCTTTAACCTAACACTTTTCTTAGAGGTCAGAAACAACAGCTTTTGAATTTACTTGAGTTCTACTTTAACTCTGTGTTAGTAACACTTCAGGTTTTGCAGCTCAGGTACAAGCTGTTGGCAATATCCTTTTAATTTTGACCCAAGAAGCAGTAATGACATAAGAGGAAACACTCTTAAGACCAAAGACAGGAAGTAATGATGGAATTGATAATCAGATGATATGGCTGCAGAATAAGCAAATTTTTTGCTAGCCTGCAAGCTGTGATTTGTATACAGACCCAGGCAGGTTTCATGTGGACACTAAGTCAAAGCCCTTTGAAGATTTATCTTCAAGTCAGGGTGACAATTTGCATTGTTAGTAAATGAGGAAAAGAAGTTCCAAAAACTGACTAAGGAAAGAAAGCAGGAAGGAGGTATTTTGTTAGCAATGGTCTAAGAGAGAATTATTTTGAGTATTGTGCCATGATTAATTACACTTTTCTATGTTACTTATGCTTCCAGGTGCCTAGCAGACGGAAGGAGAGAATGGCAGAAAGGATATTACTACACCTAAATGAAATGTCTCTTCCTACTGTCTTCACATAGCTACAGCAATAGGTCCAGAAGTAAACCTAAATGTATATTTTATAATCATTCACATCATTTTAGAAAATGCCACTGAAGTAGCAACCTTGAAGTAAGAGAAGAATAACTCACACACAAATCAAAGAGAGGCAGTAACACTCCAGTGTTGTGCACCTGTCCTTCAATGCATCTGGATGCAGTGCTCAAAACCAGCTCCAGTCATTCAATCTGCTAATCCATTTTAGGTACTGGGTAATGCAGATCCTCCTCCTGAGCAAGAGCAGCACTTCATGTCCTCCCTTCACAGACAGTGCAGCACAGTACAGAAAGGAAAGGACATCAGTTAAAAGGCTTCCTTTTATTGTGGTAACCTTGGAGCATGGTGGTGCAAAACACGTTAGGTGCTCAGTGAAAAACCTTGGTGTCTGGTGTCTGTTTTTTTTTTTAAACTGCTTTCCTATTGCAACTCTTGCCTACCACATCCTGCCCAATGCAGTGCCCTCACCTCCCAGAGGCTGCTGCCTGCACACTAAACCTTTCATGTCTGTTTAGATGACTCATCAAAAAGTGCTGTCTTGACCTGCCCCAGCACCTTCTCTGCTCTCCACCCAGATAGGAGAAGAAGTGCAGCTCCTTCCACAATGCTACACTATCTAGAAGAAAACAGGAAATGTTCATGAGTATATCTGCATTTATCTTGCATGGAAAAAAGCTTGCTTTTATGCCTAGCCAATAAAGGACTCAGAGTATCTTCCAGAGAAGCATCAAATTGTATTGCAGCTTTTGATCAGTGACAATACTAATCTATGTGCCTCTTGGCATCATCCACATGCCCGGATGCTTGTAAACACAAATAATCAAACACTTAAGCACTATTTCTATAAGTAACTAAGATCTAGAATTGAATTCAGGCAAAACAGCATTGCATTGGTTAAACACTGATTAAAAGAGCTCAAAGTTGCATTAGAGATGCTGCAGTATGTAGAGATAAAAGATTCCAAGAATAGGGCTGACATCCTTCACCATTATTGAAGCAAGTTTTAATTCATGCATGCTTGCTGCTACATCAAAACAAGTAACTTTATTCCCAGAATGCTGTGGAATCAGCTATCAAATAACATTAGTTCTTTTTTAAGGTATGCAATAAATGAAGGACAAGGTGAGTGATAACTATCCGAGGTCGGTTGTCACTAGAGAAGCCATCAAACGTGATTTTAGCACACTTCAGGAACCAAACGCCAATTTGGAAGTAGAGCAATAGCATCGCTATGAAGCACTTATGTGCCACTGCAGCAGCAAAAGGGGAAGGGCTGTCTCCAGTAATAACAGCTTCTTGTTGAAACACCTGAAGTATGACTCAATACAGTAAAATTCAAAGACTATTTTAGAAAAAATGTTATACCTACAGATTGTCTTCAAGGAAGAGCAGTAACACAGACTGGTACTATAGGGATAAAGTCTGTACACAGACTTTCAGTGGTGCATTGTAACAAAAAGTGAATTCAGTCCTTAACCGTATGCAGCAGATGGATGAATTTCCAAAAGGCATAGCAATTTTAATAACATCAGGAAGCTCTAGGTTTCCTTCATTCCCATACAGCCTTTCCAGAACTACAGCTAATTTTTTTGCAATTTCTCATCATATACAACTGAGTCATGTCAATACACATTCATACTTGATACACTACCCACATAAGCATCAAGGTCATGATGTGAAACTGAGGTTTCTTCTCCCAGAACTGGTTATCATTTCAGTCAGTCAGCAACCACAGAACTGCAAGAGAACTCTTGCTCAAGCATACTGAAAAATTCCCTGGCACATGGGGACTAAGGGAACTGGCAGATGAGGCTGTTATCCATCATATTTGAGAAGTCATGGTAGTCAGGTTTAATTCCCACTGACTGGAAAAGGGCAAATGTAAAAACAAAAAGAAAAAAAGGAAGGCCCAAGGAACTACAGGCTGGTCAGTGCCACCTTGGTGCCTAGTAAGAAGATGGAGGAAACCCTCCTGGAATTTGTGCTAAAGCACATGGAAAATAAAGACAGAATTGGTGACAGCCAACACAACCTCACTCAGGGCAAATCATGCCTGACCAATCTGGTGGCTTTTCACAACAGGGTTATAGCATCAGTGGGTGAAGCAAGAGTGACAGACATCACTCACCTTCACCTGTGCAAAGTATTTGACATTGTCCTGCATGACATCCTTGTCTGTAAACTGGAGAGACACAGATTTGACAGATGGCCACTGAGTGGGTAAGGGTTTGGCTGGATGGCCACACTCAGAGCTGCAGTCAATGGCTCAGTGTCCAAGGGGAGACCAGTGATGAGCGGTGTCCTCAGGGCTCAGTACTGGGACCAGCACTGTTTAACATCTGTGTCAGTGACACGGACATTGGGATCAAGGGCACCCTCAGCAAGTCTGTCAATGACACCAGGCTGAGTGGTGCAGTGGACACACTGGAGGGATGTCATCCAGAGGGACCCTGGCAGGCTTAAGAGGTGGGACTGTGCAAACCTTGTCATGTTCAACATGGCCAAGTGGAAGGTCTCCACCTGGGTCAGTGCAATCACAAAAATACAGGCTGGGCAAGTGAATGAAGTGAGAGCAGCCCTGAGGAGGACTTGGATGTTTTGGTCAATGAGAAGCCAAATATGAGCTGGCAATGTGCACTCACAACCCAGAACAACAACTGTGTCCTGGGGTGCATCAAGCAATGTGTCTTCAGCAGGTCATGGAACGCAAATCTTGCTCTCCATCCTTCTCCTGTGAGAACCCACCTTGAGTATTGCATCCATCAGACCTGCAGGAGCAAGTCCAGAAGTCACCCAGAGCAGCTGCAGCTAGCCCATCCCTGGAAATGTTAAAGCTCCATCCAACCTGGCCTTGGAGCAACCTGGTCTAGTGGAAGGTGCTCCTGCCCTGGGCAGGGGAGCTGGAATTAGGTGGTCCCCAAAGTCCCTGCCAATCACTCCATGCTTCTATGCAATCAGAAAAGAAATAAGGCGTAGAGCAATACCTTTTCCATGAAAGTTCTAACAGCCTCTGTGCAAACACAGACAGCAGCCCCTCTTCCACCTGACATCTAGCATTACAAACGTTGCCTAGAAAGAGGAGTATTAAGCTTCACAGGCTGTTACAAGTGTAAGACTTAATGCATACTTTGCTCCTCTTTGGCTTCAAGAGGAAAACAAGAGTTAAGCTAACACAGAAAAACATGATCTGAACGAAAATTCTTTGTGAGATAATTCTAAATCTGAATCAGTATTGTTAAATACAAAGTTAATACTATTTTTAGAGGAACTAAGTTCTAAAACTTTGCATTCTTCCTCTTTCCCTTAATATTTCTCAATCCCCATGGGAAACAGCTCATCTCCAAGTCAGCAAGCAGATATTTTTCTCGGGGATTGCTCGCATTAAAGAAAGTTCACAGGTAAAATTCCATTCAACAGATTTTATTTATCAATTTGGTTTTGCGATTACAACTGCTTCAGTCTTCTTCCACTGAAGACAAAATACAAACTTTTACAGCAACACTTGCAGAGAACATTCGTAAGGTAACAGGTTGATATTTGCACAAGTTGGCTTCAAAAAAAAGCCAGATAACTTGAAGAGTCACTACAATTCAGTGCCTATAACTGATTTAGGGGCAAGTACAACTACAGATCTATGAGCTACCTTCCACTTCAAAACACAAGGCCAAGAAAAACTGCAAGTTGTTACTTCAGGTTTTTTGCTAGTACACAGCACAGATCAGCTGATACTGCATTTCACAAAGGAGTAATTGCTTTCAACAGTGAGGCAGCCAAGCACATGGTGAAGATGTATAACTCAGCCTCCCCTCCCCCCAGACAACTAAAAGGGAAACAATTCAAGCCACAACTCTGAACTGTGGAATTACACCTTGTTGGCAAGGCTAATGAGCAAGGGGTGTGTAGTGCAGGCCTTCCAGAACGTGACTAAAGTGATACAGCAAAAACTCGAGTTTTTCAGATAGGCATTTGTACATGCCAGAGATCCTGGGTTTCCTAAAGTCTTGGAAAATAGCAACTGCTGGCACCACAAAAAATTTAGTAACTAAGGCAAGGTATCCCTTCTAAACAAAATTTGAGGCAAACAAGTAAGCAATTTTAAGGCACTTTAAACATTATTTTTAGTTTGCTTTACCAGCATACTTTATCAGCAACCTAAATCAGGATTAGCAAAGCTCACGAATAAGCATTTAGCAACATTCTAAAGAGCAACTTTTTTGTGGCAACATTTTCTATGCTATGAAGTGTTCTGTAGGACTTTTCTGCAAGTTTCCCAAAACAGCTCTTTGAGGCCAAAAATTGTATACTAGGTATAGTTTGCTTTGCTGAGCTAAAGACAAACTGCCATATTTCAAAAGATTATTTTGTTCACTTCAAAGCTCATGGATTTTTTTAAACAAATAAATGTAGTAAAATAGTTCTTAGATAGGGAAAGGACAGATTTAGGAGATTTCACAATAAGGCCAACAATATACCATCTAACTCACACACATACTGTAGCTGAAAACTGGCTGCTCACTGCTGTTTTCATAAACCTGAGCTGATTGTCTTAGTTTTGTTTAGAAAACCAAAAGCTAATGAACTCAGAGATACAGTACTGGTGAGTAACCTCTGCACTTTGTAGCAATTTGAGTTTTCTATGCAGCACAATAGAAACAACGCCATTCAAACTAGAGTACAAGAAAGCAACACTGTACATTTCAAGTTTCCAACTGAAATGCACTTAATTTGCTTCATAATTCAAGTCCCACTGCCATGACTACTATCTGCTATCAATGCTATTTTTGTATTGGGTGCCAAATTCCAGTCAAGTCAGAGCTAGTGAAACAGTACTACAGATTATCCCAAAACTTATGATCAGGGGTTATCATCAGAAGCTATGCATTATGTGCTACCTCCACCACTTGATTTTATCTCTACTTCCATTTTTCCTGTGGGTTTATTTTCACAGGTGCTCAAGTCAGACTGTGTTGGAGATGACGTACCTTTGATACTCAGATCACCTGGCTGATCCAGCCAAGGGCAAATAAAAAACTCCTAAACTATTTGGCTGAATAGATTTCCTTAACCAGTTCACTGCAAGGTGACACAAACCTGAAGCCAGGAAGGGGAGAAGGGAAAGAAAAAAGGTGTAGCCTGCCGTACCAGGATTACAGCAATCCTGACTAGGATCAAATCAGCAGATCCTCTGAATGACCCTTAATTGCTCCTTCAGCAAGCGGACATACAGGAGGGTAATAAAGAAAGAAAACAACAACTCAAACTCCTGAAATTAATTGCAAGGAGTTTCAAGAACGGTTTGAATAACAAAAACATCAGGATTTCCCAAACATCAGTATTTCAAGTATAAATGTGAGCTGTTGCCTTTTTATATAGGGAGTGAACAAACTATGGGTGGTCTTTGTAGGCCAGAACAAAAGGTAAACAAGTCAAAGCTTCTGTTTGTGGCTGAACATCACTGTACCATACTCCTCACTCTAAAACAAAATCTCTAAGCAACAGTTATTCTAGGGAATTTTTTTTTTTAAACTGGAATGCTCAAGTCACATGTATTCTATATTCCTATATAAAGCTAATACTTAAAAATTTTATTTTTCTTTGAGATAGTTGGGACATGCTAACAGCCTACTGAAATTTAATCTTTTAAGGCACTAACATTTATTTCCCCATTAGAAGGATTATTCCTACATCCATCCTCAACATGAATTGGAAATGGCATAGGAATTCTGTTTGGAATGAAGTATGAGGCAACTTTTATTCTTGCATTAAAAAGGGGTTATATTATTCTGTTAAGACATTATCTAATTCTACATTTTTGTCCATCTTTCTAGCAACACACTGTAAGAGCCATAAGCTACTATAAACGGTATTTCACTCCCTGAAATCAGTCACCAGTAATTCACACATTGATAAAACTGAAGGGATACTGTATCAGATGTTGTTTAAATTAGCCTTCAGAATAAGTCATTTTACGATTGTCTACTGGACAGTGTTGCCACTGAATAAGGATCTCTGAACATTCTACATTTGGCATATCAAGAAAAGTCCCACATCAGCAGCCACTAAAGGAAAATAAAACAGCCATTAGAACCCATGCAGCATATTGCAAGTAATCCTGTTGAAGAGATTCATATCACTTCTTGCCAAGTATAATGTTGCAAAAATATTCATTTAAAGTCTTCTTTTAGAGATTTAAAGGATATTATGAACTGCTGTCTTCCATGAACAACAGAAAATATTTTGGTTCAGTGAACTACAGGTGTTGGGCTACTAGTCCATTACCAAGGGGCAGGTCCTAAAGCGTGTGGTAATTTCGGTCTTTAGATCTGCAGAATTTGTACAGAAAGAAAATAACAGCCTGCAGACCCAGAACAAGGACAATTCCACCTATGAAACTCGCAGCATCAAACGTAGATTTGCGTGGAACAGGGACAGGAGCCACAGTAGTATTTGAACCTGTTAAACACCAAATTAGAAACTGTAAGTGCACAATTACCACAACAGTTCTGCAGATTTTAGTGCTGGACTCTTTGTATTAGGATTACTCAAAACATCAAAACACCAAGAAGAAAAGAAAAAGTAATCAAAAGTGAAGCCATGCCAGCATCTGTATTTAGATTAGTGGTACTGAAATTCTGATTAAATGCTGTTTGTACAAGGCTAGAGCTATTTATAGACAAACTGCTCTGGACCTCAAAACTGAGAAATACCCAGCTGGACTTTATCTGTACTTCAAAAAGCCAAAGCCTTCCTCCTTCACATGGAATATATTATTGATATGCCCACATTCAAGACACATTTTCCTGTTGCTGCTCCTTGCTCCAATTTTTTTTTTGCTTAAATTTAGCATAAATTGTTATCTTCCATCTACTTTACCCCAAGAGCTGGGCTTAAAAAAACAGCTGAAGTCACAAATACAAGTCTGGAAATAACAGCCATCTGCTGATGGGTAGTTTTAAAAAGCTTTACTTTGTGAGAGCTTTTTATGAAATGGCATATTTAGGACTGACTTGGAAATAAAATACTTCAGCTTTCCCATCACTGTAGCACAACTTCATTTAACAAAAAAACAGGAAAAGCATCCCATTATTATGTTGCAAAAACAAAATACCACCTCTCAAAGAGTTAACAAGGGACTTCCAGCCACACTATTAAAATCATTCAGCTGATCTCATTTGACCAACGTTTCTGATTTTTTATATCTCACCAGTTATCTCTATTTCTCAGGCTATATTACCTTGCTACTTGCATACATTGCCTTTACAAAATTCGACTTCCCATAAATTTAGAAGTGACACCACCAGACACCCCAATACTACTTTAATGTTGTCACTTGGTGAGTCTTTCAAGATGACACTTTCAAAGCAACACTGATTTCTAAGAAATTTATGCTTTAATTACAGCAGTTGTAGCAGTTACCTGCAGTAGTGGATGTCGTGGTAGCTGAAGTAACGGTGGTTTTAGGCACAGGAGCATGAGTAGTTGCATTGGTGACATTGGCTGTTTGAGAGAAGACAGTATGCACACACCATAAACTTCAAAGCAAAGTCTGCAAGCACTGAAGTTCCTATACAAATGATTTTTCTTGTTTTGCTTTGCCCTTAGTCTGTATCCCACACAATTCAAGTGGTGAGCTGCATGGCATTAAACCAAGTTTCTGCAACAAGGATTATTTTTAAACTTGCATACTATTGTTATTATCCAAATATTTCAATGTTTTCCACAGATCAGTGATTCTTTGTTCAAACAAAATTACTTTTCTTTCAAGCACTCATATAAATGCTGGTATCTGAACAAGAATCAAGAGATCTGCTTCAAGACAACTGATAATCTGCATCAAGGCAGAGGACTTTCATTAAACTTTCATTAGAATCAGTTAGTATTAACTGTACAAAAAAACTACTTACTGTAATACCTGTAGACAGGAGATACACACTCTTTCTCCTCCTGTCCTCAAAACACTAACTGTGAATGCCACCACTAGAATAAAATCCCTCACCTAAAACAAAATTGTCTCCTAAAAACTTTCATTATCAAGCCACATTAGCTGACCTCTGGGTCCCTGACCTCTCCCCCTCCCCTAAAAGTTAGTTTTAATGAAAATTAATCAGTATTTCACTATGTGCCTGGGACAAGTGCCAACATTTGTGGGTTTACTCAAAACTAAACATCACCCCATTGTACATTAGGCTGTTCTGAGCCTAATCAAGTACCAACTTGTTACCTCCCAGCTCCCTTGATCAGCAAGTTTTTAAAGATTAGGTGATTTTTTAAAAAAAAAGAATTCCGCTGTAGAGATGGCAGAGAAATTTTTGGAAAAAAATAACCAACAAAACCAAACTCCTAGGAATTCATGATTAGTGGCAATTACTAATTCAATTACCACTGAGACAATATTTAACACAGAAAATGCTTCCTGCTAACATAACTAAGAGTTTTCTAAAATCCACTTCTTCTAAATCTTGGAGCTATTTACGCATTCTGCACACTAGATTTTCAGTAGCCAAGCTACTACAGTGAACTTTGGAAGAAGCCTTTCATGTTATTCAGCAGTTCCTGGTTTCCTGCCATTCCAAGTTCAGTGCTGCTGTATTACCTATAGGAGTATGAGCTGTGGTGGGAGAACTGGCTGTGGTAGCATTGGACGATGCCGTGGTCACATTGGAAGACGCTGTGGTCGTATTGGAAGACGCCGTGGTTGCATTGGTGGGTGTTACGGTGACATTGGAAAGTGGTACAGTGGCATTGGAAGGGGATGTAGTAACATTGGTAGGAGAAACTGTGGGATCTATGAAAAAATAAAGAGTTACATTAGAGAGAATAATGACGGTATTGAACTCCAAAACAACCCAACAAAACAACCCAACATCAGCAGGCACAGCTTTAGGAAATTCATACAGCATGGAGTTCTACTGTAGTTTTAGTTTGAAATTGCAAAGCTTTTGAATCCACCACACCAACATCAAAAATTGCACGAGTGAATACATGAAAAACCTTGTATGGGCAGCCCAATCAAGCCAGTGCTCAACTGGCAACTCAAAGCAAACCTGAGCGGAAAGAACTCTACTGTCCAAGCAGAAACTGTGCATGCTTTACACAGGAGAACACTGGGTACAGAGTACTGCTTCTCAGCCTCACTGCAACTGAGACTGAACCTGAGCTACCAAGTTCAACTGTAAGTCAGAGTTGGTTAGACAACTGAATCAGAATGGAGGGGAAACCAATCAAGGGTTGGTTAGACAATTGAATCAGAATAGAGGGAAAATCAGTCAAGAATTTGAAAGTTTAGCTACAATTCCTGTTCTGAGAGTTGTTGTTGGATGTAAGTGCTGTCAGCTTCAGCACATGTTGTACAAAAAAAAACCACCTCACAACCCCCAAAACACAGAACTGAGCAGCCTCCTGACATGTACTGTGTTACCAGTTGTAGTGGGTTGATCACACACAGACAGCTTATCTAAACTGATACATCGACAAACCTCCTGCTGAAAAAGCATGGTGTCCAGAAGCTTTTAATGCTCAGGCTCATTCAAGCGTGGTTATTTACTTCTTGAGCGTAATTCAGCAGGGTGGGAAATCAGAGCTGACTGTTTCTACAGAGATAGGTTGGATATATCAGAATCTACATTCTCTTGGCTCCCACTTGCATGATTTTGCCTCATGCAACCTCTAACTACGGTAAACTCAGATAACAGAGCATACACTACTCAAATGAAGATACCTAAATCCAGTAAATTAATTCTGCAGTTCATTGAAGCCTCAGATGGTAAGTGCTTGTTTCCTTTTGATGACATTTTTCCTTTAGGTAATGCAGCCAGCTATAAATAGCCCAAGAGTAGAAAGCAATCAAAGTATGGGAAATAAAGACAAGAACCTAGAGAAATTCATGTACACATGTACAAAAAGGAGAGCAGAAAAAGAAGTCAATCTATTTGTATTTTGATCACAGCAGAAGCAAGCAATCTAACCAGTCCAGCTGCCTTTCTACGTCAATCTCAGTCAAACATTGTTACCTTAAAACCACAATGACAACACATCCACTAACTGGATCAAGTAAGATCTTCTCCCTATCTACAGTTTTACCACATTAGTTTTAATTGAGACTTACTCATACAGCCATCATATGCAGCAAACCCACATACAACCCACAACTCCTTCTGTTGCATGCTCTCCAGCACATTTCACATCATATCCACCCACTCCAGGCACCTTGGGGTGACCCTTCACTTTTCTTCATGAAAGGAATGCTGCTATCCACAATTCCTTGGCAGTCAGCATGCTGATTTACCTCTCAAGTAATAACTACAGATATATTAACTAACTTCAGTACTCTGACAATCGGAAGTACGCCTGAATCCACATGGCCTTTCTCTTGATTATGGCAGGATTAGGTGAGAAAGGTTGGCACTATGAGTGCAACAGATGCCCTATTCCCTTCAGGAAGGCAACACCCAAAGCACTTTAAGAACCTTATGACTGTTTCTCGATAACAGATTGCGGGGGGGGGAGGGGCTGGGAAATCAGTCAGTTATGGTGGGTCTACATCTGAGGAATGATCACAGCACACACAGTGGCCTCTGACAAATGAACAACTTTCACTTTTGTAGATTCCTCACTGGTATGTGGAAAATTTAGCACAGTACGTCTGTTAAGACAGGAAGACAGTCGGTAGAGCCAACTTGTATCAGGTATACTAGGACCTTAGTTTCAAAAACAACCTTCCCAGACTAACATGTGGGAGGATCAGATATGCAAGAGTAAAGGATCAGGAGATGTTTTCATCAAGGAGCTGTTAACTTCAGCGTCTGTGGCAGGGACTCAGACGTTGTCCCAATGACACCTCCTGCTGTGAAAGGCTCTTGTGGTGTGTTTTACATGGAATAACAGCAAGCTCCCTAACGCTCCCCACCAGCAGATGCCTGCTCTTCACTGAAAAAAATAAAATACTCTGATACTCTGATACCACGAACTCAGCTTTTCAGCCTAGGCAAGCTGACGTTTGCTCCCAAGATACACCCGCTGTACTGGATCTCGCACAGGGTAAATTCGGATACTCCCGTTACACTCGAGGAGGAAACCAGGAACCAGTGGAGGGGTCTGTCCTGCCGGCCCAACAGTGCCCTCTCCCGTCGCAGAGGAGCGGGCGTGTTAACCCGTGGCGGAGCAGTCCCGGAGCAGCCCAGGCTCCGGCAGAGTGCCCCGCATCCCGCCGGCGGGGCAGGGCTGCAGAGGAGATTCATCTCTATGGGCTGCAGCAGCGGTGACCGGGCAGCGTCACTCTCGGCTACACCCAGCGCCGCTGCGAAACGCGGCCAGGGAACACTGAAGCGCTTCCAGACAACTTTTTGTTTTGTCTTCGTTGCTGTCTCCGCGTTTTGGGGCTGGCGGCACATCTCGCGGTTCTCGACGCCGTAAATACTTTGGCAAACAGCCCACAGGGCCCGTGCTGTGGGCAACTGGGGGCAAACCCACGGGACGAGTAACGGGGCTTGCACTGGGATAAGGAACACGCGGCAGCAGGAACAGAGCGACACGGCTGAATCAAGGCACCCCCGCTCCTAGACCCGTTCGAAGGGTGCAAGAAGCAGTCGCGCACAATTCCCTGGCACCGGCTTCCCTCTTCAAGGTCCCCGGGATAACAGGTCCCAGATCAGCCCAAGAGGGATAGCGGCCCAAAAGCTCGGCGGGCTGCGGCCGCGGCGCCCAGGAAGCGGCAGCGGCCGCGGCCAAGCGAGTGCCGGGGGAGCGCAGGGCCGGTCCCGGCGGGTCCCGGGACCCCGCGGCGCTCCCGGCCCGCCGCCCGCGGAGGGTCCGGCACCAGGAGCGCACAGACGGACAGTCC
>VZSR01003807.1:27768671-27800276 GCA_013398615.1 Brachypodius melanocephalos | reverse complement strand
GCGTCACGGGAGCGCCCCGAGCCGGCTCCGCCCCCCGCCCGCGGCGGCGCTGTGGTTCCGCCCGGCTTCCTCCTGCCCCCCCGTGCGGCGGGTAATGGAACGGCCCGCGGCGCGGCGCTCCTCCCCCACGTGACCCCGCCGCTCCCTCGGGCAGGATGTTTTCCCGCCCGTCACGCGCCGTTACGTCACCACGGAGGTCCCGCCCCCTCCCCGCTGGGCCCGCTCATTGGCTGGGGGCGAGGCGGGGCGGGGCGGAGTGTGTAGGTTCGTGTTTCTTATGCCCTGGCTGCTAGCACGTTGTTGGTGACCGTGCTGGTGCCGTGGAGCCGTGCTGGGCTGGCGGTGAGGAGAAAGCTGCTCCCACCGGCCCACACCAGCTGCCCGTGGCCACAGGCTACAGCTGTTGCCCCGTTCCCACGCCCCTCCCCCATTTCTACCGTGACGGAACAGCGAATTGTACTTAAATGGTGATTTAAATGAAACGCACTTGAATCTTAGAAGTTTGCGCGCAGCACTTGCAAAGTGTTGTCCTGCTGTGCTCCCAGCAGCACTGGAGCCATCACAGGTGGAAGCTGCACACTGGGAGTTAGTGTAGGTCTAGCATGAAATGGCTGCAATAGTAGAAGGGAACCACGGTACAGATTGTAACCTATATACCTTTACAGCTGCGCTGTAGAGAGCGCGTGGGAAAGGCTCCTTGGTCATCCCACCACTTCTTTTCGTGGTCTTGGCAGTGTCAGGTTTGCAGTTGGACTTGATGAAAGGATTTATCCAACCTAAGTAGTTCTAAGAATCAATGATTCCCCCTGGATCAGTGGGTAGAGTTCCCCCTATGCCTATCACATTTTCTCTATCTTTTGTTTTTCCTTAAGGCAGCTTGAGTCTACATATATATCATCATCATCGGACTCTGAGCAAATAAAAGTTTGTTTGTGTAAATCTGCCTTAGCATTTTGTGCAGTGCCAACACAGGTGAATGTTGGGAAACCAAGGCAAACATTCATGTGTGCTTGTATTCAAGGAGAGCTAAGCTAGAGCTATTAAGCAAATTTTATTATGGTCTAGGTCAAAGGACAAACGGAAGAGAAGAGTTATAATCAGGACAATTCCCCCTTGGTTCTCCTAAGTGTGAGCTGGACTTGGGCAGTAAAGAGGAAACTGCCAAATAAATTCCTAGCTTAATTTTCCCATTTTACTTTCTTTCCTGAAGGTGTTATATTGCCAAGAGCCAATAGACCAATACAAATGGAGAATTTTTAAGGCAAGCTACTTATCATAGTTACTGTGGGGGTTATGGAGGGGCCTGTAGGGCTGCTAGTAATACATAATTTGGGTACAGAGCTTTCTGACAAGGTTCTGTACTGTCATACATTGTGGTGCTTTCTGCTAGCAGGCAGGATGGCTAATGCTTTGCCTTCCTGCAAAGAAGTCTCAGGAAGAAAACGAAAGGTCTGCAAAGAGACAACCGAGAATCAATTTGTGATATGTACTGAAACTTTGTAGGAGCTGCATTAAAATGACCAAACATGTTCTGTCGTATGTAAATGTCAGTAACATCAGAATTTAGTTCTGAAAAGTGATAAGGAAACAGAAGTCGCACACTGAGTTTAGTTATCTCACATTCTCCATTTTTATTAGAGTGGTAGTGTAAAATAATTCAGTTATTTCCACTGTATGACAAAAGTGTCTGGCCTTTTAATAAGAAATAATTTTCACATGGATTGTTAAAATACGATATTTCTGTTCTACCTTTGAATAAATAGCATAAATTGAGGAGCAGCTTAAATAAAAATTGCAATGTGACCAAAATTGCAGGGAGCATGGAATAAGGGAGTTTTCTGTGGATTCCACTCATCCCTCCTGGAGATACCTGCAGGGTTTTATGGCCTTCTAGGACAAGGGTCTTCTGCTTGAATCAGGGCTTGATTCAGAGGGTGTCTTGAGATTTCACTAGACACATGGTATTATTTGAACTCAGGTTTTCTTTTTTGCAGGTCTTGTGGGTTATAATGTTAAATGTATCTTCAGCAGTTATCAGTGATATGAGGCACTGCAGTGTTTGTTCTGTTGATGTGCTGGACACGTGCTGCAATCTGCATTTCATCAGGAGTGCATGCTAAAAATCTCTTCTTCTGAGAAAGTAATTGGACAGTTAAGTTAAATAACATAAAAGACAAGACTCTAATCAGTGTTTATGTATATGGAAAAAGTGGGAGAAAATGAAGTACATAAAGAAATAGAACTAAGACTGCTAGCAAGGGCAAGAATATCTCCACAAGCAAGTGAAAACATGTTTATCATTCTGGGGGCTGGTGGGAATCCAGGGAAAAGATAAGTGTGGTTTGTCTGTTTTTTCTTATAGTCAGCATCTTGGGACTTTGTTGTAGGATACAGTCAGCAGGATCATGTCAGTCTGGGTCGTTGTTATTGGATTTAAAACACCACATTCATCACTGGATTCAGTTCTCATTGCAGTGCTATATACTTAGTGGTTAGTAAGGCATTTACCTCTGTTTTGTATCTATAAGGAATTCCAAGCCTTGCATTACTGAAAAATTACATAAAATCCTTGGCAAAATGGGCAAAACCTAAGAGTCTGCAGATGCCCATTTTAGGGAAGCACATTTGAAATGCAGCAAATGCCCAGGATTTGGAGCAGATTGTGTTGTATCAATTGGTGCTTGGCAAGATGTGATAATGGATTGAAGAGAGTCCGCAGGAGCATACAGCAGTTTGGGATGACAGCAGTAAATGAAAACCAAAATTTAGCAGATAAACTGAAGGGAATATATATTTGCTTCATTTTGTAAATATTGGTTCCCATTTCCATATGGTCATTTCAAGTGCACAGAAAGAGAAGTGCATGTGAAGTTTAAATAGGTGGTGGATATTTTAGCAGGGAAAATACAGCATTTAAGGAGGTTTTGAGGTATTTGTTACCATTACATAATGATGCATTATTCATCCTGATGCTATTCACCAGAAAGGTGAATTGTTCAGAAATAACGCGTTGACTCCTGTGCCTGGAGCTTTGTCACCTTTGTCCTTGCATTGTGAGGCAGGTATGGCAGCAAATCCCACTGCAGGGGTGTGTCCAACCAGGGCTGAATACAGCCCCAGGGCACATCCAGGGTGGTGCATGCCGTGCTGTATGACATCACGGGGTGCATTTAAGGTGCCTGTGTGTCTGTCCCCAGCAGGAATTCTGGGTGAGGACATTGGCACCTGTACTGTACAAGCTGTTGCCCGAGGCAGGCAAGGTGGAACTGTTTGGTGCAGACGAATTCTGTGTTACAGGCACTCGCTCAGCCCCACCGGGTGAGGTGGAAAGGCTGCTTTTAACACGAGGAACAAATAATAGAGAGAATGGTTAGTGATAATATAATAATGTTCAAAATATTTTCTTAACTCTTTTAGAGATAGAAATACAGGCTGATACTTTTAGCCTAAGGCAAGCCAGAGACATGTCTTGAGAAGAAGAATGGAAAAATGGAAGGCAACAGGTAGAGGTCAGATGGAGTGGAAGGAATAAACCTTTCACCTGTGCAGCCTTGGGTGCCACTCACTTGGCATCTGCTCTTGCTGTGCCCTGATGGCCTGGACCAGTGCTTCTTCCCTCACAGCATCTGAGGTACAGGCACAAGTGAACTCTGTTGTTCTGGCCACCCATTACTGCCTCTTAACATCCTAAAGCTCATCAGAATTACAGTATCAAGATTTTTTTCTATGAAGTTTGTAAAATCATTCCACTTACCCATTTTATTTGTGCAACAGCTGCATGACATCATTCTGATCCATTTGATGTGCTGCATAGTTGATATTATCAGTAAAGTTCTTTCAAAACCAGTCCAAGGACCGTTTTTTCCTCCCTGGAATTGGTGGCAAGAATTTTTTGTCTGACTTACAGCTGGGGGTCAACTGTGAATTAGTGAAGAGTGTCCTAAGCAATAAAGCATGTGAAGGGCAATAACAGAGAGCTGTGGCCATGACAGTCTAAAAAGGAAGGTGAGGCTGCTCTGTAGGAAGGTGAAATATGTTGTCAGAGGTCTATCTGATGCCATGAGAATGGCCATATACTTCAGAGATCCCGGGGCTTCCCTAGATCTGTGTGGAGTACCTACACTGCTGAGGAGCCACGCTAGCAGCCCTCCTGGATCAGACTCAGAAACCATCTGACCTCAGATTAGGTAAACTACCTTGTAGATAATGGCTTTGGCCTCCAATTTTGGTGTCATCAGTGCTTGATTAAGTCAGGGGGAGTGATTGGAGCCTACTGTCTGTGCTGTATTAACACAATGTCCTTGCGCTTTTAACACATACGCCTGTGCAAAGAAAACTGATGTGTAGTCTGAGGGCTTCTTTCATCACTTTTCATTTAAAGCAGTATCTAAGGGAGCGTTTTGCTGGAGTAAGAAGCTCAGCATAAAACCCCAATAAAGCAAAACTTGAAAGACGCTGGTTTTTCTGACAGTGGTGACACATTACATAAATAAAACGCTGTGTAATCCGGTAAGAGAATCGTTTTCTCAGAACGCGTGTTGCTGCCAGCTGTTCTTTATAGAAGGGAGGGTTTTTATATGGTTACTGAGAAGGGAACTTCTCCAAACCCAGCAGCTGACAATGAAAGTCTTCACCTCCCCCTTTGCTGACTGCCCCTGAATTTCCCAAGTTTGTGGAGATCCTATGCTTGCCTCTGGACTTGCATATCCTCTGGATGCTTGTGCATGCTCTTTCTCTGGTATGGCACTCTGAGAGGCAGCACTGTATTCCTAGTGACTTGGTCAGAGATGTAAGTTGTAGTAGAAAATATGTCACAAAATATCATTTTGGATTAAGATGAATATTCCATTTCTGTTCATTGTTCATAGCCTTGGACTCCAGCTTGCAGGCACTGGGGAACCAGGCTTGAAAGACACACTGTTGTTTCTTTAGGTGACCTCTTAATAAAGATTTCTGCATGAAAGATTTTACCATGTTGTTTTGGTTTTTTTTTTTCTGGCAGAGTGTCCTGCCATGACCAATGCAAATACAGTAATTATGGCTTGCCTGAAGAATTGTTATGCCTGAAATTCAAAATATTTCCTGGTTGTACTCTTCTCTTCTCTTTATAACTTTTTTCATGTGGTCACAGTTCCCATGCACTGTTCTCCTGAGTACATGACATCCAGCTGTACATCCAGCCATCATCCTTGTCACCAGGTCTGTGACTTTTGGAACAGGATCAGCTTTCTGATACTTGATGTGATGAGGCATTTGCCTGCCCTCAGAGTGCCTGAATATTGCCCACAGCCAGAGTATGAGTGTCTGGGCTCTGACATCTGCTCAGATCAGGTCATTTGGACTCAAATAATGTGCTGTGTTCTGCTTTGATCCCTTGTGGAACACTGGGGACACTGGAGTGGCTGCCACAGAGCAGACCTGTCATGGGTGACCAAACCAACAGCACATAAAAAAATCAATTAACTGGCTTGCCAACATTGTCCTCTGATAGCCTTCAGAAGTAAAATTGCTTTCCTGATTTTAAACATCTGAATATAATTTAAAATCCTTGCAAGAAATAGGAGCCACTAACCTCTGTCAATACTGAGTATGCAAAACCATATCTTTTCATAGCAGTAGTCTCTGTTACTTACAAAAAGTAATTTGTCAGGAAATGTGGGGTTTTATGAAGAAAATATCAGAGTCTATTTTAATCTTTGACCCAGAACTATGAAGTGAAAAAATTACTCTTTAGGCAGATTGATTTGGAATGTTCCTACAGAAGATTTAATTCCTATATAGCAGTTTGTGCATAGATTGCAGAATGTTTTAGAAAATGGAAGGATGAAATGTGTTACAGGCTTCTTAGCTAGCTGCAGATATACAAAGGTATTTGAGGCTAAATAATCTTTTTGTTTTGTAGCGTAAGTAAAGAAAAACCTAAATTCCATTGCTAAAATTAACACAATCTTCATACTCAGAGCCTCTGGAGATTAGTCTGAGTCTATGCCCTTTTCAGGCATTCAGTTAAACATTTGCTGATTTGTTAAATTTGTTCCCATTTAGCAAATAAACTTAAGATAGTTACTTTTAATGAAATCCATGGACTTAAGCTTGGACAAAATCAGGTCTCTCCAGATACTTCCCTAATTTAGCCTTCTCCATCTTACCCCAGTGGTGTTCTGTGAGGTTTAGTGGCTCATATGGTGAGCCCAGGAGCAGAGGTCACTCAGCACAGCACTCTTGGCAGAGCTGGGAATAGGGGTGGGAGAGCTGGACTCTGATGGTGTCCAGGTTGCCCTGGCACAGCAGGGCTGGTTTACCCTTCTGTCTGCATCCAAGCTCCACAAATGAGTGCTCTTTTCTTTGAACCTCCAGTGCACTCAGTTATGGCCTCTCTTTCCAGCCTGCATTTTGATGTTACACACACCTTCTCTTCTTTAAATGCTCACCTGGAGCCATCCATGCCCCAGTTCTGCACTGTGTGTCACAGAGGTCTTGCATGTAAGAAATCACTGACACTAGCAGTCATTTTGGATTATATATTTACATCCACACATAACTTTAACTGTATTGCAATAACTTTATTAACAATATCTTTATCTGTTTCGGTGGCAGCAGTCACTTTTTTTTTTAAATTGAGACCATCTGCTATGAGTAATTACTTAAACCTTCTGCCTGCTCTAGCATTTCCTGGTTTTAGCCTCAGGCAGCCCAACCTGATTTCAAGGACATTACTTTTAGTTTATAGTAGTCAGCGCAGGATCAAATGTTTGGCCTTCACTGAGGCCACAGTCCTACAAACATTTTTTTTTTCTTCTTTTTGTGTCTGAGAAGTCATTTTAATGTATCAGTGCTTGTAACTATACAATCATGTTAACACTATTTCCCATAAATTGTAGGTGCACTGAGATATTCACAGGTCTTTTTCTCTTCTCTAATAAAGGTACTTTTTAACACCTTGTGAAGATTTCTTTTTAAGCCAATAAAAAAATGTTTCCAAGCCGTTCACATGTGCAAGATGACATGGTTTTATTTTTGCCGTAAGTGAAAGTCATCATGGTCTGTAAAATGCTGAGTGGGAAATAGTGCTCTATCTTACAGCAGGCAGGAAAACCATCTGAGAGTTACGAATTGAAGGTCCCACAGGTTGTTATCTTGCAGGCTACTGTAGGCCTTTTGTTATATGTAGGTACGGCCTCCAGCGTTTGGAAAATCTCCATGTCCTTGATCACTTGCCTACAGGAAGGAGAAAGTGCACGTGGGATCCATCTCCATCCAAAGCCAAGCTCTGCAGCCTCTGTTTTGTGTGGGGTCCATTACAAACCAGGCACCTGTTTCCTACTGACAGGCTACACTCACTGTGCTCTTTAGAAAGTTCTTCTTTACAATGAATGCTGACAGTTCTTGATTAAGTAGCCTCCAGTTGGCGTTTTAGGACAGGTGAAAATACTATTGCTTTGTGCAGCTACATTTATTTAAAGAAGCATGTGTTGTTCCATGTGCCCCAGATACAAATGGCCAGTAGTTTTGAGATGAAGTGGGGAGACACTGTGAGAAGTGACAGTATTGGAAGTGACTCCCTGTGAAATACCCTTCATTTCCTTCAGCACTGATCTGAATCCTGAAAGCTGTCCAACATTTTGCGATCTCTGTGCTTTTCAGCCTGTCCTTCTCCCCTGTTGTGGGAGGACAAGCTGTGCCTCCTGCAGGCGCTGGCACGGCGATGGATGCCAGCAGAGCTCCATAAAGCCTTGTACCATATCCCACCCCACCCCATCCAGCAGGGTGCTACCAAGCAAGGAGGATGCTGCAGGTGTCCCTTGTCCAAGAGGGGACACCAGAAAATCTGAACAGAGCAGAGCCCGGAAAGTACCTGGTTGTCCTTGGTGTACACTGTGACTTCTTTTTGCTTCCTCAGGACTAAACTCCTGCTCAGATTTAGGAGGGCCTGGCTATAAGATGATGGATCCTACACCTTTCACACTGCACAGACCTGGTGGCAAGGCAGCAACTTGAAGTGAATGTTGCTGATTATGAATATATCCAGCTGTGGGGTTGTTCTCTGTAGGTTTCAAAGTTATGCTTTTTTGCTACTGTTAAAGATGCTGTCCTGTTGTGTGGTGTGGTAACATGGAAATTACACTGTGAATTTTTCTCTCTGTGGTAATACTTAAATATTTGTTCTCTTCCATCAAAGAAACTGCTAAAAGCAATAGTCTTGTTTATTACCTTCCTGAAAATCTAAAAAATTTAACAGGCTAGTCCTATATGTTAACCTACTGAGAACAAACTTCTAGTATGCATTTGCTAAAATAATGTTCTTCAGCTTGTGAGGGCAGAGCAGAGCCTGGGGGTTTTGTGAAATGCCTCCCTGTCTGTCAGGGCCCACCTTCAGCTGACACTGAGCTCTGTAGCCATGAGTTTGTAACCTTTGGTCCTGGAGATGCCCTGGCAGCTTCCCTAGTTTTGCCGTAGGATTTTCTAGCTTGAGTAACATGTTTCTTGTCCATGTGGGGAGCTGGCTCGAAGGTGATGTGGAACTGCAAGCTGTTCCTATGGTGACTCTTGTTGGCCATCCCAAGGATTCCTCTTCCTTTGTTTTGGATGGAGAAGCTCTCATCCAGGGAAGGATTTGGGGGATGAAGGGCTGCAGTTGGGGTGCTTCCTTTGCTGCTATTCACCATACAAGTCGCTTTTACCAGCTCCCTCAAGCTCCCTTTCCTTCTTTCACTCACCTCTTTCCTTTCCCTCAACGGTTTCACTGAGTCTTATGCCAGCAAAGTCTGGTTTAAATCCATCTTTTAGCCAGTAAAGAAACTAGGGAAAATGTACCCATAAAAAAGCACTCTGGATCCCTGTTGTTGGTCAGTAATGATTCTTGCCAGAGTAGCTCGAGATACTTATCATGGCGATTCCCTATGGCTGCTTGTGATTATTCCCACCATACATATGAGGAAGGTAGGAGGCAGAGAGGATGCTCCAAGCACAGGCTCAGCTCTGCCTCCCCTCATGCCACTGCTGGTGGCAGAGGACAAGACTCCCGTGAGCACAGTCAGGGCTGTGAGGGCAGGACACGGCTGGCTGAGGTGGGATACCCAGCTGCTCCCAGCCCTTGGCAACTTGCACAGGAGGGTGAGCAGGATACTTTTTTATCTATTTGACAGAGCTGAATAAATGGAGAGCAAATACTGAGTTAAGGAAGCCAGGGTGCTCCCAGAGTAGAAGATTTTTTTCCAGGGTGAGGAGAGGAGGCAGGAAATGCGAATGAGAGCTGTGAGAAGGTGAAGAGGATCCTCCACACTGGCTGGGAAAGGACTTGTGAGTGAGAGAAGAAAGGACTCTCAAGAGTGATGACTGGGGAGAAGCAAGCATTAGGTGTGCTTGGGTTTGGGGGATTATGGCAAGGACTTGACTCCTTTTCTGTGGAGAGGAGCCTGGCTTTGGGCTGGGGAGCTGAGGGTCCACTGATCCTGTCATCTTTCATCACCATCTGACCTGATCACATTGGACAGTCAAGAGCCCCATCAAGCTCTCAACAAGCTTTAAGGAAAGTGAAGAAATACTTAGATTTTATTTTTCTTTGATTTTTTTTTCATTCTTGTTACCTTGTTTGAGAGCCTTTCTCAGAAACTGATGCATAAAAATGGTAGTTAAATTTTTGCTGATCAATTACTCCCTGACTGCTGCCTCATGGCTTGCAAAATTACTTCAGCAGACTAATTTTGGCATGGGATGCTTTGTTCTTTGACACGATGCTCCAGTACAAGCGATTCTGTGTAATTGCCTCAGCCCTCTCATCCCATTACAGGAAAATGAGGTTGTGTCCCATTAATTCCAGCAGGTGCTGGTTGCAGTGCCCAGACACATGCCAAGCACGGAGTCTCCCAGAACATTACTGGCTGACAGAGGCATCTCTCACCTTTTTCAGATATCAAAGTTATTTGTCCTCTGCCCTCAGGGTAAAGTAGTTTTGCAGGAAGTATCGGGAAAGCAATCTAAGCCTTAAAATAGAAAGGCATACCCAAGGGAACACCTTTCTCAAGGGTGGAAAGCAACTCTTAATCAAAGAGGGGGAGAGCAAGAAATAGCAATCTCCTCCTTTAATGCATCAACACATGGAGTATGTGCAATATGGGTAACAAAACTCTTGCAGGGACACATTCAAGGTTGACCAAGTCCAAATTAAATCCACCTTAAAATTACTAAAACACTTTTTGGTATATTGTCCCTTCCCACATGACATGGCAGCTTCTTTCCTGAATAGCATATGGAAAGCACAAGCTCTGTCTGGAGGAGGATGATGGAGCTGGAGTCAAACAGTGCATGCAAGCTGCCTCAGCTCCCCTGCGTGCAGAGGTGCCTGGGTACATGCAAACTTGTTTCTTCTACCTGATGTGTAAATCAAGTAAATCTACGGGTCATAAAAAATGACATTTTTTACCCAAACAGAAGGTGCAAAAGGTGCAAGATGGGCTCTAGCACAAATACAGTGGATAACACTGCTGGAAAAGAGGATTCACAGAATTTTAAGTCCTTGGTGACACCCACCTTGGAAACAATTTAACAGCCAGTCCTTTTTTATTTCCAACACCAGCTTATGTTCTCTCGGAGATATGTGTGCCCTGGGAGCCTGGGCTTGCTGCTGTTCCAGGAGCTCCAGCATCAAAGAAGTGACTTTTGCCTTTTTCTTTCCTCTCCAGGAAACTCACGGCATTTAGTGCCTCAAATTCCACACACTGGGCTTCCACCTCCAGCAGCTTTCCTGCTTGCCAGTGCTACTACATTTTGCTCCATCCAACCTTGGACCATGAGATGAGAGCAGCTTTTCCTCACAGGCAGACTCTTCAGCATCTTGGGAAAGAAACTTTTCAGCTGCACTTAGCATTTCTGATCTCAGTGTTGGCTGCTGCCCAGTCTACTCAAATGGTTTGCACCATTGCCAGTGGGAAAGCTTTTATATAAGGGAACATAAATAATTTTCAAAAGTGCTGTAACTGTCATAAAGTGTCTTAATGGGTAGCATTTAATCTGAACAGAAAATCCCAAATGCCTATGTCAATTATATGGGTTGTTTTTCTTAAATATTAAAAGTTAGTGTGTTCTTTTTTATTTACATTTTATTACTTTATGCCAGTATGAGGGAACATTTTCTGTTAAACTTAGGTCATGTTTGTAATTTCTTGACTTTCAGGGTTTTATATGTGATTCAGAACTCTCACCTCCAGAGTTGAGGCTGCTGGCTTGTGCTTGCCCAAGGCTGAGAAGCTGCCTGAGGTTCAGGAACTCTGGAGTTAAAACTGACTTACTTCTATTACTTTAAACACATTAAACAGGTGGTAGGTGTGCCTGGAGATCTGTAGCTAATCTACTTCTGCATTTCTAGGATCCTGTCCACAAAGGTGAGTATTTGAAGTAGGCAGTGGGTGACCATCACCCCTCATTTAGGCAAGGACAAGGGGCTGGTGGAGCTGAGCCTCAGGTAGGGGACATAAGGGGACAGAGACAAGGTTACAGATCAAAAAGTCTTCTCACTAAAGCAGTCTGCTCTTGCTAACACGAGCAGATTATAATTCTGACTGAAAACCAAACCTTTTTGCTTTAGGGAGATGAAAAGCAGTTCCCAGGTTATTGTGTGAATGAGATCAGATCAACAACTTGATTTTTGTGGAAATTCACCATTTGCACAGTCAGATAGCTGGGGAGACATACCTCCAAAAGTAGGACCATAAACTGACTCTCCTTCATCTCTCTTTCCAGTTATGGTATCTGCAGGGTAGATAAAAGTAATCCTCAGAGACCATGGTGATCACAGGCATTTGTCACAGGGTTGTCAGTGAGCAGCTCAGCTGAGGTCAGAGACATGGGTTGCCCATCAGGCTGGGGGAACAACCACTTCCATCTCTGTTTCACTACTGAAATTTGGACCGACCTTTGGGCAGAGTCCTGCTTCCATTCCAGGAGAAAGTCTCTCTATGAATCATTTCATGCAGTGCATCTAATTGCTGCTGCTCTGAGAAGGTCCAGCATCTCCTGCTGGGAGAGCTACAGCAGTGGCAGCACTGAGCCACAGAAGCAGTGCCCCAGAGGAAGACATCTCTCAGAGGGAGCAAGGTTAGAAGAAAGAAGGATGAAAACGCAGCTGTGATTTTATGGTAAGTTAAGGTCACTAACTTATCTAAGAAAGGAGAACTGATATGAGTGAAATTCCTATTCAGCTGAATGAGGCACTAAGGAAAACTGATTTTTTTTTAAAAAATAAGTCTGGTTTTGTTACACTGTTAAGACATTGTCTAGTTATCATTAGTCCTCTAATATTAGATTGCTTTTATGGACTGCATAGATATTATTCATTTGCTTCAAGCCAACACCACTCCCTGCAGCTTCCAAACGGGTGCTGGGGCTGAAGCCCAGGGGTTACATCTCGCTGTAAACTTGGTCACATGGAAAACTAGGTGCTGGAGCAGCCCCACCATCATCAGAGCCACAGGCACCCACCGCGGGCCCACGGCAGTGTGGCCACCACGAGTTTGAGTCTGTCAACAGGGCCCAGCTCCATGGCAACACCAGACACCAGCCCACACCCTACCCTGCATTTCTAAGCACTTCCCAAGCCTAATGTAAGCAGTTTTCAGCCCTTTGGGAGGTTAGAAAATGCTCCCATTTCTGTTTTCCCCTGAAGGAAGGAAAAGCAGGTTACACAGAAAGCATGTGGCAGAGGAGAGGACTGAAGACAGCTCTTGATGGATGCTGTCAGTAATACTTAAAAGATGAAGAGCCTCTTGCTAATAGCAAATGCCCAGCAAAAAGTGGCAAGTAAAAGCAAACATGAGAGAACTGCTTCCCCACTCCCCTCCCAGCCTCCAGTGAGCCTCTGCTCAAGGATTTCCTGGCACCTCTGTATTTAATTCTCCCTGGCAGCCCTTTTCCATTTGAATTTCTTTGCTTTTCAGGCATATGTGAAAGTCTGGCATCCACAAATTTCTGCGGCAATGAGATTTACAGCTTAATGACACCCTGTGTAGAGAGCGTGCCTCTTTTTGACGCACAAACTCCTACCCACAGCTGGATTTGCTGGGCACTGCTGAGCCATCATTCCCGCAGCAGTTCCAGAGGGGTCGCGGCTCCCGCAGCAAAGCTTTGTGCCACCGCGGCAGCTCCGCTCTCTTTGGGCTCATGCAGCACGTGCAAAAGCTGCTTTGTGGGACAGCTGTAGGTTCAGCCTGGGCTTCTGTCAGCACAACGGGGTCAGGTCGCTTTTCATCTCTGAGCACTGTGAACTTTCATGTGTCAGAGTGCTATCGCAGATCAGACAGTTGTGATTTTCATGCAGAACAAAGCTATGTGAAATTAAAAACACCCAAACCAACTGATTTCTCATCTTAATAACCACGTGCACTTTCACCCCAACTGTATATCCCACTGGCTTTATAAAGTGATATATTTTTACATAACCACAGAGTCAGAACCAAAAAGCCTCTTAGCTAAATGTTGCTAAATTAGTGTCTGTAAAAAACCCAGACTGAGAAAGCAATCACAGGTTGCAGACGGGCCTCCTCCAGGTAGCCCTGAAGTCTCTCTGGTCTGTGGTAGTTTCCTACAGTGATTCATTAGGGAAATGCTTTTTTAAGAGTTTTGTTGGGATTTGCAGCAGTGCTGGATTTGAAGAGCTCCATCCTCGCAGTATCAGAGACTGTGAAGATCAGATTCTCAATGTTTAGCGACCACAGCTGCTCCCTTGCCTGAAAGATCTGTGCACAAGGTGTTATCATTTCATGTGACGATGTGTTCTCCTGCTGAAAAAATGCAGAAAAACGAGGCAGACAGAACACTTTGGACAAGGAGACATGTTAAAATGGTAAGACAAGGCAGTTTTAATTCACAGCCAGGTCCTGGGTGGCAGCAGATGAGCTGAGGTGTGACAGTAGGTAACTGCAAGCAGCACATGCAAATGCAAGGATGTTTTGTGGGCTGTGACTGAGTGATGCAAAGGAAAGCCCCTTCCTTCCTCCTCTCAAAGGTCGGCAGCACGGCTGCCGGAGCCTCTGTAGGCTGTACGCTAAGCAGAATCTAATTTTGGTAGCCAGACCATATGGCTTTTGCTATAGCCAAAAAAGTCTACAGCAGTCTTATGTAAAGTCCAGAGCAGAAGCAGCCTACCCAGAGTCAGATATAAAATCAGCTTCAGAAAATATTGTCTTGGCTGTCTATTTTTCCCTACATCCATATTTTTAGCTTGATACAGATTAATACAACTGAAGTTCATTGGGCTTTTTGAAACATCTCTTTTCTCCCTTTTGCACCACAACATTTAAGGATTAAACCCAGAGCAATCCACTACATATTATTTTTAAAAAATCCTGAGATTGATGTCCGCATTTTGTAAATGCACTTAAATTTACACACAAGAAATTCTGTTCTTGAAATTTAATTCTGCACATACATAGGACTGGCTCTCATTAATCCTTTTTATTTGCTTTTTTTTAAAATGATAATTTCTAGGCATTCTTACTGTCATTATGGGCAAGAAGGGGAATTAGCTATAAACATACTGGTAATAGTCAACTGACAGTCGAAGCCAAAAAGAAAAGCAATTATTATCCTAACAAGCATCACAGGACTGTTTTCTGAAAAATTATCTTGGGTGTTTTTATAAAAAAAGAGCATGCCAAGAACCACAATTACTTGTCTCAATCTACTCTGGTTTTTATTTCTTCATTTCTTTTCTCATCACTTGGTAAATCAGGTACATTAAATTCTATTCAACAGGTTGCCAATTATGAAAATGACATATATTAAAATCCTGAACTGGGTGACTAATATTAGACTCTATTTATTACCTGTTTATGACAACACTATACTGTTCTGCAGGCCTGTTTGTAGTACTCAGATGAGGATAATGTTCTGTGGGTGGCAATAGATGTGAATTAGCTGGTGCTGTTCTGCTTGCCAGCTGTGGCAGATGTGCTGTGCTGCATTCAGTTTGGAGAGGAAAACAATTACCATGAAGGAAAATACGGGAAGCAGACAACGTTGTGCAGCACCTTTAAACAATGATCCTGAAAGCCTTTCAAAGGTTGTGCAGCAATGCTCTTGGAAACCTGAAGTCCTTTGAAGACTGCACGTATACCCTGACACAAGAGTTTTGCTTCTGTGTGATTCTTAGAGGGTTTTCTTGGTCCAAACTTCTCCACCTGGTGCAGCTGCAGCTGTTTCAGTTCCTCTCAGTCCAAAATAGCCTCTGAAAAGGACTGAGAAACAGAAGAGAAAGCAGACAAAATTAATTAAAACAAAAACTATACATACACACACACATATATACACATATATATTTGAAAGAGACCCCCACATGATGGTACTAAAGGTGAGCTGTTAGGGGTCACCGAGAGACGTCTTGGTGAAGGGCAAGTAAAATCACAGAATCACAGAGTGGGTCAGGTTGGAAGGGACCACAGTGGCTCATCTGGTCCAACCTCCCTGCTCAAGTAGGGTCATCCCAGAGCACAGGGCACAGGACTGTGCCCAGACAGTTCTTATCTCCAGGGAGGGAGAGTCCACAGCTTCTCTGGGCAATGTGTTGCAGAACACTCAGTCACTCACACAGGAAAGTTCTTTCTCATGTCAGAAAAATTTGCAGGACAGAGTAGGAAGTTTGCTAACTAAAGCAAAAGTCTGCTTCCTGCTATTCCAAAGATACTTTCAATTAGGTAGGATTAAAATATTAGCCAGAAATGAGCAGTAAGCATACTACAGTGAGATGCTGGGAATATGCCTGGATGGGTTTTCCATTTGGAAGAATTGCTTGGGACAGATACGATCAGTAGTCCCTCTGTTGTGGAAAACCATTTATTGTTCACCATGTTTTACAGAGGATCTGAAAAGGGACAGAACACAGAGAATGGTTGTAGCTCATGGGACTGCAAATCTGCAAGAAGCAGACTCTAATTAGTCTCTAGTGAATAAGTAAAAGAGGCCCTGAAATCACAGCTCTGGAGAGTATGGCTTTACCTCTCCCTTCTCTGCTCCTGGCGAGAACCTGCAGTGCAGGACTGGGAAAAAGGCCATGCGGAGATAAGCGTACCCAGGAAGGACCCGTGGCTGCTCCAGCACCCCGCGGCACGCCCGCTGTGCAAACCGGCCTCCTCCCAGGCACTCCCAGCTCAGACTCCACTTCTCTGGGATAAGGATACTTACACAGGATACTCTCAGGGACAGTCTGCTGCAGACTTGGAAGACATGGAGAGACAGGAAGAGTACCCAGCTGCTGTGCTCACACAGGACTGGATTGGTGATTAGGAATGGATCCCATACTAGCTTTCAGTTAAGGTGAAATGGGAAAAGACTGAAAAAGCCCCACATCCAAGCACACCAGGATAAGTATTAGCAAACACCAATCATGACCTTCATCACGATGACTAACCAGCTACAACACTGAAATGAGTCTTTCACAAACAAAAAAATGTAAGCAAACTCTTTCCTCAACCACTGGCAAGATCAATGCCAGGCTCAATATCCCTAATTTTAACCTGTGAATAGGCATGCAGTTGGAAAGTTTGTGATGAGGTAGAGTCCTCTCCTTTTCCTCTTAGATGCTAAGAGGAAATTGCTGTACAATCCCTAGTAGCACTTTCTTTTCCTGTTGGGAGGGTAATTTGCTTTTCCAGACCATATAAAATAAATACTCTGATACTCATTTATCAAAACCCATGATGCTGGACTGGAAGGCCAGGCAGGGAAATTACACACACAACAGGCAATTACACACACATGCAGGCTTCAGAATAGGTTTGCTCTACCTCTCAGGGATTTGTTTCAACTTGCACCTGGAGAAGCAACAAAATCTTCAGAAAAAGCCAAAATCTGATAAACTTGCATTTGGGGAAAAAAAACCAAACCAAAACAAAACAAAAAAACAAAAAAGTGAAATCCTATTAGAGTTCAACTACACTGGGTAACTTACAAATCGAGCAGAGGAAACATACTATGGTGTTAAATTCTCACAAAACCGGATCTTTCTGTAGTCCTCTTACTGCCCTGCATTTATGTCTAAAACCTTAATCTCATTTTAACATAGAAAGCAGAGAGACGGATTTGCTAGGATTAGCCTATGTGAGAAAAAGAGAAGTTAAGGTGTTTACTGGCTAAGGAGTTAAGATACTTAGAGAGCTGTTCTGAAACATAATTTCTAAGGGATGCACTTTTTTTCCTACATATTTATTAGTGGCAGCTGGACTGAAAAACAAAGCTTGAAGGGGCTTCCTTTCAAATTCAAAGCAATTCTAGTCTTCAGCTGTAGCCTTAAAAATGCACACACAGAAAAAGGATTCATTTTCAACAGAAATGCATTCACCAGAAAGGAAGCAAATGGTGTCCAAAAAGCAACATTTGTGACATGAGAAGCCACGCCAGCTTCTTGAGTGCAAGCTACAATATGTGCTGACAGCTTAAGCAATGCAGGGTGCAAGATTAGTCATTGCCCTGCTATTCTCAGCAGCTCGTTTCTTCACTGGTAATCAGCAGAAAAGCAAAACAGAACTCCTAACACCAAACTTCAAGTTTTTAAGTTACAGGGAAAGCACTGAGAAATCACTGTGTGGAGTGTCCTGTGTATAACTGCAGCATGGAACTGAATCCTGCAAGAATTACTGCATAACAAACAAAGTTTAAAAAAGAAGAAAAGTATTGAACACTTCCTTTACTGGTAGCCTCAGAATTCAGCTTGTAACCTGTTTTTAAGCATTTCAGGATTCATAAATATATGGCAATAAATTCTGTGCAAGTTCCTGTAAACTTATGACCAGTCAGTAGTCTGGTTGGAATGTAAAATGTTTTAGATGAAAGCAGAAGTTATGGGATGAAACTGCAAGAATATTTACTGTAAGCTTATACAATTAATCAGCAAGATTGTTTTAAGTGTTGTAACAGGCTTTACTGTATTTATTTATATGCTCTTACAACACCAAGACTTCAAGCTTCTCAGGCAGAACTACAGAATATGCTGGTTCACTTTGGAGGCAGAAAGTATGCAAATTTTATTTCTCCATTCTGAGAGGAAATGTGAAAAGCCTAAACACCTTTGCTGTGGGATGGCTTGTTAACTTTTTGATGTTAACTTTGTTAACTTTTTTTTTTTTTAACATTGATTTATTCCCACTGTCTACCCTTATCATGATCCATTTATATAAAAGTGATCTAGTAGTTTGAAGACATAGAGATACTTAGCCAAACTTCTGCAGCATGCAGTCAGGAGCAAGCCAAGTAGTCTGGAATCAGAACAAGCGATTTTATAAAAAATGTGGATAATTATGCTTTTAAAGTCACCATGTTTTTTAGAATTTTTTGTTTGTTATAACATAAAACATCAATGTTAATTATAAGTATGAAACTTTAAAGCTGAAGTGACAATCGAGCATGTTTGTAGTAACCGGGGCCTTTTATCTGGATTTTAACACACCAATCCAGCCATGTAAAGGTGTTACCAGTAGTCAAACCTGAAAACAGAAAGCATATATTTTGGCAAGGCTTTTTATTACAATGTCAAATCCTTTTTCTTAGCAGTCAGTTATTGAAAACAATCTGTACACATCTAATTCAGTCACCAAAAATAGTTGTACAACTTTAAGTGATGTGCCCCACTTATGTAACTTGTTATGCTCTGAAGTGATGCTCTTCATTGTTTGAATCCTCACATAAACAATTACCAGTCTTAACATATATTAAAGTCAGATTATGTTCTTCTCTCAAAAGTGCAAAAAATAACACTTTAAATGTACAGTGGCTCCTAAGCTTGGACAGAATCCTGCCAGGAGGACAGTTTTGCACTTCAGTAGACAGTGCCTTCAACATCAAGAGCTCTTCAAAGTGCTTGGCAGAGTGTGTGAACACTATCCCCACTTACTAGATGATGAAATAAGGCACAGAGGTCAACTACCTTGCCCACTGTCACACAGAGAGTGAGTGGTAGAACTAAGAGAGCAGAATTTGGGGGGGTTTCAGTTCTCCAGTGTAATCATCACATCTCATTGCCACTATTCAAGTGCAATGGCTTAAATGTTTCGGAGGAGGAAAATGTGTACAGCACACAGTAAACAGGAGGGAAGATTCAGGGCCAGTTAACGGCTGTAACAGTTTCAACCCAAACCAAACGAATTTGGTAGTCAGTTACTCATAATGCACTTCAGGGAATGATTACACAGAGAATTATACATTAACCTGCAGAGAAAGCTCATTAAACATAAGACATATGGTGTTAGCTTTTCAAAAAGTACTGGTTGTCTTAAGTTTGACAGTAGCTCAGGGATAATGTTAAGTTTGTCAGAGAAGTGGTACTTTGTGATCAGCAGATGTCCTAAACATTTTTCTCCTACCAGCAAGGTGAATTTCTCTGGAGAGTCACATGGAAATGCAAATAAGGGCAAAATAGCTCCTCAGGAGGCAGAGATGTATATGAGACACATTAATTGCTTGTGAGGTATGGACTAAGTGGTAAAGAAATACCAATCCAGAAAAACAAAATAGTCTAAAATAAATATGGTAAAGGAAACTGAGTCACCCATCCAAAATCACCAAGAAATGCATCTTTGGATAGCTCACGTTACAAAAAAAAAAAGTGTGGCACATGTAATCCCTGCCTGGATGAGAAGCATTCTCTGACCTTGCCCTGTGCTGACAAGCAAGCATTTCAGAAAACCTGTCTTTGGACAGGATGCTCGTGAGATGACTCATTTACTGACAGAGGCTGCTGATGGGATTCGGAAACAAGTACACTTTGATTCTGTTCTTCACTGACTTGCTGGGAAGGAACCGCATCATGGCTAGAATGAGACTGCTGACTGGATTCCTGAGCCAGCTGCACGTGCTGAGCTGGATGTGAAGATCCCGCCAAGTGGATTTGTTCATTTTGTCCTTGATGAGCATGGAGATGTTCTAGCGCTTCCTTGGAAAGAGTGATGACATGCATTTGTTCAGGTTGGGCAGCCTCTATTTGGTTTGCAATCACATTGATACTTTGGATTTGTTCTGCTTGCTCCTGCTGAGCTGAAAGCAACAAGTTTTGTAGCTGCTGTGGTGGCTGCGCCAGGAGCGCGAGGTTCGCCGTCTGCTCTGTCGTCATGCTGGGGGCATTTTCTGCAGTCACAATACTGATGCCTTGATTGTGGCTAGGCATGAAGTTGATGTTGTGTACTGCATCTGTAACCAGCAGCTGAATTTCCTGCCCTCCCGAGGTGGCAAGTTGGTACTGCTGCAGCTGCAGAATGTTTCTCACTTCTTCCGGATGAGCATTGGTGCTTGCAGCGGCGCTGGCTTCCTGAAACTGCTTTTCCTTGCTGTGAATTTTCAAATGAGACTTCAGGTTGTCCAGACGAGCAAACTGCAAACTACATTCTGGGCAGGCAAAAGGCTTTTTGCCTGTGTGTAAGATACAGTGTCTTCTCTTAGCACTGGAATCAGAGAAGGATTTTCCACATATATCACAAGAATATGGCTTTTCTCCTCTGCAAAAGGAAAGCATTTGATCTCATTAAAATATTCACTTTGATAAGACTGCTTTCTGAAATAAATACTTAAATAATTACATTGTTTTTCTAAATTTTAAGTACTTAAAGGATAGTGTTATTAAAAACATCCTCTATTTGACCTCCTGATTATTTCTATTTGACTTCACAAACTGTACAATTAGTACATACTCCACAACTACAGAGATAACTGTCTTCCTCTCATAAAACCAGAGGTACAAGCTACATGCTGCTAGACCTTGACACAAATGCAACAACTTTGCACAATTCTAAGCACTGAGCATTTCAAGAACATTCACTAACAGTGTGGGCTTAAAAACAAAAAGAAGTGTCCAAATCCTAACTTGCTGCCTGTGTTAAAAGGACAAGAAATTTTACTGGAAATGTTTTCTTAGACAGCAGTTCTCCAGTGATTTAAAATCTAATGTGTCTTTATGCAATGCATTGCACTGACAGGGGGGTAAAAGACAATTAATGCTATTAGAGACAGGATAGCTCACAGGGAAACAGGACAATGCTCCAATAACCTTGATACACCATGGCTACTCTTCTGCTGTCAAACAAAACTTACAGTACAATTTTGACACAAATAATATAGCAGTAAATAAATAAATTGTCAGTGAACAGACATAAAACACCAAAGAAGACTTACAATATCTTGGCACATGACTATTTAAGACTTCAGTACTTTCCACTACCAATTTTTTCCTTACATAGATTAAGCAAAAATGTTAAGTATTCAACAGTCATTCACAATGCAAACAAGTCCTGAGCATTTTAAAATTAAACAAGCACTATATACAAGTTATAAAATTAGAAGTTACAGTTTTAAAAAATGCAATGAAAATAAGACATACTTTACCTGTGAATTCTAATGTGAGTCTGAAGTGAACTTTTGGCTGTAAATGATTTGCCACAAATCTCACAAGTGAAGGGCTTCTCACCTATCAAAAAGAAATTCCCTTTTTAAATAGCACTTTTCATCAATACATTAAAAATATTTTGTATTTTACCATACACAGTACCAAGTGTGCACTGTTGGCTCCTCACGCTTCTGCTATGGTTCAGCAGATATCCAAAACTGAATGAACCCACTAGTCAAAATGAGGGTATAACATTTTAAATGTACACCTCTAGCATTTCTCCCCTTTGAAGATGAAGAATTAGGTGATCCAAGCCCCCAAAGCAACAAAAAGCTGTACCTATGGCACAGATGTGGGTGTGGTAGCTTGCACTCAAGAACAGAAACACTTTGAGAAAGCCTGTCCCTGAACCCTGGCATTAATGCCACGTTCACATGCAGCACCATGCAAGTAAGCCCAAACTTCCAAAGCTGGAAAATGAATCCATTATCTTAACAACTTCTCCAGCTTTCTATAAGGCTCCATCACACTAGGCCTATGATATTCTGGGAACACCAGTTAGAAAAAAGATTATTGTGAGTTGAATAAAATGTGAATTTGTTTGGGGATTTTTTGTTTACTTATTGGGGAGATTTTTTTAGTGCATTTGGAATTCTGATGTCTAATTGAGTAGAAGCAGATGGGCCAAATTAAACTATAAGAAGGTTCACAAGACACAGATACTACCCAACCAAAGCAAATCCTAATTCACACCGTAACAAATCCTTGTAGCACTGAGGTTCTTTAAGACACCAGACGTAAGAATCCAGATCACCACTGTGGTAATTCACACCATCAAAGCACACCAAACCCAGGGACTGGGCAGCAGCCAGTCTCCAAGGAAGCTTCCCTTTTAGCACGGAACTGCAACGCTTACCAGCTTTCATGTGGCTTTGGAGGGCATGGATAAAGGATGAGAGAACAAGAAACATTTGTCAGAAGGGACCCCTTGTCATCCAGTCCCAGCTTGCTACTGAAAACAGGATTAAGTTCCCAAGTAGGCTGTATTATTATGACTCTGTGTTACCAAACTGCTGCTAAAGGAGAACAGTTGTATCTATGTTAACACCCGTCCCCCAAATGCCTTGGAATTTTACTTTGCTTTTGAGATGGGACAGATCAACAGATCAATTATTATTTCTACATAATTAATACTGGTATCTTGCCTGTCTTTTCCAGAAGCAAAATATATTGCAAAGCAGCTTCTGCTAAAACTCAGCTTAGTTCATGTATTTTTGCAACTTACCTTGCTTGTAAGCTTCCTCTTCTCATTTCCCATCCCAAACTCATTTTCCACTACATTTAGAGGGCTGTATCAGCTTCAGATACAAAACTCTTGTGTGTATTAATACCGTGTTCTCCTTAATACAAAATTCTCTAAGTATCACACACTAACACTATCCTGGATAACCAAAAACTCCCAGAAGTACAAGTTTTGACCGCAGCATATCCCAGAAAATTTAAAGCTGTGTTACTTTCACTTAGAAAAGAGGAGGAAATGAACGAGATAAAGTATGCTCGAGACTGATTTATGTATTACAACTGCAAGCACCGTGCTTAAGAATAATTTGATTTTGTAAGGAAACAATTGCCACTGTTTCTAGTTACTTTAAAAGACAAAATTATTCACACTCCACCTTATGAACTTACTCTTCAAAGGAAAGTATTTTATAAAGTTTATGCCTTGTTATTATGAGAGGATAGATCAACATTTTTATCTCTGTTATCCAGTGATTTATTACTGGCTTGCCTTCTAAATCTCTTAAAACACTCTCTGACGCACTTGGCATTAAATCATCCCTCCCAGCCCATCTCCTCTCAACATCTGCTTTATTACAGCACAGTAAAAAGCTAAATGGAAATAATTATTTTTCTGGTCACAGCACTTTTCATAAGCACCCATCTCTCACAGACAGAGGTGTCCAGCTCTTTTAGGACACACACTTTCTGTTACTTGTCAGCTCACTGCAAGCCCAATACATGCTGGATACAACTCTCCCAACAAACTGAATTCTCAGTCCACAAGAGTCACAAGAAAGCTAACTGGCATTTTCTCCAGCAGGTTTTATAAAACTGGGGAAAAAAGCCCTCTTCCTGTAATAGGCACTGCTTCTGTGCTGCTGTAACACAGGCTTATTTGTGCTTCTGCGTTCTTGATGTGAAATCTCTTCATTAGCAACACAGGCATCATTACGTACAAGTAGAGCAGAAGTCCATTACACAGAGACAATTGTAATTTGCCTAACATTGTTTTCTCTATGTAACTTCAAGAAAAAACAAACCACAAACCCCACAAAACCCAAGGTACAACATTACCTGTATGTGTTCTTAGATGTTTCTTTAGCTGAGCTGCATCCATGAATTTTCGACGACACAGGTTACATTCCGGCAGTGAACGGCCTTGTCGCAATAACAAAAAAAGTGTCAGTGCATAAGTGATCCCCTGTATCTCTTCAGTGATCTTTGTTAAAGCACTTCCCTGTAAAATAACCACTTTGATATAATACAGAGATAAAAAAGGTGATTCACTGCCTCCTCCCTATCTTAAACTGTCACACTCCTATTTCTCAATTTAGTATTACCACAGGAAAAGAGGGGACTGACACCTGCTCCTGCCCAAAACCACCTTCTCTTGAAGCTTTGTAAATTCTGATTTTCTCCACCACTTCCTCTGTGTGTATCTCCATTCCGTTCCAGAAGTGAGAAGAACGCCTCCTAAAGCTTGTATGCCCTTACTAGTCCAAAGTCGTGGGCAACTACAATGCAATTTGCACACCAGGCAGCAGACACAAATGTTTATACAATTCCCAGCTTCTATGTAGCATGGACAGCAAGGCTAAAATAATCAAGTTGTTTGTCAAATACAGTGTAACTAATTTTTAATCACCAAAAGAGCCCTTCTCAATTGAATATTTTTCTACACATTCCATTTACTATACACCATCTTGTCTTTTTCACCCTATCCACTGTTATGTCAAGGTAAGACACATCAAGACAGCAGAGACTGAATACACCACTGAGGAAGAACCTTCACCCTAAGTTAATCTTTAGGAAGACAAATCAGCATGGACTGTAAGTGAGGCCCTCAACCCAAACTTGTTATACCTGTGTGTAGTCGATAGTGGCTCTTGAGCTGTCTCTTTTGGCTGAAGTATTTCCCACATTGATCGCAGGTAAAAGCCTTCTGTCCTGTGGAGAAAATCACATATTAAAATGTAAGCCACGTCCAAAGCAAGTGAAAGGAAGTAAATAAAATACAAAAGACAGCTGCAAGGAGCCAATTCAGTTTTGACTTGCCTCAACAATGGTTGTCAGAGGCACATGGGGGAGGGGTTGCACATGTGCCACGTCCAGGAGGCAGCTAGGAGAAGATGGAGGAAAGCCTTGTCTCTGGAGAGACTTTTCCTGGCAACCAGTTCATGTCTCACATGACAGGCAGTCAGCAGGCGAACACCAAAGACACTGTACCCCAGAGACACTCTCCAGTCAGACAGCAAAAGGTCTCTACCAATGGACTGCACTGGAATATTGGACTGAGCCAATGGTCTCCTGTCAGCAGGCAGACTTTGGAAGGAGCCAGGTGCATGAAAAGTAACTGGTCACAAGCCCCAGGGCTTTTTGCACTTGCTTTTTGAGTTGGGCTTTTGGCTTGAGGCTTTTTTGAGACTGTGCTTTTGCTTTTGAAGCTTGGTGATTTGAGTGGCTTTTTGAGTCTTATGCTTTTTGCCCTGGCCCCAGCCTGCCATTTGGGTCTCCTACCCTTGCTGGCTCTTGCTCACCCTCATGTCTGTCCTGCCTCCCTGTGTCCCTGCCTGCTTTGTCCCAGTGGCCCTGCCTGAGCCCCCTGTGTCCAACCTTCCCATCTCTGAGCCTGCCCACTGCTGCAATCCTCGCCAGGACCATGTCCAGGGTTCTGGACCTCCCCCCTCACCTCGTGTCTGGCCGCCCACCACAGCAGGAGCCATGCACAGGCAGGCAGTGTGCACAGCCCCACCTCATGGACATCCAGGCACTCCCTGACCATCGGTGGCAAAGCTCTCTTTTTCTCTCTGTCTCCCCTCTCTCTCTCTCCCCATTCCTCTCCCATTTTTCTTCCTATTATTCTGTCTTTTCCAGCTCTCTTTAGTAGGACAATTCATTTTTCTTTTTTCATTACCAATAAATGGTTCTCAGATACAACGTTTGTCTCATTTGACATTATTTTGTTCCTGACCATCCATTTTTTAAAGAACTCCTCACCGTTTCCCTCCATGGAATGTGACACCAGCACATACAAGACGGAGCAGAAGTACCTATTTCCCAGAAAGGCAAATTCTTGCAGCAGAGAGCTACATTTGCCTTGAAGTATTTACCTGAATGTAGGCTCATGTGCTCCAGAAGAGAATGCTTTGTTGTCAGAGCCTTACTGCAAATGGTGCACGTGTACGGCCGTTCCCCAGTGTGCATCCGCTCATGGACTTGAAGAGAATGCTTCTGGGAGAAGCTTTTGCCACACTCACTGCATTTAAAAGGGCGCTCCCCTGAAAGCAAAAGATGACATTTTTAGGCACAGATGTGTCATTTCTCACTTGATATTCTAAGTTGATAGTGAGATGCCCTGCAATGTTGTAGCTACTGAAAAAATTAATCTTGATTAAAGAGACAAGCTTTGCACAGGAATAAAACAATTCTTTAGCTACTGCCATATAATTTAGTGCTTAAACAATGAAATTATTAATTACACTGAAACCTAGGTGAGACATAAATGTTCTGAGAGCTGCTGACAAGAATAAAACAGCAAACACAGAACAAACCCTAATTTGGATCAGCATGTTATTTTCAAAATTCCTGCTGTAGTCAACAACCAACACTTCAACGGTCACTCAACTCAACTTCAACTCAGTGATTTGGCAACATCACTGAACCTAACCCAAAAGCAGCAGTCTCTGAAGGCCTACCTGTGTGGCTTCGCTGGTGAACAGCCAAGAAATTATTACACTTAAATACTTTGCCACAGTCTTTACAGCGAGCTTCAGAACCCACTCGTTTTCTTTTTCCATCGGTTCTCTTTGCCACTCCTTTCTCATCCTCATCCCCAAGAAGTTTATAATCTTTTAGTTTGATTGATCTCCTTATTCTCCGTTTGCTGTAACGGCTCTGAGTGTTCTGTATTCCGTCAGATTTGGGATCGTAGTTTTCATCTTTCTCAGCTGACAGATCAATAGCAGCCTTTGAGGCACAAGCAGGTTCAGTTTCTTCTCCATCTTTCGTCACTGAAGCCTGTTCATTGGCAACTATTTCTTCTACTTCAGTGTCTTTTTTCATATAATTTTGCTCATTTTGCATGGAGTTGTTCTCTCTCAGCTGCCCATCTTCGGCAGAATTTGCTCCTGATTCTTCTTCCTCTTCTTCTTCTTGGACAAGCTTGATCTTCCTTGGTCGCCCCCGTTTTCGCTTTGGTGGATCACAATTTTTCCTATCACTTGCAACACTTTCAGCTGGAGCTGGCAATGTACTGCCTGGGCTGCACCTTTCCAGGTAGTCTGTACAGGCCCATACCAAGTCAGTCACTTTCAGCAGCTGCGCAGTAGCCAGGATTTGTTCTGTGCTTTTCTCACTGGCACAGAGGCAACCAGTGTAAATAAATTCTAGAAGAACTCCAAAGGTGTCTGCAAGCATTCCCTCCAACATGTAAATTGAGTGCCCTATTTCATCCTCATTTACAAACATCATTGAGAAGTATTCACTGCTGGCAGCCAGCAAGGCTTTATGGGCTCTGAATTGCACATTCTCCACTATCAGAGTAATGTCACAAAGAAAATCCTTTTTTCTTTGCTCCTCAAAATTAGCTAGAATGGTGTCTTTGTGAGCTTTGGAGTGGATGATCAGTTTCTCAGAAGGATCAGTTGTTTTTGCCATTTTAATTATGAATATTAAAGGGAGTGCCTAGAAAAACAGAATAGCTTTAGTAAAGAATTATTTTAAGTTGGCATTATAAGACCCAATTATCATTTGTTATACCAGTAACGGAGTTCAAGAGTTTCTGAAGAAATTCTGAATCCTCTGAACTTCTGAAAAACCAACACTAATGCTGACAACAAATTTCTTCAAAAAGTATTTTAAAATCCTATGAAAAGGCTACAGATAGTTTTTTAGATCAGAATTACTGCCTATCATTTTTTATCTCTGATGTACTGTGAACTCTGTACTATCTAAAAATACTGCTACCCTAGCTTCTGAAACTAAAACAATCAGACAGAAACAACTCCTTGGTCACACTGGCTTTGCACTGGCTTTGCATGGCAATGTTTTGGTAGCCAGGCAGCTACAGGGGTGGCTTCTGTGAGAAGCTGCCAGAAGCTTCCCCAAAGTCTTACAGAGCTGTCGCCATCCGGCTCCAAGATGGACCTACTGCTGGCCAAGGCTGAGCCTATCAGCTGATGGTGGTATCACCTCTGGAGGTGAGAGAGGAGTGAGAATACGTGGAAACAGCAGTCCTGCAGACACCAAGGTCACTGGAGAAGGAGGGGCCGGAGGTGCTCCAGGTGCCAGAGCAGAGATTCCCCCACAGCAGCCCCTGGTACAGATCATGGTGAGGCTGCTGTGCCCCTGCAGCCCATGGAGGTCCATGGTGGAGCACAGATCCACCTGCAGTCCCTGGAGGAGCCCACACCAGAGCAGGTGGATGCCTGAAAGAGGCTGGGAGCCTGTGGGAAGCCTGTGCTGGGGCAGGCTCCTGGCAGGACCTCTGGCCTCATGGAGAGAGAAGCCCACACTAAAATGGGTTTGCTGGCAGGACGTGTGACCCCATGGAGGCCCCAGGCTGGAGCAGGCTGTTCCTGAAGGACTGCATCTTCAGGATCCAAGGGGATCCAAGCTGGAGCATTTTGTGAAGAACTGCAGCCCATGGGAAGGACGCAGGCTAAAGTAGTTAGTGGAAGAAGGGCTGTCTCCTGTAGGAGAGACCCCACACTGGAGCAGGTCAAGAGCATGAGGAGTCAAAGGAGACTCAAAGACAATGTGCAATGAACTGACTGCAGCCTCCATTCCCCATGCCCCTGCACTGCTAGAGGGAGGATGTAAAGAAAACTGTGACTAAAGCTGAACATGAAAAGAAGGGAGAGGTGGAGTGAGCTGTTTAAAGATTTGGGTTTATTTCTCATTATCCAACAGTGATCTCATTGACAACAAAGTAATTTCCTCAAGTCAAGTCTGTTTTGCCTGTGCTGGAAACTGGTGAGTGATCTCTCTCTGTCCTTATCTCAACCCCTGAGCTTCTATTATATTCTCTGTCCCCTGTCCACCTGAGGAGGCGAGTGATGGAGTGACTCTCATGGGCACTGATGTCCAGCCAGCACCAACCCACCATGCTGGAAACAAAAAGGTCAACTGCAGTTTGATCAGTGCAGTTTACTCAGGGACAAAGCTAGGAAATCCTGTAAGAAATGAAAAAATTTCACTGGTATCAATGTGGCAGGACTTCACGACTTCTTTTACCCCATCTATCCTTCTGAAAATTTCTCTTAACACTTTTTTTTAACACTTTAACACTGTTAACTTTACTAAGCTTCAGCCTAAGAAGGTAGGCAATACAAACACAAAACCAGCAGTGTTTTGAAGGGTTCTGTCTAATATAGTGTTCATTAAGGTATCTATTAACGATCATTTTGACTTACTAAGCTTCTTTAATAGTAAATTTGCAAAAATTAAGAGCAAACAAAAAGTCCAGCAATTTCAGAAGAATCCACCAAATATTATGGAAAAGATATGCCCAAAATGTCCTATTTACAAAGCTCAGCTAAAACAAAGATAAAACGGATTAGCTACCTGTTATATCCTAATTTGTACCAGTGTCATATTAAACACCTACAAATTGGCATATTTGTATTTAGTTACTCCAACAGTTTTAATCACCTGAACAAATGCTCCATGAAACAGCAGACACTATCTAGAGATGATACCTAAATGCCACTGAGATGGTGAAAAAGAGATTCTTTAGCCCTAATCATCTACCAAATAGTTCACGGTGGTGGAGTCAAACTGCTTTATCTCGGAGCTTTAATTTCTGGAGCATGTGAGCCCGATGTTTGTTGCTGGGGCACCTTAAAGCACAGCTGCTTTATCCTGCATTACAAGAACTCCTGGACGGCTGCTGCCAACTCTGCCTGCAGGCATCCCCTAACATCCACACCCGGTACCAGACAAGGTACCGGGTGTTTTGTGAGTTCTGATCACATGAAGAACTTCGCTGTTTAAGCATGAGGTGACAGCATTCTGACTACAAAATCCAAACCACCCGCCTTCCCTAAAAACCCGTGACTATTATAGCGTGAGGTTGTACTCCAGCCTTACGCTGCCGGCAGTGCGTTCCGATACACACTCCGGTCCAGCCATGGAATGGCTCAGGAGCCCCCGGGAGGTGACCCCGGGGGGCAGCGCACGGCCTGGGGCCGGGCCTCGACACGAGCACGGCCAAGGGCACCGTGCGGGTCGCCGCCCCCCGCGCACCGTGAGAGCCGTTCGGGCCGCCCCTCAAGGGAAGGTCGCTCGTCCCTCGTGGGGCAGTAGCAGGGAGCGGGCCCGGAGCATCCGGCCCGGCTGCCGCCCGCCCTGCCCCGGCACTCACCGCTCGCCGCCGCCGCCGCCTCCGCTGCACTTCCGGGCCGGGGCTGGCACCGCGCCTGCGCTGCCGCAATGAGCGAATGCGGGCGGGGCTTGGGGCCACGGAAGCACTGAACAATCTGGGTGGAAGAGATCCACGTGTATCACCCGGCTCCAGCTCCCGGCCCTGCCCAGGACAGCCCTCAAAATCACACCATGTACCAGAGAGCGTTGCCAAATGGTTCTTGAACTCTGCCAGGCTTGGTGCTGTGACCGCTTCCCTAGGGAGTCTGTTCTAGTGCCCAATCACTGTCTGGGTGAAAAACCTTTTCCTAATATTTAAACTAGTCCTCCCCTGACACAACTTCAGGCCATTCCCTCGGGTCCTGTCACTGGTCTCCACAGAGAAGAGATCAGTGCCTCCCCTCCTCTTCCCCTCACAAGGAAGTTGTAGACTGCAATGAGATCTCTCCTCAGTCTCCTCCAGCCAGAGCAGACCCAAGTGACCTCAGCTGCTTCCCATACAGCTTCCCCTCAAGGCCCTTCACTATCGTCATAGCCTTCCTTTGGACGGTCTCTAGTAGCTTTATATCTCTCAACTTCAGACAAAAGATTTTATTTCCAAGATTTCATAGTTAAAAAACTGGCCTGAGAACGTGTGATGTTCGCAGGCCATGATGCAGCCATGCTGGTGCCTGATGTGTTAACACTCCATGTGTCAATGAGTGGAAATACAGGGTTCACACAAAAGTAGGGCGGGTGCCTTTCAGGGAAAGAAAAGTCTGCAGCCTGTCATCAAAGCCAAGGGGGCGATCTCTTGGGTCCTTATACGGGCCCATCATGGCAGTCCCCAGGTAGGGGATGAGTTGGCAGTGCTCCACAAACTGCAACAGCTTCTTCCTGTACATCTGCCGCACTGGCTCCGAGCTCCGGGGGTTGTATGCTGCAAGAATTTAAGCGGCATGTTAGTGTCCCCTATAAACTTTGTGAGATTACATTACAGAAGTTTTCAAAGGGACCAAGCCTCCCTCTATTAGCATTACCCATGGTACAGATAAACACTTTGACTGTTGGTGCCAAGCCAAAAAGATCAAGTCTAGTGCTTCAGAAAGCTCCTGACTCCAAAGGGTCATGATAATCAGAAGGATCAGGCTTTTGCAAAAGAAGACACAACAAACATGCCCAGCTGCTGTCAACTTCCCATTTCTCAGAGCATGAGATGCTGGTGAAACTCCAGGCAGTGACAAATTTGGGTAGTGTGGCACATAACGTGAAGTGGCACATCCTGGAGATAGCCCAGGTCTGGCATGGCTGGCGCTGGGTTACTATGTCCTTGGCACATGTGTTCTATGACCTAAATGCTTTGCCAATAAGGTGGGCTACCTTGTCATACAAGGAAATCAGGTTTGATAAGCAGGACTGACCAACATGGCTTCAAGAGAGAAGAGTCCTGCTTATCTAACCTGATTTCCTTGTATGACAAAGTAGTAATTCACCTAGTTGACCAAGGAACACCATTTGATGTAACCTTTTTTAATTTCAGTATAGCTTTCAATACTTTGTTTCACAGTATCCTTCTGGACAAAATGTCAGGCACACAACTGGATAAACACATCATGCCATGGGTG
>VZSR01003807.1:27749938-27768571 GCA_013398615.1 Brachypodius melanocephalos | reverse complement strand
CTCTTCTCTGTGGAGACCAGTGACAGGGCCTGAGGGAATGGCCTGAAGTTGTGTCAGGGGAGGGTTAGGTTGGATATCAGGAAAAGGTTCTTCACTGGGTTGAGTGCTCACAGTGGTTGGACACTGGCACAGGCTCCCCAGGGAAGTGGTCACAGCACCAAGCCTGACAGAGTTCAAGAAGTGTTTGGACAATGCTCTCCAGGACGTGATGATTCTTGGGGATGGTCCTGGGCAGTACCAGGAGTTAGACTCAATGATTGTTGTGGGTCCCTTCCAACTCTGCATCTGTGATTCCATGATTCTCTAAAGAGCTGACCAGTAGTTTGGAGGAGGAAGGAAGGTTTCTCTCTGCCCTAAGCCCTATTTTGGCATACATTAGTATTGAGTGCCAGTCCTCAGAGCATAGTTTATTATTTTAATTGTTACCCTGAGACAAAGCAGAAAGAGTGAGCCAAATCATAACCATTTTTTTCTTATAGACAGTATTTTATATCTCGTTACAAAAACTGGACAGCATGAAGAACTATCCTCTAAGACACTTCAGCCCACTAGCTTTAAACTGTAGACAGCTACATTTAACAGTCTGAGAGATTTTTCAAGCATAGCTCCAAATATAGCCCTTACAGGGATCTAGCTTGAAGGACATTCCATCACTCTAGGGACATATGGTTTACTACTCATTTCAGGAGTAAATCCCTCTGCATATATGGTTGATCACCTGTACCTTCTCAGATACTGAAAGCAATCCAGTGTTGTGAGAGAAGCTGAAGGAGCAATTAAATCCCTGCTTCTTGTCGCCTATTTATATGTGAGATTAGAGAATGATGTTAATTGAAGATGAGAAGGTTTGACTTCACATAGAAATAGGAAGAAACAAATTTCCAGAGGACCACAACTTGAAGCATTTGGTTAATTTTTTTTATCAAGAATGGCGTGACTACTCTGAAGAGATGCACAATAATACATAATGCTGTATTTGCAATCACAGGATGGGTCAGGCTGTGGGAGGGACCACAGTGAGTCATCTGGGCCAACCTCCCTGCTCAAGCAGGGTCATCCCAGAGCACATCCCATAGGATTGTGTTCAGATGGCTCTTGAATATTTCCAGACTCCACAACTTCTCTCGGCAATGTGTTCCAGTGTTTGGTCACTAGTACATGAAAGAAGTTCTTCCAAAAGTTCAAGTGATTTGTCAGTGTACAGGACTGCTATATCTTAAAGCTGGAAGCAGTCCTACCCAGTGCTAGAAGAAGATAACTTGTTTTCCTGAATTGCTATGGTCAAGCTGTTTGGCACTGCATGAGGAGAAGAGATTTCTGCACTTGCATAACCCTTCTTGCATAACTCCTATAATGGTTCATCATCCATTACTAATAATGATTTAATGCTGCAATATATGAGCAAAACATTCCCAGCATGGGCATCCTTATGTTAGCAAAGCCATGCTAACAATAGAATGGGAACAGCCTTTGTGAATGAAGCAAACTACAGCATAAAAGCAGTTTGGTGGCTTAGGAGCTGTACATTTATGCAGGGACTTAACATGTGCCTGCCCTGTTCAATGGTCTTTCTTAACAAAGCTGTGCTAGCAAAAAATCTGTGATAGCTCTAGAAAATTCTGGAGGGCTCTGGAAACTACATGAGGAAACAGGATGTAAAGAGCTTTGAAAAAATAATTAAGATTGGTATTATCTAAAAGAATAAGTAAAAATTCAAAATAAAAAAGGCCAGGTGAAGTTCACCCAGTGAGCAGGTTGGCTTATAAAAGACGAAAGTGGTGGGCTGAAAGAAATGTCAGTCATACTCCAGAAATCTCCAGCAGTGCTGGAAACCAGCCCAAAGCTATAGCAGAGCTGCAAACAAGGACATTGAAATCCACAAAGCTGGCAATAGCTAAGCTGATTGCAAACTATTAAAGATTATTACCTGCAACTGATATCTCCGGCTGAAAAAAAGCCAAACAGAAATTCTAAAAAATAGCAAATATGAACACTGATTGGCTATCTATATTGTATCAGAGGACTTATGTCATTTATACAATTAGTTATTTTTATAGCATGCTATTTTATACACTACCTTTTAAATGGAAGGAGACAAAAAGCAGAGCAGTTTCTTTCACACTTAGGAATGGAAACTTTGGCTTAAGGCTGCCGACTTCATGCAGAGCTTTTATTAGAGAAGTTGCTACTCCCTAAAGAAAGAAAACAGGTTTAAAAGACCATTACAGAAATCTTGAACAATGCCTCATCCTGTTGGAACTCAGATCTAACAATACCCTAAGTTGGTGAATAGTAGAAGATAACAAATTAGCATAAAATTGAGAGGGCTGTGACCATGAATCATTTTTTAATTTATTCATGTGTCAAAGTATAACAAACTACTCTTAAATTTTTCCAAGTAAGCTTGTGTCTATGCTGTGTTAGGAGTCACACCAAAATGTACTCTCACAAGATATGATAAACAACTAAGTCGGAAAATCTATCATATAATACTGCAGCTTATTATCCCCCTCTGACGATCCTGTATTTTTTCCATTAAAGATACAAACATCTATTATATTAAAGCTTTAAAAAAATTGCTCTCAATTGTAACTAAAAAAAAAATTATTTTTACTATAATCTCATTAATAAATATAAGACTTGAATGCATTAATTTTTTTTAAAACTGAGTGAGAGACACTATATATCAAAAATCATGTTTTAAAATAGAAAAGCAAAAACTGGCCTGTTCAAGGTATCCAGCCAAAGGAAGTGTAGTTAGCAGCACTGGCTCTTTTTTTGGAGGGAGTTTATGGGGAAGCTTCAGATTCCAGTACTTCTCTGGTAACCTAATCAGATAAAAAGTAAGCACTTTTAAGATGTATAAACAGTGACATGATTGAAGATTAAAATGCAGTTAGTGTATTCACCTCATAAACTTCTGAAGGTTTTCTTCACTTTGAAAAATGTATATCTTGTCTTGGTATTTTGCTGCATACTCGATGTTGCCAGGCATCAGAGCTTCATATCTGAAGAGATGGAGCAAGAATTACAGTCATTCACAGAAAATGGAAAACATAATTTGTGTGTAAATTCATGAGCTACTGGTAGCCTTCTGGTAATTCAGCAAATGTAGCAACTACAAAAAAAATAGCAACTGGATCATCCAAGTTTCCACTACACAACTGACGGTTACAAGGTTCAAAATCTGATAGTTTCTACCTCAAAATCTGCTTATTAAGGAACTTTTATAGTGCTTCTTTAGAGCTTCTCCATTTAAAATGTCAGTCATAGTTGTTCAGGAGATTAAAAAGGGATAACATGGAATCTCCTCTGATGAGAAATTCTTGCACACTGAGGAAATCTGTGTGACTTTATGGTGGAGCTTTATGGATCTCTTTCAAAAATCATAATAGCTAGTTTTGCATTTACTAGGGATTTATGAGATTTCTTTGAACCTTTGAAGGCTTAGGATAGAGAGAATTCAAACTATATCTGTCCATCTTCATCATGAAAGACACCAAGCCAACACAGATCCTTGTAGAACCTATAGCCATGTAAGTATTAAAAGGTAATTTTATCTTGATTTCCAAAGCCACAGGCGCAATATATAAAATTGTAATCACTTTTGCTGTCCAAACCCTGAACAGCATTAAAAAGTACTTTGAAAATATTTCTTCATGAATGCATTAATATAGGACACATACTCTGTAATTCAGATTATGAAAACTCTAGTGACATACCTCTTTTTTCCATCTAGGTAAGTGACTGGACAGTATCCCTGCATTTCAGCCTTCACAGGGAATAAGGCCATCACTTCTGCTGCAGTCAGTTTCTTTGGTAGCATATGTGGGGGTGGGAGAGGGTGAGATGCCAGTGACGATACATAATCCTCTGGTCTGCTCAAGAATTTCTGTAGCAAAAGAAATGTTTCTATCATGAAAGAAGCACTGTAGGACTGTTGGTCAAACTCCAGAGGACTGGCTCACACAATTTAGATACCTATTTTTTCTACAATGCAACAGTGTGTTGGCACTGCCGTTGCTTGTGAGTAATTTCTTTTCCAGCCTACTCTCAGCTGAAGTAGTCACTACCCACCCACCATCCATCACTATCTACTGCTATCATAAACCACTTTCTAACCCAATCTCCCCACAACACAAAAAGGAGAAAGTTACTGTTTTCAAATGAATGTTTTATCTGTGACAATTTGTAAGACGAGCTTTAGTTTAATGGTGTCTGTGCTGTATATCGTCTGTCTAGACATTTGTTACCAGAAGTATGCAGAACAAAAGCTTGACTTCTAACAACAGTGGTCTAATTCAAGTTGCATATTACCTATTTCTGTGTGGAATCAAAGAATCTAAGCAACAATGCTCCCTCTTCCCATAATCCCCTCCTTTTTGACCTGCTTTTTGACACGCACTTCCAGTTCTTCCTGTGAAGCCATTTTGTAATAGCGCCCTTGAAATTCTGCAGCAAACTCCAGTGAGGGGGTTACAGAGCAGTCAATCAGTTCACCTTTCTCTGCAAGGCTAACAGGACAATACTGTCCACACTCCCCCAGCTGATCCTGCAGTTCCTTGGGAGTGACACCTAAATAAGCAATGCTGGCTGCTTTTCCTGTTAATGAAAGCAATTAATGATAATGTGTTATTTATGAGAGACATAGAAACATCAAACAATTCTACTCAGGAATGCTACAGTCTAGAAGGTAATTCATAATTTGAAAATTATACAAAATAATGAGAACTAAAACAGCAATTTGATAATAAAATGAAGTTGTAACTCATTTTGCCAATTAATTTTAATAACATTTTTGTAGCATTTAAGAAATATAATCATTATTAATGATGTGGGATACTCTGAATGCTCAGGTTATTAGTCTGTTCTTCTAATTTATGATTTATTGTTTCACTCCTTTGTGTTACTAAGGGACATTTCAGCTATTATTTTATATCTTAACATTGCTGAAAAAGAGTACAAGGTGCGATGAAAGCCTCCAATTTATTCATCCATATCTTGCAAATGTTACAGTCTATCTGAAGGAAATATATTCAAAATCTTGAATAAAATACCATCTCAAGCCCAAATTACTTAAAAATCGTGCTTTTTCAAGCTTGATGTGTAAAAGTTAAGTGTATTTTAATATTTTTGATTATGACTCCAATTTTTAAGATGGGTGCAACCACAGAGCTGTAAAAGTTAAACCTAAAAGGTGGATATAAGATGAGGAAGTATATTTACCCTTCAGAGGAATTCTGCTTAAATAGTACAGACATGTTTAAAAGGCATATTTAATCCTGACCAGTGCTGACACACAAAAAGTCAAGTGGGAACCGTGCCATTTTAGAATAAAGTGGTCTTTTTCCCAAAGCACAGGAGTTAACAGAGAGGAAGTTAACAGAGACGGCATATTCAAGCTTATTTCTAGATTCTAAATTAACATCTTCCCTCTCCCTCCCTCTTCCTTCACTAACTTTGAAGTGAAGCTGCAAGCTAGAGTTCCCCTTGTTCCTTTGGGGTACTCTTTGTGATTTTTACGACCCAGTGTTGCTGGATCCACCATGGACCAAGGATTCTGCCTTCTTTTAGCAGATTTCTGTTACCCTGTTCTTTGGAGGATGGCCTCAGACTACCCTGTAGCTGGCTTTGTCTCCACTCTTTTCAAGAGATCTCTTCAAGATCTCTGCAGATGAGACTGAGGAATTTAAGGGTATGTATGTGCCGAAGAATTAGCCTCATTCAAAGAAAGGTGAAGTTGTCATGCACATAGTACAATTCAGCTTTTTAAAGAAACAAATATTCTGGGAAACTTTGTTTGTCTTTTACCTTCTTTTTTTCTTTCCAGGTATATCTGCATTTGTTTAACAACCATCTGAACTTCCTGCAGAACAGTGTTCCAGACCTTCCATTTGCTACGACTGGCATCAATCACATACCAGTTCTGATGTTCCTTCATATAGTAAGTTCTAATATCATCAATGTGCTCTTTATAGCAGGAATTTTTAATAGCTAAAATCTGTTGGCTGTCATGTTCAGGATAGGGTGGTCTAAAGACAGTGAAAAATAAGAGTGATTTAAATCTGAAGATTAGATAATTTCATTGAATTTCAGGTGCAAATTCTAGAGTTCACTGTAAATTCTTTTTACAAAATTTTTCTTATTTGACACTGTAGAACATATTCGAGAAATGCAAATTTCTTATTAAGAATACTACCAGCTACATGTGAAAAGCAGTGTACTTATGATCAAACAGTCCTGTTCAAGAATGAAGAACAAAACCTTTTCTATTTATGTCCCAAATACAACTCAATAATTATTTTGCAAAGGATTTGGAATGTATCAACACATATTACCTGACATGCACAACGAATACCCCTTTAAATGGTACCCTGATATTGCACACTTGATTTGTACTTAAGCCTATAAAATATAATTAGTTTGGTATTTAAAATGAAGTTTAAAGTAAATACTTTCAAAAACACATCACTGATTTAATTTTTTGCAATGCAAATTGTCTTTAGTCTTTTAGTAAACAATTTAACATTGTACTGATTACTTGATAAAAAGAAAGAGACAAAAAGGACAAAATGAAAGAGGCATGCAGTAATGCTCCAAGCTATCTGGAACTTCTTAGAAACACTTCCTCTAATGAGAAACAGGTTCTTACACAATTTAATTTTAAGGTGAATGTTCTGCTCTTTTTCATTCTCTGTCTGCTTATAAACTACTTATTGTTCTTCCTCAAAAACAACCAACGGCTGTTCAAACAGAATATTTGTCTTCTCAGAAAAACAAAGAAGGGAATGAACTGAGTTGAAAGGCTTAGAACTTCTGAATTCTGTACATTACTAAATATGCATTATTTCCGTATTTTTAAAAGAACTCTACTTAAGTTTTTAAAAGATATCAGTATCTTTTATGATAGTAATTAATGAAAAATAAATTTCAGCAGCAGAGAGAAATGGTAACATTTCTGATGTATAGTCTCATTAAACCAGTTAAAATAAGCAGTGGGTGCACAGCACTGCACATTTGTAATCACAGTCATGCAATTGAGGGATCTGGCCAGAGTTTGCCCCAAACACATTACATCCCTGTTTCTGGTCTATGGAAATCAAAGCATTAGAAAGGAGAGGGACTGGTTCCCATGTTTTTCATATGTGGAGTTCAGAGACAGCTGAGTTGTGCTCCAGGTTAGATACAACCTCTGGGTATAGCACTGAGGCACATAAATAGAGATATTACAATACTGTGTAGAAAAAAAAAAAAATTCTATTAGGGAGTATCACTACCGGTTTGTGCTTTCCTTATCCAACAGTGCTCTTCTGAACACTTCCTTTGTATCCATATCGAATTCAAAGATTTTCACTGGATATATCTTAGTTGATTCCAAGAGATCTACGTGTTTTCTTGTTAGAGGATATCCGTCAATTACAACTCTACACAAAAACAGAAACAGAAAAATAGTTTTCCTAAGAAGTGAGTTTCCAATCAACCAGTTAAGTCTATGTATATTTCTAGTATATATTCCATGGAGACAAAAGTCTACACCCATGACATGAAGTTATCACTGCTCTCACTTGATAGGCACATTCTTCACTCCTAAGAATTTAAGACCAAATTAAAAAATCAAGTAGGTAGAAGAACAAATAGTAACGACAAAAGGAAATGCACAAAGGGCAAAAGGTAAGTGGATGGCTGTGACTTATAAAAATGGTGTACTTTAAAATTCTGACACATCAATCATTCAGAAACATCATTTTAATTATGAGAAGCCTCCATGTGGATTGGGAGGAGCAATTTTTAAAGTGGTAAGTAAAATGATTTAATATAGTATTTGAAGAGTTTTTAAAATCATATTGAAGAAGAAATGCTTTTCACATATTAGGCAATACTGGAACAAAATATACTGCAACAATATTACAGGATTTAACATGAAAGAGAAGCTGAAAGAATTCTGATCTCAAGCACAAATAATTTTCAGAGATTGTTGCAGAATTCCCTTTCTCTATAACAATTCTCCTTTTTGGGGAGGGAAGTTAAATGTCATACAATACTGATGATAAAGCTTTTTAAGTCTGCCCAGTTTCAAAGGTGTTTCAGTGGTGGAGAAAGAGCCTAGGATGACATATGAATGAGGTGGAAAGACTCACTGGTTTCAGTTCCTCCTTAATAACTTCAGCTGTTAAGAAAACCAGAAAAAAACCCTTGAGTACTGAACCAGCCTGCATGATCAAAGAGAGTCAGGTGTGTCCAAGATGGTTCTGGAGTTGGTATAAGAGAGACGAAATGGTAGTTCTCAAAGGGTAATAGAAGATACTGACTTGACTTGTATAGTCAATAGAAGATACTTGACTAAAAAAAAGTAATTGTCATAAAGTATATTACTTGGATTTACTGGAATATAGTTACTTGAAAATTGCAGAAAATTATGCTTCAGTCTCATTTCACAGAACAATTGTAAAAAAATCTCCTTTCGTACAGATTATTTTCTTAATGCAGAAACCACTGATGTGTTTTAGTGAAACTGTTTTACAGCGATAACATGAGAATCCATGCCTGTGAAGGGACTGGCATGTCTTAGGGAAACCCCCAAAACCCCAAGAAGGCTCTTACCCAATGGCATTATCCACGTGATTTAGCAGAGCCACATCTAAAGCCTGGATGGCCAATTCATCAGGTACAGTGAGTCCTTGGTGAAGATGTGACTGTACCTTAAATGCCAGCTCACTTTCTGGCTGGTTGTTTATCACAAACCGGATGGCATCTCCTAAGGACAGGCGCAGGAACCCATAATCACTTGCAAGTCTCTGGGAAACTGGAAAATATTTTGATTTCATGTCACAACTTTTAAAGTAAGCAACATCACAATCTGGCATATGCACAGGGTATGCTAACACTATTCAATTTAGCACAAATCTCAGCAGATATTGTCAATGTTATTAGAGTGTGTTAGAAAATATGCCTCCATTGCTGCTCTCTTACACGACAACCCATGAGTTACATCATTTATCCAGGAAATGGGAATTACGGCAAAATATGAGATAATTTGAACCTGTCTCTTTTCTTCCTAACATCCTGTTCTAATCAATAACTATGGTTTAAAATTAATTTCCTCCTCCTCCAGTAAAAGGCAGAAATGTGTGGATTGACAGTCATCGTCGCCCTGCTTTTGCATGTTTAAACTAAGCCTTCTGATGTTTTAGAACTCTGAGCTGAGTTCCCATACTTTTTCACGTAAACAAGAGAATGTTTGCATTCTTCTGCTCCAGAAGGAGCATTTGAGTGATGGGGATGTTCTCCAACCCGACTGATGGAGTGATCATCTCTGTGGCCAATAATTGGCCACTTATGTATGGTGTATATAAATGGAGTTAGAAATTTGAAATAAAGAGAGAACACTTTCATGCCTGACCTTGTCCTGTCCTGCCTGATTCTTTCGTGCACCTGCAACATATGGTGAAGACATTGCCACAAGTCATGGAGGAGGAAGGGGAGGGGAGAAGAATGGAAATCTCATGGGTTTTTTAATCTAGAAATATGGAAAGAGACTGGGGAGTTTGGGGTCCTCATCCTTGATCTTAGGACTATTTCTCCATTTTACATTAGCTTATATTGAGTGAAAAAAAAAGAAACTATAATAAATAATACAAGGGGTATAAATAGTGTAAGTCCAGGTTTTCTAAGTGCAAGTCTAGGTCACTAACATCTTAAAGACTTGGGATAAAATTCAGGTGGACAATGCATAAGTATCAGACTGTCAACTGAGATATTAGAGAATGTAACTAAAAGAATCTGTGCCCAGCAAGAAAAGCAGGAAGACAAATAATATTAATGGTTTATGATTTCTTAATAACAGTAAGGACAGATACAGCTTGAGTCATTAAAAATGATTTTTTTAATAGAGAACTACTCATACCTGTAGTCTTTCCAGATTTTGGAAGTCCCACAAATGCAATCTTTACTGGCACAGAGAGGTGAGGTTTTGGCTGACAAATATATTTGATGGGATTTGTCATAAATATTTCTTTATTTTCTTTACTTGAAAAGAAATAAATATATTGTCGATGGATTACTGGAAAGACTGCACTTCCCTGCCTTTGCTGTGGCTTGATCACATCTCCTTGGCTTAACTGTATAACATACAAAATGAGAATCAGTTAATTAGGTTTGACAAAGCCTCTTCTTCCTCCCTCCCAGAGAAGTGGCTTTATAGGAAGGTAGAGGAGTACCAACTGTATGAGACAAACCATCAAAGCATTCTGAAATTCACACAGATTTTGCTCAAATCTGAGAAACTTCTATACCTACATTTCTTGTTAAAAAGATGAAATAAACATTGAAGACAGAAAGAATACTTCCTATTTCCAGTAGGTGGTACCGTAACACTTTACGTCTGTCAAGATAGTGTAGTCAGAGAAGATTAACATAACAGTTTTTTGAATTTTCAAAGAACAAAGAGAATAATTTTATTCCTCAGTGAATTAGATTCACCTGCCTGTGTGCCAATAGAAAATACACTGAGAAGATTGTATTCACCAGAATTCATATACAAATGAAGAAGATGTAAAAAGATATCAATACTTACATTATGGTCAAGTGAAAAATCACAAGAAGATAAACTGAAAAAGTTCTTGGAAAAATACATGCACTGCTGATGAAATCTTTTCAAACACATCAGACAGCCCACTAAAAAGTCTGCAGTGTTCATGGATCATCGACATGTAAGAGATGCAATTGGCAGAAATAGTCATTGAAGTAATGCCAGATTAATTCCTTGCACTACTCTTCTCTATGGGGAAACTTAGTCATGTCCCTGTTTCAGCCCTTCCTGGAAGAACTGTCTTAAAGTGTCAATAAAAGATGCTTTAAAATAAAATGTAGAAAAACAATATGTAGAAAAAGTTGCCCAGACCAGATGGCATTCATCTTACCATTCTAAAGGGACTCAGAAGTGTCATTCTGAGTAACGTGTAACATTGACCTTCCTTAAACAAAAAAAAAAAAAAAAAAAAAAAAGAAAGAAGGGGGAGAAAATTACCATTTTTAATTTTTATTTCCTCCAGCATAGAATCTGGCAAAAAATAGTCCAGTAAATCTGACTCTGAGCAAACTGAAATACATTAAGGAAAAAAACCCCAGTACTTACATGCATACATATCAAATAATAGGAAGAGCCAATTCAGCTTCTTGTCAAGAAAAATCATACCTCCCAAATCTATTACTATTCTCTGATGGAGTCAGTAAGGTTGGTCTGGTTATTACAGCTAGAGATGAGGCTGTTCTGTGTGGCATTGTCCTGCCAGACTCTTCTCATATCCTTAGGTTCCTACTCCTGCATCAAGTCATTTCAGAGTGCTTGCCCTCAATTTATGGAATTTCATGGGTCTGCTCTGCTGCATATCTGCTTCCATTCCTCACTCAGCTCATAATGTTTATTCTCTGTTTATCCAATCAGTTGCATAACTACTTCCCCTGCCCACCAGATATTAATCTCAAAGTAACAGGCATATACTCAATCTGCATTTCTACCCCAAAACTTCCAGTCTGTAATCAATTTTATAATTTCTATTGTTATCCTAAAATGTCCTGAAAATGATCCTATTTCCCTTTCATTTTTATCAGTTTGTACATTTTCAATGTCAGCACACCACTCTTATTTTATCCAATAGCTTCCTATGACTTCTTTCTTTTAACTGAATTGAACTTTTTGGTTGGTAAAAAACACTGTATAGAACAAAGGAATGAAGTGGAGAAATGGAATACAAAAATGTGAAATCTGATAGAACAAAGTGCAAGGACTAGGGTGTAGAGACTAATTGCAATTGAACACATAAACTGTGGTTCAGTAGTTGGAAATAAGTTGGAAATAAGTAGTTGGAAATAATAAGATAAATCTACTTCTATTAGTAGGTACCAAGATTATTAGATGCCAATTGATGCAGCCATGAAAAAGAATGAAGATTCTGATTCTAAGGCTAAAGAGTGACAAATGTGATCTGGAACAGGTGAAGACCCAGAATGATGCTATACAAAATGGAATAAAATGATTTGATTAATTGGCATAGCAAAATGAAGGCCAAGGTACGTTTCCTTCAGGGCCTTCGTGCTTTCTGTATGTTGTTCACTGGACTTTTTTTCAATTAATCTTTTTAATTTTTATTTACTCACAATCCAATCTGCTTTTCTTTCTAGCATTAAACCAAAAGAATTACTGGTGAACATTTAGTTTCCTACTTTGGGAATAGTGATGAGTACTTTCTGACCTCAGCTTTCCAGATCTCTAGTAAAATACCATGGAAATAGATTTGTTGCTCTTCAAAAATTTTAAATTTTGACAAGAAAGAATTATTGCAAATTAATTAAGTACAGCTAACATTTTTTGCCACTACTAGGTTTGATAGGCAGTTCTCTGTGTGTAGCTTCTTACAAATTCATATTCCAAATCTTTTCTGTTTGTTCTCAGTACTATAGGAAGGTTTTAAGACCTTCTCTGTTGTCCTGTGTTTTGTCCTGAGTTAGGCATTTCTTTCTGATTCAATGTCACTTTTAATCATGTTATCAATGATAGTATAACAAATTTTACTAAATGCCTCTGAGCCTTAAATTGGCTGCAACACTGAAAAGACCAACACCTTTTATTATTAATGCTTGCTGTATTTTTTTATATTCAGTGGTGTAATTTTGATTCAGTAATGTAGTTTTCATTAAATACTTCTGGTATTAGTTGCTACTGTCTGATAACATCTTGTTAATGTGAAATAGTTTTAAAAAGTGTGAACTCTTGAAAACATTCTTCAGCCATTTAAGAACATTACCTTGACTGGATCCCACTGACCAAAAGAACTTAGTAATTTATATGAGAAAAAGAGCATCTTCTGTGCAAGTGGCAAACTTATTGGGTAACATTTCTCAAAAATGCTCCTGCGGTTTTCCACCAGACCTTTCAGCTTGCTGTATATTTGATAGCACACAATGTGAGGCTTCCGTCCTCCTTTGATCTCAAGTGGTGGTATTAATAACTTTTCCAGTTCTTCCTGTTTATCAAAACATAGTGAAGTATTTGAATCATAAATGCAATCAGGTTTTTAATGAAGACTGATGGCAAGATTTTCTGTGAACTATCGAGGATTTCCTAAGCATGTTCTCAGCCAACATAAATCAGCAAAGTTTGATAGGAATTTGTCTTTCTGCCCACTGAAGTTTAAACTTCTCTATTACGTGACACACTGCTACAATATTGAATTATTATCTGATTTTGTAAACCTTCTATCTGGTCAGTGGGTAGAGCTTCTTCTAAATCATGATTAGTTTCTTTCTGAAGTGAGATACATAGTAGATAACAAACAAATGTTACCAATCTACCTACTGTGCCTTAGTTGTGGCATTAGCCATGCAGATATCTGGTGTTAGATGAGGTTACCTCGCCATAGGCAATTGCACTGATTTCAAGAAAATTATGTCACTAGGTGTGGGAATGGTGCTAAACACCTGGCATCTTAATTGAGATTAGATTTGGATTTTTCTTTACATTTGCTTTCATCACTAACAACTAGGAACTGTATTAAAAAAACAATAGAGCTGTCTAGTAAGAATTTTGCCTCAAAAATTATTTTGAAATACTGTTCATACATTCACAACTCTGAGCTGGTTGCCTGTGTCAACTGACCTATCAAAAACGAAATGACACCAAGACTGGATAGGTCTACCCAAAAGCTTCTCATTTTTTTTTCTCTACTATATTAGTAATATAAATTATATACACTTTAAAGTCTATACCTTCTCAGTACAGTCTTCATCTTGTTCACATTCTTAGATAATGAGTACAGCAGCACAGTTATTTAGGCACTATAATATTTAAATGTGAAAAATAAATACGGAAATTCTTCTTCATGTGATCATATAATTTAACAAAATAAGCAGTGGTATCAGTACCTGCACGCTTTGTAATATATCTACTTCTAATTCAAACTTCTCTGAAATTTCATTTTGGATGCGCTCAATAGCATCTTCTTCATTTTCTTCTTCTTCTTCTGGTTCTTCCTCTTCTTCTTCTCCAAACTCTTCGGCAAGTATAGCTTCAATATCTTCATCCTCCTCCTCCTCCTCCTCATTATCCTTATTTGCTAAAGCCTAAAAAGACAAAATATTTTGTTGTTTCGTATCTATGATACAGATATTTTGAAGGAACATATGATAGTCTTGTCTCTTTTTAAATTAAAAAAGCCATTTGTTGAATGAAACCTCATTTTGGGATATCCTTATCATATGCAAAAATCTAGTAAATTCTAGAATCTTATTTCAGAAGAAAATACAGCAGTATTGCATAGTGCATACAATAAAGCATCATACCAACTCCAAGAGTACTTTAAAAACCTGAAGAGCTGCACTGCAGTTTTGATAAGAGGAGTGTTTTTTCATACATGGTATTGTAGTTTGACAGGACTTTGTTATAAACAACTGTGTTTGATGAAAGTGTAGCTGACAGAATATCATAAGCAGTCAAGTAGTACATGAATGCATTTATAAATATATTATGTAATTGACTTTGGGCAGAAATCCTCATACAGTCCTATTCTGGATTAACCATGGATTTGACAGTGTACTGAAAGGCACATGCTTAATTTCAGTTAGTGGGGCTACTCTTATGCTTACAAATTATATACATTAAACACATTCATAAGTATTTTCCTGAATTGAAGCACATATGGAGAATTCTTTTTACATAGTTTTTAGTCTTCATGAATCCGTAGTTTCTAAAGGAATTCAAACATAATATAAAATTACTTTTGAAGGTCAAAAGTAATTTCTCGTAGTCTATCATAATTTTACTGTTCTACATTGTCCTGAAGTCTGTGAGTAAAAGCTCTAGAAATTTCTGTGGTATGAATGCAAACACTTCTATTTAAAAACTGTCTTATTAGGTTGTTTTCTTACCTCCTGCTTTTTTTTTTGTCGCTCGGCTAAAAGTTCTTCCCTTCTTCTGGCAATCTCCTCATTCTATTAGTGAAAAGAAGATGTAAAAGACTGATGACACTTCCTAATAAAAGCTCCCATCTGAAAATTGGTAATGTAACCTATAATTAACACTGTTCTTTACACCTTAAAATTCTGTTCCAGCTGGTTGTAATGTTAAAAAATACTACCTAGAGTTTGAAATGTTGCAGACCAGATATATCTCTCTACTAGGCAAACATGTAAGTATATTTTAGAAAAACTAATTTGGCAATTTCTGAAATTAATATTAGAGGGGGAAAAAACCCTGTGATTTTTATCACACTAAAAATATACTAATAAGTTTATTGATAAACTACAGAGTTTCTAAATTTATAGGTGGTTTCTGCCATTTGGCAAGGGCGTAACTGGATATGGTAGTAAATGGTGGTGTTCCTTTTGATTGCTTAGGGATATTAATGGTATTGTGTGATTCTTGTCCCAAATTTAGTTGTCCTAACTTCCTGTGTTCCAACCGCTCTGTAGTAATTAGACTCAGACCTTTTCTGATATTACATGTGAAGTACTTTATCTTACTTTTATAGAAACTGAGGAACCTTGAATATATTACATGTGCCAACTGTAAATGTCTGCATAGAGGCTTCAGGTCACCTCAACCAGTTTGTAACCTGTTCAACAGCAGGCACAGCTTCATCTGAATGGGACAAAGAGCAGCTCCAACAGCACTGGGAATGTGGCTCAGAGTTACTACATTCCTGTGCAGAGTATCAGAGTTGGGAACACAGACACACTGCCCATATGGTAGTGAAGTCAGCCTATGGGAGATGCTGATCAACTCAACAGCGCATGCTCAGGGAATCTTGGATGCAACAATACTAGAGTACATGAACTGTCTATTTGATTTTTTTATCGCCATATTCCCTCCCTCCAGTGACTTGCCTTTTTTCCCAGACTTTTCAGGACTGCCATTTATCTGGCACATCTACTTTTCTTTTGGGCTGCAAGATGCCCAAACTTCTGCGTACATTAATTGCACAGAAGAGGAAAGCAGCCCTAAATTATTTTTGGTTCCTATGGTAAACCTAGGAATGCTGTGAATGTGTAGGACTGTGTCCCCTGGCTCCAATATCTGTTACTCCATGTGCACTTCACATTCCATGTGCACTTCAGCTTTAGGAGTTTCAGAATCTGTGTTCAGACCTCTCCTGTAGAAACAAACAAACAAAATTATATAGGGCTGAAAACTTACCCTTTTTTTTGCTTTTAGTTTCTTCAGCTTCATTTTATATTCCTTTTTTTTATGCTGTCTGTCTTTCCATTTTTTCAGACGTGGAGGAAAAAGACGGTTAAGAATGTCATCTTCTTCTACTTGAATATAAACTACAACATCAGGACAGAGTCCTTGTTCTGACAAATAGTTGGCTTCATCTGCAGTACGAGGGAAGCCATCCAGTATAAAGCCTGTGGACCTAATGGGAAAATAAGGTATTTACCATTACACAGTGTAATTTAAAGTGTAACACAGTGGACATGTGATTAGTTTGAAAAAACCCCCACAAACCTTCCCATATTAAATGCATATGTGTAGTGGTTTCATCTGTGCGAACGTAAAGTTTAGTTCCTCTTTAACTAAACACCAAACTGTGTTAACCCTTGACAACATGTTAGGAGTAAAATTTAAAAATACTTTCAGCTAGTATCTTTTGACAATGTAAAACTGCTATTTTGCTGTGTATTTTAATTGGTGTACTTACAAATTAATTTCTTCTGAGGTTTTAATTTGCAATGCTTAAATATTTCAAAGGAACTTAAACTAAAACTAATTGTGTCCTCAGATTTGCTTGTGTGACTCTAGAAACAATACTTCTTAGGCACTGGTCTCAAAAAATGGAAGGTGCCCCAAACCCTTTCCTGGTAACAACTCTCAAAGAAAGCTTGTGCCTGAAAATTTATGTTTCTTCTGTAGTATAGAATGAGAAATCTGCTACTCAGCATGACTTTATATTTCTCTTCCTGCAAATGCTAAAAACAAGTCAGCTATACCCGGAAAGCTCCAAGGCTTATTGGACCTCTTACAGTTTTGAATTAGACGAGTATTTATGTAAGGATGAATGTTGTGTTAATGAGAAGCTAATATTTATATCTACTACTTTAGACTTTAATAGGATTCACTGTAAAATTGCAGAAAACCAAAGAAGCTAGAAGAAGTGGAAGTGGAGGGAAGAACAGGTAGCCCTGGATGCTGTGGGGAAGAAGAGTATAACACGTTATGTTTCAGTAGTGCAATGTATTGTGATGTGACATGATACAATAGAATATAATCTAATACAATATAATACTACAACATTATAAATAATGCTGGGTATTTTTTTGTCTTGGTGCATTGTTTTTTTCTAGAACTGATCTCCCTGCTTCTACACTGTGTAGAGAACCATTGTCCCCAGTCTGTAGTCAGGACAAAAATCATATAAAAATATAAAAGGTTTGTTTTTGTATCTATGCTGTAAGCCCATGAAAACTACCCAGCTATTTAGGAGATTTAGTCCAATTCAGGTGTGCCAAGTACTTTTGTCCAATCCTGTGTGCAGGATATGAAGCATGATATTGTCAAAATATCAATTAAAATAGTACCACCATAGTAATGACAGGTAGGTCATTACTCATAAAATGTACAAGAGTCTTGAAATAATCTCTGCCATAGTTATTTACAGTTGCGGACACAATGGATGATATACTTCCTAAAATTAATGAAAGAAAGAGAGAATCTAGTTACAGTTACCGGAATGGCTCTTTCTTCCACCAGTCAGGAACAATCTTATCAAGGACTTCTGCAGGTAGTTCCATATTATCCATTAGATTTGCTTTGATTGCCTCTTCCTCTTCAGTTAATTTCACTTTCTTTATGTAAAGAAAATCCACCAAAAATTTTATAAAAAACCAATGCAAACAAAAACATAAACAAGCAAACAAAACCAAACAAAACCAAACAAAAACACTCCAAAATCAATCAACCAAAACCAGGAAGAAGTATTTACTTGACATGTTTATTGGTTTTGGCTAAATAGGGATATTGCTTCATTTGAATTAAACCAGCAGAAACAAACTCATTTGCTACATTGCATCATACTACATTTTAGGATATTCCCTAAAATTAGGGCAATTGCTGCCGTATGATTTTCAATCCTAAAATCAAAAACCTAAAATCAAGCACAACTGTTAAGTATTTAACTATACATATGCTCAATTCAGAGGAATAGAAACTGAAATGAGCACAGTTTCTCCTAATTGCCTACAAGCAGTTTTCCACTTGGCTCTACATGTTCCCATGCTAGAAGACTACCTGCATTACATCAGAATGTTTTTTCACTTTTTGAAAGCAACTATTATATTTGGATGGATTCCAAAAAAATATGTTGAAGAAAGTTATGTAAGGTTACATTGTATAGGCAAAAGAACAGATACCAGACAGATAGCATTGTTCTATACAACAGTAGTAGTATTAATGACTAGTCAAATGCAGAGTATTCAAATACCAAATCAAACTACTCAATTCTTGTGGAAAACTGTTGGGTTTTTTCCAGAATATGTAACTCTCTGAGATTGATATGGTTGAAGATGCACTTCTCATAGAATGGCTTCCTGACACAGACAGTGGTTAAAAAAAAAAAAAAAAAAAAAAAAAAAAAAAAAAAA
>VZSR01003807.1:27733196-27749881 GCA_013398615.1 Brachypodius melanocephalos | reverse complement strand
ATCAAAAGGCCATATCTGAATAAGAATTCCTATGCCTGACATCTATTCTGATAATGTAGCCATAAGAACTTGAGCACATGCTGGAAGTTACAGGTCTAATGTAGTGTGTATGAGTAATATTCTCTAGTGCCTGACACAGGATATATATTAAAAGATTTTTGTATGACAGAATATGCCTATGTAGGCAAAGTGGTAGCCAGATTTGCGAGACAGAGGCACCTTGAAAGAAATATGTCAAGTGACATTTTAGTGGGGCTAAAACAACCAGGATGATATCTTTTTACTGAACTTTCCAGACTGCATGGTATATTTTTGTTTGCCTTTAGTGGTTTTCCTTTGAATATTACAGCTGACCTTAAGCTTTGATAGATTAATTTCTACTGTCTTGTGCCAAAGTGAAAGAGAATGATACAACGGAATTTAATGAAGTTTTGCAGAGGTGGTGGATCAGTGAAAAATAGGATAGTCAGACAGTCCAGTGATATTCATATTCAGAGAAATGCTTGGGAACTCTACAACTTTGGAAATTATCCTCCAGAGTTTTGTGCAGGGACCAATGAATGGGTTTCTAAACTGAACTGAAATTGTATGAGCTAAACTGAGGTCATGCCATCAGATGAAGCACTTTACAAAAAGTATAAGAAAAGAAGTACTGATGTAGAAGACTGTTTCCCAGCAAATATAAAGATTACAAGAAAAAAATACTAACAGAAATACCTTGGTGTAAAACACGTGTTGATGCCAAAAAATAAAATTGAGTGAGAGCCAGCCATAGCTGGGTGTCAGAAACACTTGCCATATTTTCAGCTGTGACGACCAAGTTGTAAACTGACTTCTCAAAAGAACCTCCTCTTTCATTTTGATGAAAACCTGAATTTTTTGTTCTGACATCCATGACTTTGATCTGTACTCCATCTGTGTTGAAGCATTTGCTTCCAATATTACCTGCTCTTGCATTATTTTATCAGAACACTACCTTCCAGTTATCAGCGACCTGCTCCACATCTCAAGACAGTAGTGGCCTTGAATGTACCTTTGACTGCTCTATCAGCACCTGCAAGTGCGCCCCACTGACCTGTATGTGTCCAGTTCACATAAATGATCCCAAACTTGATCATATTCCATTTTTGAGTAGTCCTGTTTTTCACCCAGGCTTTCCTATTAGACACAGAGCCCTCTAGGCCAAAGACTAGACTGTATTTGCAAAGACCATGTTTCAGGGTCAGACTGTTATTTTCTAGATCTTTTACTGCTGTTGTACTGCAGAAGTTCTTCTTGCAACCCTTCACATTCCTCACTAGTTTCCACTTCCACAGAGTGCTCATCTTCCTAATGCTGTGCCTGAGTGTTGTTTCTGTATGCCTCCTGCTTTGTAGCCTGCTGCCTCTCCAGCATGCTTCCTTAAATCTTGTGGTAGGAAGTGTTTGAAGATCTTTGATGACTAGTAACCTGAGGGAACTTGGCAGGTTATCAGGAGCACACACTAACAAAAAGGCTCTTAAAATGTGATGCAGAAACACATTTCTTCCTGAGGTTGGATAAATCCTTATTTCTGTTGGGTGTGAGATAGATTTTCAGGTTTTTTCTGCACATTTTTGAAAGGTCCATATGCTGTGTACCTATGTTGAGACTTCTCCACATAATGAGTGGATTTTATCATACCCGTTGCTATCTAAAGAAATAATTTGCATTAAAACTTTGTGGATTTTTGTTTTTGTCCCAACAGATCACTGCCTAATAAAAGAAAATACTCTCCCCAATAAACCTTCATGTAAAACTTTCTTCTTCAGAGAAACTGCATCCTGTAAGAGATAGGGTTTAGAATGTGTATTTATAAGGATTTTAAGCAAGTAGTCAATCTGATTAAGAAAAAGGATTAATTTTCTGAAAATTATAACTCATTAACTATTCTACCAGTATCATGAACATACAGCTATTTGAAACAGTTTTTTAGCTGAGCTACAAGGTGTATTTTATGGTACCCAAAAGTTGCTTTATTTTTGTGGTTTGAAAATGCTGCCAATAGGCAAAGAAACACTAAAATCCAGGTTAAGAAACCTATTGCATTAAAAAAATACTAGCTTACCCTTTTATTAATGCTAAATATTTCTGATTTTTTATGAGGGATGACCAGACCCAAGGGCTGGTAGAGGCATTCTATCCTTTGCTCCAAGAGAGTGCAAAGAGCACACCTGGGGAACATTTTTAAAGTCCTGTGCAATTGGAACACATGCACTTGACTGAATCTGCATATTATAAACACTTAAAGGAAACCATGCCTTTCCATTATTATTCTGACCTTGACCTTTTTTTCCCTTCAGTTAGTCTTCCATTGGCCATTTAGCATCTATCTCTACTATTTAGAAAAGGCCTGTATATAAATCTTGAAAATATTTTGAAGAATGTTTGTGATACTTACAAGAAAATGTTGTCAAGAACTATTATTTTCAAATTTCATCAAATATTAAATTTAACATAATTTAAAATTTTTTACAGTTTTATAGGAAATTCCTATTCTGAAAATGGTTATTTTGTGTATGGATGTATAAAAGATTATTATTACCTTTTTGCTTTTTGCTGTTTTAGTTTTAGTCATGGTCTGAGAGAAGTCTTCCAGTTCCTCTGGTATTTTATTGTCATCTTCATCATCTTCATCAAAAGAGGGCCCAACTTTCCTTTTAGTTTTGGGCAAAATCAATTCCTGTAGATATTCTTCAAATTGAATATGGAAAATGCCTAATTTGTCTGCTATCTGTCGTGCACAAGTAGTTTTACCTGCTCCATGAATCCCAAGTAAACACACCCGTAAAGGAGGAGCCTATAGGGAAAAAATGGAATATTCTGTAACATTTTGGAGTGTACAGTGCACCCACCCCTATTGTTTTTTACTTCAAAAATATCATTATAAAAATTCCATCAAAAACACTCATATAATTTTGTATTTCAATTTTCCAGACTTTATAGTGCTGTTCTAACTAAACTGCCTGCTCTCTGGAACACCAAACAAATATACTACCCTACTATGTGCAGGTAAAATTAAACTTCATTAGACAATTCTGGTAAATTCTCTGTTTTTTTACCCTTTTTCAAATTACAAAAAACTCGCAAAACTGCCAATGTGTCATTTGTTAAACATATTTTGAGATTATTGTAAGCCCTTATAATCTTCCTCTCTTTTCTTCTGTATTTGCATCATTAATTCAATGTGTTAATTTAAATTTACATTTCAAAATCACTAGGGAAGCCATGTGCTTTATTTGCTTCAAGGACTTGCCTAATATGTTGTTACCTAGAAAAAAAAATCGGCAATAATAAACAAATCTAAATGGGAATGGAAAATAGTTATTTTAATCTGCTATTCTCTGCAATAAATAATTTTTAAGATTCTCACTTTTAGTGGTTCATTGTGAGCCACATACTCCTCAGGGTTCTTCAAAAATTTATCTCTGTACTCAGAAGTTGAAAAGTAATAAATCTTTTCTTTATATTTAGCTGCATGTTCTGGGAGTCCAGGGTAGAGGACAAAGTTCTCTTTCAAACTGACTGGACAAAAGTGTTTTGTGTCTCCCATGAGCCTTTTCTTTAGCATAATTGCTTCTTCATCCTGAAAATATGAAAATTTTAAAGAACTCTTAGAATCCAGGAGTTTACTTAGATTAAGTAGATCAGATTGAATTAAGCCAAATATATTAACTGGATGGTATTCTCAAAACAGTTTGTATGCTGAAAATAAGTCTATGATATACATACTTTTTAGATTCTGAGTCAGAAAACAAACGGTCCAAGAGAATTAGTATCATAGCTAGCCATTGAGGACCAAAATTAGGGCAGAAGTATCTATGATAAAATCTTTTCCTATTGTGTTCTTGAAACTGATTTTCTGGGGTTTTTTTCTTCAGAAAATACAATGAGAGCTGGTGTTACAAAGTCAGATACTCATCCAGTAAAGTTAATTTCTAAAATAGCTATTCAATACTGCTCTAGTACAGTCTGTGGATATCCTGTACTGTTAAATTTGGGGATGGGAATCTTCCAATATAGGACAAAAATAGAAAGGGAAAGCTAGACCTCTAATTTCATTAAAGTGGGTATGTGAAAATTATCAGTAGCTGAAATGGAAGAGGACTCTGCATCTTCTGATGTTTACATGATGGCTCATGGAATCATTGTTAGCTGACAGAAATCAAAGTTTACATTTGTTTCTTTAATAAAATTGCTCCTTGCCATCTGGCAGCAAACACTAGGTTCAGTCATTCTCTCTATTAGCACAGGGGTATTTGAGCTTCTTGCTGTAGTAAAACTACACTTGGCCACAACACAGAATTGTAGTTGAAGTGTTCTTGAAGCACATGCATATTTATTCTGCAAGAGGGCTTCAACTGGATCAAACAAAATCAGGATCAAGCAAAATCTGACTTCTCTGAGGTTATGTTCAAACTGAAAATAAAGGAGTTATAATAAAACCATAAATAGATAAAGCTAGCATGCTTACTTCTTCCTCTTCTTCCCCTTCTTCCGCTTCCTCTTCCTTTTCTTCACCTTCACCTTCCTCTTCCTGTTCCTCATTTTCCTCTTCAGCAGCCAGATCTTGTGCTTCCTCCTCTAAGTCTTCATCAGATAATTCCCAGCCATAATATTTAAAAGGTTCTGAAAAGGTTAGTTATCTTTTTTTTCTGTTTCAACAGTTATCATTTGGCTATACCAGAATATATTCTCTTTGTCCATAAAACTAAGCACATGCACAGAAGAAAACGACGACAACTGTATCTTGCATTTTTTCTACTCACAGAACAAAACGTTCTCCCTAGACGTGGAAATTAGCATATTGCCTCCTCCAAAAATGTAAATTCTACAGGTTGTTTTTGGTTGAATTAAATTGGCATTTTCAATGGGAACATGTATTACAAAAGTATTATACAAACACATGCAGATAGTACCATTACTGTTTGCAACAGGTTTTTTTTTTTTTTTCCTGTTACTTGCTGGGAAGAATCACCACTCAAATTTTAGTTTATTATAGAGCCAGCCCAACAGATGTTTTGTTAATAAAACACTTGATTTGTAGTGATAATAAGAAAAACGTAGTATTATTTATCCAGTGCTCAAAATTCTACAAGACCACACAAACAAAGAAATGTAATTTGCCAAAAAATTATTAAATTTTTAAAAAATTAATGTAAAATTCAGTTTTGAAACACAGTCTATGCAGGTGGTTAGGTTAGATTATTACACACCCTGAAAGTCTCACTAACCCAATGAATATTGTACACTAGTGAACCTTCACTATCTGTCCATTTCTCAAACCAGTATCCTGGCATGCACAGACAGAAAATGAAACTGTGGAAATGTGCTTTCAGAATGTTTAGGGAGGTATTATGCATCTATTTGCATAGCCATATTTTATATACATATTTTAAATATATATATTTTCCTCGCTCTTATATGTCTGAAAGACTGCTATTGGGCTTTTCAGCTGACCCAGAGAACACAGTATGACCCTCTTCATATTAGCAATATTAGCAAACTGAGTATAACCTACTCCCTATATGCTCCTCACATGGGCTATCCAAAATCCCTCCTGATAGTTTAAGTGCCAATCACATAAACATCGTTACTTACTTTCCATAGCCAGCACAGTTTGATTAAGCAGACTTTCTGGTGTTTGCTCAGCAATCTCTAAAACAACAACCTGAACTGAAGATGACTTCTTGATTTTTGATTTCACTTCTTTCCAATCATCCATGAAAAGGTCAATCTTTGTTTTAATTGTTTCCATTTCTTCTGTATCTGGAAAACCATCCTCTGCAAACTCAGGTTGCATGATTTCTGAAAATCAAATAATGTAAAATAGGCAATGCTACTCTAAAATGTTTGTCATTTAAAAACTATCATTATGCTTTAGGACTATTTTTATATTGCTCAAATATGGCGGCATACTTTTTAATGCTTCTTCCTCCCCATAATTATGAATTATTATATTACTAGTTTACAAAGACATTATGTCTTGGTATTTGTATTTGTATTTTGTCTTTGTATTTTGTCATTTGTCTTTGTATGACATTTTGTCTTTAATTATGTTGATACTCTATACACTGAGGCTTCTCCAGGAATATAAATGAGGTCAAATTGCTGAACGATATTTGCAAATGGTTATTTAAATCAGCACTGAAAATAAGTATTACTGTTTCTACAAAGAAATATAATATCGAATACATTAATCTAAAAATTATGATTTAATGATGAACAGCTTTCGACAGACTCTCCATATAGTCACACCTCATGCCAATATAGGAAAATTTGAATGAACAAATAAATGAAAATAAAGTAAAATAATCTCATCATGACTTCCCTCTGTAAATAGTGGAACTGAGAAACTCTCACAAGAAATTCTAGCTTTAATGAAGCCATGTCTGCATACAATTACTTGCTTAGTAATTAAGAGAGAGAGAATACTTTAATCTCTTAGAAACATGCAGAAATTTGTAATGTCTGTTGTTTAAGATCAGTCCAAGCCTGTTTCCTAACACTGTCTGAGGGAAAACAGACAGAAGCTAGAGACTGAAAGGATGCATTAATATAAACAAGAAAGTCACAGGTACTACACATTGTGAACGTGACAAAAACATACCAAATGTCTTGTCATACTCTGTGAGCAAATAAACAAGGGGTTAGTTTCTTCCACCACAGCTTCTTGCTGAAGAAGACAGATGGAATTAAGAACTTGATACTGACAGCTGATGTTGAATTTAAGACTTAATATTGACAACAGATACGGCATTAAAAACTTGATATTGACAGATTAAAAAAGGTTCCAATTAGGAACTAGGTAGCACTGCAATTACTATCCATTCATATATTGCTAGACCCTGAGAGTCTTGAGACAGAGTCATATCTCAGCTAGAAGATAATACCCAGGTGCCTATATGACACCATAAAGACCTTGTCACTGGCAGCAGTAATGTAGTGTTTTTGCTGCTGTTCCCATTCTCTGCACTCATATATTTTTCAACTCTGATTGTCTTTTTTTTTCTTGTAATTTTTCTTTTGTATTCTGTTAATAAGTGATGTCAGCTAACAAACAGAAAAGCAGTTGCAACCAGTGACTTAAATGATCTGATATTACATATTAAATTTGCTGGGACTTAAAGCATATGCTGTGTTTTTTTCTTGCCAGAAATGAAGATACAAGAAAAAATTTTATCAGTGAATGGAATGATTTTCTATTTCGCCAAAATTTTCCCCTTCTCTTGTTGTTCCTGTCTTGGTTTTAGTTTGTAAGAGCAAAACCAGATTTTGACACAAGTAACAACATGCTCAGCCTATTCCAATGCATTTCTACTGAATTTTTACATTAAAAAGGACCATTACTACTGTTCTTCTTTATGTAACTTTCTACATGAACAAAGGAGAGGTATTACTAAAAATGACAGTCTTTTGTCTGCCTTGTATGTAAAAAGCTTTGACTACTTTCTCAAAAATACAAAACCTAAAAGCACTAAAGCCTCAATGCTTTATGGTCACTCTCTGGCATTAAGCAGGCCAATGCTCACTCTGTCAAATTGCAGCGCTGTAACATTCATTTTGAGTTTGTCCCAATCTGAAAAATCCAGCCAATTTTTCTGGCTTATGATGGGTTAGATTGCCCTGTTACAATGTTTTTCATTAAGAACACATACTTTCTCCCAGACCCAAGTATCTCTCAATCTCCTCTTGTGGACTGTTGAAGAAATTTGCAAATGACACATTTAATTGTCCAAAATAGAGCCAAAAGGCAAAAAGTGTATAATGTAGCTGGATTTCAGTGATTAGGTACCAGTAAGATTTGGCAGGAAACAGATCGAAACTTAATGGTCAGAGCAGAGATGCTGCCTAATTTTTGTGTAATATTCTATCGACTAAAGCAGCACCTCAAAGTGCCAATATCAGCTGGGATATGTGAGTGCCTTCAGAACAAGGAACATCTCTAACACACCTTCTTTTGAAACTCCTTCATGGCCCACTAAGGTTAGTCCCTTGCTAGTTTGCTACTTGGGCTTATTTCCACAACCCTTTAGTTCATACATGAAATCAGGCACTTCAGAGGCAGTATGGGAGTTTTGGGTACTGCAATGTCTACATCTTCTTAAGGGTTTATGTCACAATGTGTAGCCCTCTAGAAATATGCTAAATTTCTAAATACTTAAGATGCTTTTAATAATTTTAGTCTTCTATTTTTGAGGTTGAAACTTTTATCCTCTCAATACCACCATTTACCTGAACTATAAACATGATTAACTGAGGTTTGAAGCAAGTTGGGCTCTCTACAGCAATTCATGTGCTGGCTCAGGGACCTGAGGGCATCCCTGGGCCTGGCTGTCCTCACCCAGCCCCTGGGGCTCCCCCTCCCTGCCCACAGCCCAGGACCCCTTGTCAGCCTTAATCCATCTCCACCCCTTAATATATCTCCACCCCTTTTTTTTTAAGTTATGAACAACACAACTATTAGACTGACACCTTAGTGGCTAACCTTCCTCTTATATGATTATTAGTCTAAAAATAAATCAAAGTACAAAAGGGCATATCATTAAGGAGAAAGACATTACAGATTTCAAATAGTTTGATCTTGAATTAGAAATACTGTTTTCCCTTGAAAAGGCTTACAAACATTTGCATTTTACTAAACCAGACATTAATACTATATAGGTCATTACATATACCCTGCAATGACATTTTTGCCTCTTGCCATGATTCTAAATAGGAACATAAATATACCTTTTCATGCACATTAAAAGATCTTGTGCAAATGGTACCATTGCATTATGTTGCATTCTGCAGTGATATATTCCAAATGAGACAGAGATTTAGCCAGGTAAAACCTGCTTAAATTTGGGCAGCTTGAATGCAATATGTAATGATGACTCCCTTTGGAACACAGGTTTTAAGAAAAGGAAAGGATACAGTAATAACTGGGTTACACTAACTGCTACTTGCACATGTTATCCCTGGCACAGTCTCGCTGCAGAAATCACATGTGCTGCCTTGTGAACCACAGCCCTATTCACAGCAGTAACACGTTGAAGATGGGATGAGGGCTGGCTGGATCTGCCTTTCAACAGATCATCTTACAGTCCAGCCCTTTAAAAACCTCTCAGTTCCCAGCAGGTCATGACACTTTGGAAATATACAGGCAGAACAAGAGATTTAAATGAGTATTTGGCATCATCTGAGACAGAATGTTGAACATGGCAATGAATCCACTTAACAGAGTAGCTCCCATGACCTTTAACCCAGATGCACTTATAATTCATGTCACCTCTCCTGACAGGCCATATTTAGCAAAGGATGAACCAGCATGTGTTCCAGCTTTGTTTTGCTACTTTAGACACATAATTCCAACAGAATACCTCTATCCAGAAAGTTTTGTTGCCTAAGGAAACATATCCAGAACAATTATTGCATACTTATAGAACTTTTAAATAGATTACCCAGGTCTAAGTGAACTGGAGAAACTTTCCCCTAGAAAGAGAGGAGAAGTAACTAAAGAAAAAAGGTTTATATTCCCAGTGAAAAGAGACAGACCAAGAATCAGACAACTCGAACCTCATTTGGTTTTGGTTCAGGTATTTCAACCTTATTATGACAAAAATGTTGCCTCCCTGACATTTAGTTTGTCTCAGGGACCAAGTAAGGCAGCTGTACCTTTGCCATTAGATATAAATTATAATATGAGGTTATTTACAATGAGAAGATATTTTTAAAAAAATTAAAAACATAGTCAAGACATGCAAAGAGAGCAATGGTTTAAAAATAAATTATATAAAAATGCAAACAACTTTCTCTCCGAGGAGGTGGCCTACTTAACAGTACTGTCCTTAATTTAATTTCCTTATCACAGTGGTGACAGGAAACAATCTTCCCCAGCCTTAAATCCTGGGCTTTTACAGGGAAAGCCTACATGCCAATCTCTCATATTCTTTTGCTCTGCATCTTCTGTGCTTTTACTGAGCATAGTTACCATAGAGACAAACAATCCTTGAAGGCTTTCTGCCCCCACATTCTCTAAGTGAATTGTTGAGGAAAGAGAGTCTTTAATATCTTAGTATCTGTGACTTTCTTCCCTCGGTCCATATGCAACATCAGAAAAAATGAAAAGGTCTTTCTTTTCTCCCCATTGAAACACTGCCAGAGCTGACACAGACACACCAGAAGCCAGCATGTCTTCTTCATTAGAGCTTAACTATCAAAATAAACAGAAAGGCAAAATATATGATAACAGTGACACTTTCATTTCTTGGAACTGATCTGTATTTCATTATGAATGTATTTTCAGTTGTCTTTTTGAAACAGCCTGTAGTTTGTTTATACAAACTTTCGATTTCTTCCTTATAAACTGCCAAATAATCTTCAGCAAGTTACAGTGAAATATACTCAACAGACAAACTTATATTGTAGGTACTGATTTTTTATTTGGAAAGACAACTTTGGTTTACATATAAAATTGATTTTTTCTAATGCATAAAATATGTATATTTAACAACTTTCTATTAAAATAAAATGGTTTATATTTGCTTTATTTCTGGTTTGTTCTTTAAAATATTCTAAAAATTCTAGCAGATAAAAGCAAAAATGTGTATTTTAAAAACTAAAGCAAATCATCTCCATTAAAGATGAGTTGCCTTCAAAACGTTTTTTGAGAGAAAGCTGTTACAAGATTTCATATATCTTTTCATTAGCTTATGGTTTTGTTTCATTTACAAGACTGGTACTGGATAGGGTCAAGGAGGAGAGATGGACAGACATTAAGTGAAGTAAATTAAGAGGATGTCCTTTCTCTTATTATGTTCAGAAAGTGAGAAGAGATTTCAGAAAGACTGATAGCTCTAATCATAGGCTTTTGTTCTTTTTTCTTCTGCAAAACATTGCATAGTTGTTCTCTACCAATATTCCTTTGTCTGTATTTTTCTGAATGAGAGACTAAAAGAATTTAAGAACTGAAGGTATTTGGGATTTAATTGAGGAAGTTATTCTTAACCTTTCTGGTCTTCAAATTTTGAAATTTCTCTGCCTAAAATTCAGGGATTACAGGTATTAAAATGCAATTATCACATCTGACTTATGAAGGATGCCAGAAAGAAGCTTTGAAGATCATGCAGCTTTGCTGAAAGTCTGAACAACTGTGAAGGTAATATCACTAGAGCTTGCTTTGAAGTTTGCAGCACAGGTAATTTGCAATCTCTCATCTCCAGTTTAATAAACTGTCCTTGTCCAAACTCTCTCACTGAAAAGCCTCCAGTTAAAGGTAGGGGAAAGCACAAATCAGGATGCAAGTCAGTCAAGAAAAACAAAGGAAATATATTTAGAGGCTGTAGGACTGAGCACACATCATCTGCCTGGTAAATGTTATAATTACAATTGATTCCAAAAAGTATTTATCTTCAAAGACTAAATAGGAAATGTACGTACTCGAACAGGTTTAATTATTTTTTTCTGTTGTTGTTTCAAATATCTTACTGAATTTAACATGATAAAAATAAAAAAGCAAGAATGTAGAATAAAAGCCTAAGAGAAGGGTATTGATTCAATCCTCCACCATCTGTAATGAGAAAGGAGATCAATATTAAAGATTTGGGATTCAATTATAAAGAGTTTATAACTAATACTGATTTTAACAGCTGTGAAAGCACAAGCATGAGAGGTGACATCTGGAATTATCAGCCCAGCTACTAATTGATTTTTGCCAAGAACTTCTGCCTAAATAGCAAGAGCAGCAGAAGAGATACTAGTGAAGATGGGGTTGTACAAAAACACCAGCCTGAGCTACTGAGGCATAAGCATGTGTGCCCCAGTTGAGTTTGCAATAGAAAGAAACTAATCTCTGGCAGAAATGTGGCAGAAAAAGAATATGCCAAGTATTACTCCAGGAAAATTGGAGTGAACCCACAGATCTGCTTGAAGCTGAGAACTCCTCTACAACAGCTAAAATACAGTCTCACAATTTGATATAGCTGTCTCCTAGTATAAATATGGTTATACTCATGCAAAGCTTCTGCAAAATTGCTTAAATAAAGTAAGAAATTCCTGAAAAAAACCTATCAGAATAATTGTGTCAAAGGACATGAAAAAAATATGAGGCTATAATTTTCAGCTAGACATTACAAGCAAGAGTTACCACATAAATTGATTTCTATATCTTTAGCAGACATTTCAGCACTGAACTTAGCTTCTTAACTCACTTAAATACATTTGTTGGATTTACATGAAGTCTCCTTCTACCATTACTTTTACTCTTGTGTAAGTACCTTGTTCATTACTGAAACCATTTTTTCCTTTTAAACACAGACAATATTATAAACTTCAATATGTTCAGCGCTGACGCAATCTCAGATTCCACTGACATTACAAAAGTTGTAATTACTAAAATGTGCATCTATTTATATAGAATAGAATAGAATAGAATAGAATAGAATAGAATAGAACTGTTTCAGTTGGAAGGGACCTACAATGATCATCTACTGCTCATCAATTCAGGGATGACCAAAAGTTAAGTATGTTACTAGTGGCATTTCCTAAATGTTTCTTAAATGTTGTCAGGTTAGGGACATCAATCACATCTCTAGGAATCCTGTTCTGGTGTTTAAACACCTTCTTGGTAAAGAAACACTTCCTGATGCCCAATCTAAGCCTCTTCTGGTACAGCTTTGAGCCATTCCTAGAGGACACCATATATGAAAGACCACAAGGGCATGATTTGGGGTCTGGAGTATTTTTCTGAGCTATCATTTTTATATTACAACTTCTATATATTATAGAAGTTGTAACATAAACACCAGTTCACCAAACTGTGAACATGTGAACATGTGAAATGTGAACATTCATTTATATTGTTGTAAAGACATGTCACATGTGAGAAAAGCTGCAGTCAATGTGCTGATGGCACTACACGTGAAATAAAATGATGTCAGGCTAAGAGCAGCATGACTGAAGTGTTTTGGTGAGTCAGTGTTTGATTATTGAAAAAAAAATGTAGATGTAGGAAAACATGATTTTCTCTGAACAAGGATTTAATATATCTTGAGACCACATGACATTATCACATCTATAATTAATAAATGTTGTTTTGATGCACTCAGATCAAATATAGTTAGATATTCAAAACAACCATAAACTCTGTTATTTGAGACATGGATGAAAAAGCATCTTTGTAGAAGCCTTTATATTTAATACTATAGGATTCATTCACTTTTGAGAAGAGCTGTGTGTTTTATCAGAAACCAGAAAAAGTTATAATGTGGATTTTTTAAAAAGCTTACATGCAACTTAAAGAATCCTAGAAAGCTACAGTATTTTTTCCACAGAGTAGGTGAAATGTTACCTCATTAAAAATTAAAAGCATGCTATCTTATTCAGTCTATCTTATACTACCTTTACAACTTAGGTCTTGTTATATATATATATGTAAAATAAATGCCAGACTAGGTCAGCAAAGAAAATGTATGTGAGACATACTGGTAATACAGAACTTAAGCTTGGCCATATTAATTTTGTATAGAAACCAGTATGTTATGTTTGAAAGAAAGACAGTAATAGCATTCTAAACCCTTGATGAGGAGAAGAACAAAAAAAAAAAAAAAAAAAAGAAAAAAAAAAAAAAGAAAAAAAAAAAAAGAAGTGGGAATTCATGCATTTTATTTGTTAATTTCATCTCCAGGTCTTGGGTGATAATTGATAATATGAATGGGAAATCTTGAGACTGCATAGTAGAGAAAGAAAATACTCCAAAGTCCCCAACCTAGTTCTTAACTTGGAGACAAATATTTATGCACGGTAATTCATCGTGACAGCAGATCCAAATCAGACAGAAACATTCTTCTATGAAACTAGGCACCGATTAAAGAAGGCTAAAAAGGAAATAAGACCCTGTAGCTCTTTGGACTATTGAGATTGAAACTAACTGGAACTAACTCTAAACCTCAATCCAACTGGCAGAGTCTGAGGTGCAAAAATTCAGGCTATTTGTAACAGCTGGTCTGCTGCCAAAATCTCACTCCTCACAGAGTATTCACCTCTGCCCAGGACAATTATATTTTCTCTACTGGAAACTAAGTATAACACAATTTTGATATAACAGTAGGGTCTTTACAGGAAACAAAACAAAACAAAAAAAAAAGGTGGTTTTGTCAATATAGAAAGCAATAAAGTAAGAACATCTTTACCCAAAATGTTTTATTAATGCTGTTACCAGAGGGGAAAACCTATGTAATACACAGAATTCCATTATTTTTTGGTGTTAAGTTGCATTGTTAAAGACTAATCTCCTTAAGCACAAAGGAGGGGAGAAACAATGAGAGATGGATGAACCCCCAAAACTTTATCACAACAAATATAACCTTGAGTTGACACCCTTCAGGGCCATTAGGAGATGATGATAAAGGCATTGTCTGTCTGTGAAATCTACTGACATGGGTCACCCTGAGATGCTCTCTCTGGCTGATGTGTATTACTGCCTACAAGGCATGAGATTCACTTGGCGATGCCTAGGGAAAAGAAGTTTGGGATTGTGGGAGATTTATACTATTAGGAAGCTTTTCTGAGAAGGACCAAAGGCAAGGGGAAGGAAGGATTAAAGCAAATTGGAGAGGAACTAGCATGGCTAATATAGTAAGAAGAGGATGAAAGGGGAAATGGGAACACATGCTTAAACTCACTGCATGGTCCTAAGGACATGCAACTGCAGTAGCCTCACCTCTACTGGGCTTCTGGATTCAGTAATTCAAAATGTGTGTTGCTATCAGATTGAGCAATTCCTAATGCATGTTAAGAGAGCCACTGCTGAACTGATTTCCATTCTGTTTTAATTACTTCAGGCTGAGCTTACTGGAAGAAGACCAGAAAATCAGACAATTTTATGATTTTCCCAGTAACTATTGACTAAGTTCCAGCAATGTTTTGTAACTTTTAAAGAGCTACAGACTTTTTGATGAGTAGTTTCAAGACAGTTAATAAACCACTTAGAAAGGTTGCTAGAGATAGAGTCCAATCCTTTGGATTTATTGAAAACCGCAACAGTGCTGGCTGATTTAATGGAAACCATCTCTATTCTGTAACATCCATGAGGAACGACACAAAGAAATGAATGCCCATATCAGTGAAGATAGTAACAAAAAGTCATTTTTCTAGATGCTGAATGCAAAAAGGAAATCAAAACTGGAAAATCAAACCACTGAATGAAACACATAATTACATAAAACAGAAGTCAAATGATACACACCTTCACCTTTCTCCTCAGCAGCAGCTGGAGACTGATCTTCCTCTGATGTCAGTGTTTCTTCCATTCCTCCACTGTAAATAAAAGTTTATTTATCTTAAGACCTTTACAAATATTACCAAAGTAAGTTGCAGATACATTAAATGTAAAGATGTGGAAATATAATTTGAGTTGTAAAAAATAAAAATCATATATCTTTTGTTATTTAAAATGTTATTGTCTCATTGCATTAAAAGGTTGGACTAATGAAAGGCTAATGAAAAAGCATTTAGAAAGAGATTTTACTGCCACCATATGTATTGACATAAATGAAATATTCCTCAAAGACAAAAGATACTGGATTACTTCTTATACATCATAACTAGTCTTAGTGTACTGCTTTAGTTAATTTGTGATAAATTAAATTGTGTTAAATGCACTGACACCTTTAACACAAAGTGAGACTAGAATTTTCTTGTGCTCATTTTATAAATTCAAATATTTGCAATGTTTTACCTTGCATCGTCTTCTCTCTTTTCTAATGCTTCATCTGTTGGTTCTTCCAAAATCTCAGAATTATTTTCCTTCCTACTTGCTAGGTATGCTCTGCGTAGTATACAGGCTCCTGCAGCACAATTACATGACAGTAATGACTTTAATGCATCTGTATAAAACTGAATTCATTGGGTTAGGAATACCATTTAACAAATTATTGACACTTTCTCTAAAAGTCAACAAAAAGCATTTATACCACTGAAATGTTATTATGCTGTTGATTTCTACAGTTTTAGAGCTCTTTTTTCAATTTAAAGCACATAATAAACCGAATCTGGGATATTGGAAGGTTATGAAGGCTATAAAGGGACACAGAACTGAAATAATTTCTCTTATACTTTCATATATCATGTGTTATGCTGACATTTATTTTATTTGCAAATGTATTAAAAAAGCTATGAAGAAACAAATAAAAAACATTCAAATAAAAATATAAATAATGTGCATACCTCTACTACTACAGCTGGTTGGCAGAAATGAAGAATATGCTGTTCCTACTAGGAATTTTACTGATTTATTTACTTTGACAAATAGATTTATATATGGCTGTGTGGCTGAAACCCATTTTCATCAGTGGATTTAGGAGAGTTTACACTAGGTCAGGGAACAGCTTACAAAGTAATGACTCAAATGCCATGAAAATGTAAACTTCACAACTGCATGATTATTTAAATGACAGAAAGGAATGGGAATCAAGTAAAGAGTCACCACAATAGTGCAAATAAAAAGAATAAAGTGAAACAAAATAGCTAAATTCAAGGGAAATGTATCCATAAACAAAAAGCTACATTTTTTTAGCCAAATTGTTATATTACCAAGAGTATAAAATAGGTTGTTCAGATTACAGCAAGTAATTCAGAGCTAGGTTTTGAGAACTAGTGGAAATGGCAGAGAGGTGCACATTGCA
>VZSR01003807.1:27522204-27728260 GCA_013398615.1 Brachypodius melanocephalos | reverse complement strand
ATTCCAATCTTTTGGATTCGTCTGATTGTTCTTCTGATTGTTTCGATTCCAATCTTTTGGATTCTTCTGATTCCAATCTATTTTTCACTGCTTCTATAGCCTTTTCTATTGCATCCTTTTGCAATTCCTCAATGATTTTTTCTCTTGCTTCTTTATATTGTTGAATACGTTTGTCCATATCAATAACCTAGTGAAATTGTTTGAAAAAATACAAATATCACAGAAGACAAATATAGCATTTGTTCCAAATTCTATAAAATGAAACTATTTTGGAAAAGCTCTGCAGATTTCAGAAAAATTTACATATAATTCAAGTGCAGGGTTGGGTTTTTTTAAAAAGAAATACTTTTTAATTTGCATTTATGTTTAATTATCTCATTTAATTATTCAATTATGTATTTAATGTCTAATATCTAATACAAAAGTTATTTATAATATGCTAATGCTAAGACAATTACAATGTAAGTGGATATATAAAAGTATTTCTGATCTGTAATTACTTTTATAAAAATGAATTTCACTAAAATTCTGTTTCCTCGGTAATTCCTATAAATGTAATGTGAATGTTGATAACATGACAAGAATATGCTTAACTGATTCCCAAGCCCCAGATGATACTCTGCTACCTAAGATATTTATGAACTTACATTTCCTTTATAATTGTGTGCAATTACATTACAAATAGTTGTTCTTCCAGAGAATGGAGGACCAAATACGAATACTTTACAAGGAGAAACTGGCATTGGAGGTAAGAGGTAAGGCCGTGGATTCAACATAAATTTTTTCAATGCCTCTTGGGATGACAGTATGTACATTTTACCTAGAAAACTTAAAATAGAAGAGAAGCAAACAGATATAAACACTTATCTCATTAAATAGATACGAAAATTAAGAGTGTCAGATTTCACTAACCTGACAGCAAACTCTGGGTTTCCCATTACAATGTCCCCTTCCTTTAGAGCCACGGGACACACCTGTCCCCACCTGCTCCTATGCCATCGGTATCTGGGTGCTATCAGCTTGTAAGATGACAGAGTCCGGAAAAGTTCATCCTGTTTATTAAAACAGCAATAACTGTAAGTGTAATTTTTGTCTGAAGCTACATATGCCTTTTTATTAGAATTTTTTGAAACCTTTTGATAGAAAATAAGCAGACCTAGAAAGAAAATCACATCATGCTTTTTAGAACATTTAAAAAAAATATTTACTTCAGAATTGTAGGAGAATTTTAAAGAGAAATGAGTTCATTTTTCAGGTCTACTTAAAAGAAATAGTACTTAAAATAGTTCATGTAGGCTTTACTTACTATTTTTAGAAGTTTAAAATTATAAAGAGCCATTTATGGAAGACAACAGAAAATAGGTAAGATGTCTCCTAAACGGTACGAAAAAAAGGACCATGATCTGTATCAGGGAATAGCAATATTAAAATATCTATTTTAGGCATGCAGAAATATCATATGATAGGAATAAGTTTAGTAGCCTTTTTACAGAACGTGAATATTGGGTGAATTCTGAAGCCATGGTGACTCTAAATTCAGAATAGTACAGACAAGTGCTGGCTGTGAAGCACTGCAGAAGAACTTTCAGAACCAACAAATGCAGGCAATAAAACAGTAGTTTTACACAGAAAGTTATGAAATTTCACTGGCTTTCAGTACTCAGAAACAGATCCCTCTGTGAAAGCCCATATTTTCAATGCGCAAGAGCAGTCAGAAAACCAACTTGAATGTTAGGAATGTTGAGCACAGAGAGAATAGATGACAAAGATTTATGTTTAAATTGTTTCAATATTGCCCTTGTCTTTACTGCAATGGGCCTCCTACTGCCCTAATCTCAGAAAGGACACAGCAAAATTGGATAAGTTTCAGAAAAAGGTAATGTAAGCGATCAATCTCACAAAAAGATGGTTGTGTAGGAAGAAAAAAAAATTGTACAGACTGGAATTCTTCAGTATAGCTATGTAAGAGCAGGACAGAAGTCTGAATTCATGAGTTATTAGAGGGTAGATGTAGAGAACCAAACTATTCACTGACTTTGCATACGGGAGGACACTGAGCTAAAAGGCTGCAGGTTCAACACAAAGGGATGCAATTCTGTACAAAATGTTCAGTTAAGATGCAGAACTCTTTGCCCTGAATACTGTGATTATGAAAAGCTTCCACACAAACTAAAACAAACACACCAACCAATTAAATAATAAATACAGATGACCTCTGACACAGAAAGTCTTTCACTTATGAATTTGTTAAAACTGAGAAAACAGAACAGTGAAGAGAGGGGTATTACTCTGAAAATGTGGGGTCTCCTCATTACACTTCCATTCATATATTTGAAGTTTTGTTTAAGAAATAAGAAAGATGATCGCAACTAAATATAGGTGATGACATTCATGCAAAACGTCTGGGTTTCAGTTTTATTTTGAAGAGACACAAATTATAATTGCCACGATTCAGCAAAATTCAGCACCAACTTGTCATGTTTCTAATTAATTACAGGAAAATAGAATGACTGTGATCTCAGTTAGGCAGAATATTGCTATATTTGGATTAGCATGTTGTTTCTTATTCAGGAAAAGAGTAGACTGAGCTAAGAGTCAGTTGCTGAGATTGTTATTCTTTGGCTGAAGTTTATTTCCTTGGAAGGAATTGATTTTTCCTCTATTGCTAAAACAAACATTCTGTTCAAAGTTTTATTATAATCATTATCCAGTTTTTTGGAAATGATAGATTCTTTTATTTTCATACTTATGAAGTGTATTTCAGCCCCAGAATTATCTTAAATTCTCATTTCTGAAACATCAATGCTTACAAAATGCCCTTACTGCATGGTAAAACAAACTGGCTGTTGTGAAACAAAGATGCCATAATATAAGCTTACAGCAGAAAAGAAAAATAATTCTAGTTATTACAGTCAATCACACTTTAGAAAAGCACACTTACATTTTGCTTTCCCTCCAGCATTTCTTCTTCTTCTTCTGCACTTTGAAGTCTGATTATAGGAGCTGCATTTTGAATGTCCATAGACTGAAGTCGGCCTACCACTGCCTGAAGAGAAAATAAGTCTTGATTTAGTACCAATCAAAACTGCTTTTGTCTTCTGAAGGGCCCCTAAAATCTCTTTAAAACTGTAACTTATTATTTATCTAATGGCTACGTAAAGACCAAGGCCCAGCTTCTAACTCAGACTCAGGCTAGTTATTGAGTTTTAAGAAGTATTTGGTAGATACAGGCAGTGCAAAAAGCCAAATCACAGGCCTTTGTATGTTCTCATTATGCTGTGAATCCCAAGCCTATGAAGGACAAGACTGTGGAGGCTTCCCCAAGGCAGTGCAAGTACTCAGATGAGCTCCAATAAGAAAAAGAGGCAAATCTCTTCGGGAAGTCAGATTATGCACATTCAGAAGCATTACATCTTTTGGTAGTTTATTTTGAAAGGTATTCAAACCAAATGTTGACCAATGAGAATCAGATTATATTAAGTTTATTTGAAGTGTTTCCTGAATATAATATTGGTTGAATGCAAGTATTCTTAAAATGAAAAAGCAAATTCTTTCATGTTTGGGCTAGTTTTATTATAGGCCTTTGCCTTACCTGTAGGTAAAATGGTTGGAATCATAACATAACTTGATTGCACTTACTATAAATTTTGTATTGTAAAGTTCACAAACAGATCATAAACGAGGAAATTGTATGTTCTAATGCTGCAGAATTTCTTCTTTTTTTTTCTCTCCCATAGGATCATTCTTGAGTTAAGCATAAACTGAAATAATTAACTTACAGAATTATAATAATACAATTTATTTCAAACAGGAGAAAATGCAGGAGAAGTTCACTTCCTACTTTGTCAGAAACAATCTCCTACTTAATTTTAAACCCCATATCCTAGCTTATGATTTGAAGCAACTTTTAGTTGTGACGCAAAGGATAAGATTATTTATCTTCAAAATTTACCATTGTAGGTTTTTTAACAGGGAGAGCAAGTTGCTCTGTTACAAGCTAATAAACTAGACACAAGCAGTCAGCAGAATTCTTACAAGAATCAAGGGTCTTCTATTACATTGCAAAACAATATCAAAATTAATTAAAATTATATTCCATTATACAAAATATATTTTAGATACAAGCATCAAATAAACCAGTTCTGTAAATATATCATACTGAAAATGTCAAAATTTCTCATTATATTTTACATTAATACAGATCAGGAAAAGCATTGAAACCAGATGGACATAATACAAAAGTTTATAGCCTGCCTGAAAATATTCTCATGTAGCCTATATGTAAGCCTGAGGACAGAGCAGTGAATCTTAACAACTAATAGAGGAAGGAAAGCAAATATTTCAAAAGTCATGTTTTCTAATAGTAAATGAATGCGTTTTAAAAACAACTTAAAATTTTGCCAACAGGAAAGCAATCCACAGAATTGAGAAATTATTTTCTAGTGGGGGTTAACATAGCTGATGCATAGTTTACTTACTTCAAAGACACGATCTGGTTGCTGACTTCCATCCACTTCAATAAGACATCGACAATCCCAGTGAGCCAACAACTCCTGTTTAAGAACACACCTGTCAATTGAGTGTAGTTAACCAGACAATGACACTGAAGCTCATTTTCTTCCTATATATATCTAAGGCTGGACTCCTAGGGACTTCAGCAAAATCAAGATGCATTGTATTAATGGCTTATAAAATCTTATGGAGATTAACTTTTATTTGATGACAGATAAATACAGAGATAATTCCAAAACTGGAGTTACAATGGGTTCAGAAGATAGCTTAGATGTCTTAGCTCAAATGCAAGAGAGCTAAAAAATATCAAGATACAGTAACATTTTGTGTATGAATTCAACTTTTAATTGTCTAACTACCTTAATTATTTGCTGGAAAATGATGACAATCTCAATTAATCCACTACTTGGAAATGCCAATCATGAGACCAATGCTTTAATTTTGGTCCTGACTCCCAATTCCTCTAAAATTTGGACCATATATTTTATTTTTCTTATTTTAAATTTTCACACTAGCAAATAATGTCTTACACTTGAAAGAACATCTCATGTCAGTTGTTAATGCCTCTCTCTGAAGACTGAGAACACTCACTTCATTCCTGCCAAATGCTGGTCTAACCTCAAGCCTGAAAAGGCCTATTGAAGGTGACTTTACAACTTTGCAGGTATTCTGTTCCACTTCTTCACTACATTTGTGGTCAGAGCTCACTTCCTGGCTCATTTCATCTAGTCTGCCTTCTATACTTTCTAATACTCTTCTAAAGAGAGAATAATAGTTTATGCTTCTCTTATATACCATGGTCTTACAGTCTTATTAGTAAATCCTAGTATTTGAGTTTAGACAATAGCATCTCATTTATTGGCTCAGTTTTGACTAAATCCCCACAGATTGCAGATTGTCTAAAGTACTGAGGTCTAGCCAATTATTTCACGTGTTGTAGTTGTTCGTTTCCTTCCTCGCTGCAGTATTTCACATTTATTTCCGGTCATTTTAATCCAAACAATTTATCAAGAAATCAAAGTATGTTCTCCAAAGTTCATTCTACCTATCTCTCTATCAGTGTAAACTGCACATCTTGTAAGCTTTTTTTTCAACTTCAATTTCATCATCTCAAACTCTGCCTGGGCCAGTTGATAAAATCCTGTGTTCTTTTAATGTATTAGTGGACCACTAAGCATCTTCACCAATACATTCATTGCTAGTGAACCCTAAGTGAACCTTACTACCAAGTGAAATGTGTTGAAACTGTTGAAGTTTGGTATACATCCTAAAGTAATTTCATCTAAACAACCTTCCATTAGCTCACTTATAAGAAATCCATGTGAGATCATGTTATGATTAAAGATATCACATTTTTTGTTTTGCCATCACAGCAGTAACAAGTTTGTTACTCTAGCAAAGACCATTATACCAGTTTTACACAATTTTATCTATAGATTTAACTAATCCATGGGGAAATCGAAAGGCATAAACAGTAATTGTCAAATGGAAATCAACCATGAGTATTTTGCAGTTGCTTGTACTAAGAGATTTTAAAAAAAGAAAAACAAAACAAAACCAAAACCACACCAAAAAAAAAAAAAACCAAACCAAACCAAACCAAAAAAAAACCCTGAAAAAACCAAACTACCCCTTTAGACCTCAGGCTTGGTGGTTTTTTTGCCTTTTTTTTGCCTTTTTTTTCTTTTTTTTTGGGGGGGGTGGGGGCAGGGAAGGAGGGGAAGAAATAAACAGTAAATCCACTTTCCTGAACACAAGAGGGAAAGAAAATGTCAAAGCCTCAGAAATTAAATAAGTGGTAAAATAAACTAATGGGCTAATTACTGTGTATGTAAATCAGCAGGCAATGAAGCAGGTGAGAAAGGGAGTAGAAGACAATGGATGCACATTACTTATGTGATTGCATCCTAGAATGGACTCTGGTAATGGCAATGGAACAATAGAGTCTTCAAATATTTCACTTACTAGAATTAGAAAGAATACGTGGTGGCAGGTATGGTTTAATTTTTAAAAGTCAAAGTTGATTACTTTATCTTGACTGCAGAGTAGAAACAACACCTACAGATGACAACTTTGTATCAATGATTCCAGAATAAATTTCAGAATTTGGGGATATGTTGTAGCATGACCACCTCAATACAACAAATCTCAAACTAAAAAAAACCAATGAAAACAGTGCAAGATATTTTTTAAATCTTTTGTTATGCATAATCATATTACTTTGCTTTTTCTTACTTCTAAAGGAGAAAGCATTATATCCTTGTGTATTCCAATTCTTTTTGCTGCATTTTCAAGAAAATCTTCAGGCCTCTGCACTAATGGATGAAAAGATTCTAATTTCCTACGTGGACCTTCTCCAGTCTGCAAAAGAAAATTTCAAAACACAGAAATAACATATTAAAATATTTTTTGTCTTCACTCAAATTTAAATAAAGTAGCTTTGGAGAGTATTGCAGTGAGTATTAGTCCAGTGACTGCTGACCGTGATCCTGTCCTGATGAAGCATAGTTTCTATGAATTGAAAACAATGTGCCTAGAACTTGCATTGATAAGTCTCTGGCCCCTATCATAAAAATTTGACCTGAATGTAACACCAAAACCAGAAAACAAGTTAGTGTCCTGCAAATATTAGTAAAAATGTTGCTACAATAAACAAAAATTAAGAACTCTTTTATTTGTCTAGATCAAGAAACAGGCAGTGTAGAGCCACCTTCTCCTCCTGATATACACTTTTAACTTATGGTAAGAAACAGATCAGTGACTTTTGAGTCAAAGACTGAGTCCAGGTTAAGCTATACAATGATAAACATCTGCTGTCATTTAAACCTACCGTTTAAATGTTACCCCACGTCTCTTAAAGCAGGATAGAAATGGAACTAAGATTAAATTTGAGCAAAAGAAATTCATAACATAGTATGGAGATATTTTAGAAGATCAGAATTTTTTCTGCTTTGTCTAAAGTACATTGTAATATTTTGCACTGGCTAGAAATTAGCAATATCTACCTCCTCTTCTTCTTCTTCTTCTTCCTCAACCTGCTCTTCATATTCTTGTTCATCCTCTTCTTCATCCTGATCTTTCTCTTTCTTACGCTTGCCAATAACTTCAGGATCCCACTGGCTCCTCTGATATATCTCCCCTGAATCAGGGTTTTGCCTTTGTCCTGATATTCTTTGGCATAACTCATAATCTGGACACTAGCAAGGAAAAATTAAAAGGAAAACATGTTTATTGTACTGCTATAACGTCTTTTTCTTGGAGAGACAAAATTTCTCTAAATTGGTCTACTAATAACAGTATTTCATTATTGCCACAGTTCTCTAGAATCTCCCTTCTTCCTTTGTTTTTGGTCTAATAACTACAGTTCTAACATATCTGTGAAAACAGCTTCAACCCATTGAAATCAAAGGCAAAGCTATTTCTTTGACTTTGGGGCAAGGATTTTTAATGTACATTTCATCTCAGTCCTTTTCCCAGAGGATATGATGTTACTACATGAAGTCAAGAATTTAATTTTTCTTTCTAATGGAGTTAGTATCACTCTTCTGTTTGTATTGTTGCACATGAATCTATACAACACATATTCATAACAATGGGGATTTCTCACTATGTAGCATTAAAACAAAGATTGACTTTCTGAAAAACTCAAATTTGCCTGAAAAGTAGGACAAAAATATATCTCTTTGATGTGTTAGGATCTTTTGGGACCACAGAAAAAATGCTTGAAATAGGCATTCACCAACTTTCATTATGCATGTTCAAGCAAATTAAATCTTAAAAGTATGGGATTAAAACAAACACTGAGTTAGATCTGCAAAGTGATAGAGTAGGTCCATACCCTGAGGCTTAGCATCTGACAAAACATATAGATGCACCAACTAGAATCAAAATCCCAATGAGAATGGAGCACACCACCAGAGGCTGACTATTCAGAGCTGTCTCAGCAGCTCATTCTGCACATTCAAAGTGGAAAATGAAAATTATCTAGTTGATTATAAATAAAACATTGCTAGAGGAAGGGCCTGAAAATGTGTTCATGACTACACATAGGGTTATTTTTTCGGATGGAGTCTGGCACAGTTCAGTGTGGGCCAGTTAGAATCCTCCCCAGTGAACAGCTGGGCACAATCTGGAGAATGGCACAGGCCTCAGGCTTCCGTGTGGACAGTTGGGGCACTGCCACCCCATTCTGACTAAGAAGACAGCTTAGCAGTGTTTGGCCAAAGCAGCTGGCCCAATGTCTGAAGAGTCCCTCTTGCCTTGTTTTGTTTATTACTGTGGACATAGCAAGCAAGTCCATTCTTTTAAGTTACATTGAGAAAGTCCTCCAAATCCCACACTAACCATGATTTATGTTTCTCTCGTCATCCAGAGTCACTCTTGTAAAATATCTGGTATGTCACATCACTGCTTATGAAGAAACTTGTAGTTTCACAATTACTGACTTAAAAATAAAACTGTTTACTTTTTAATTTCCACATGTGAGAAGTTTCTTCCTGCATTACACAAGTGGCAGATGTATATGTGTCCAAAATTCCACAGTGATCATGTAATTCAAAGTTTCCCTTTCTTGAAAACATGTATCTTCTAATTGGTGGAGATGTTTAGGACATTTTCATTATTTTACTTCAGCAATGTTTATAATGGAACAAACCAGTGAAATTCTATTCCAATATAAAAGAGAAGAATTCATCATTCTTCGATAAATTCTATACTCAAGTATATAGAGGAAAATGTTGTATTTGGCATGAATAGCATATAAGTCTACTAATAATTAGGAAAAATACTACAAAGTTACTGAAGATGACATTACCTTAATGTTAATCAGGACATCCGGTTTTAATTTTAGATTCATTATTTTCTCTATTTGCTGTGGAACAGTCATGTATTCCTCCGAGAGAGAAGGAAATCCAGTAAGAACATAACCTGCCAAATGCATTTAATTGAACATATTTTAAGAGGGTTTGTCAATTATAGAGCTAGTTATACTCATCTCCTTTAAACAGTACATGTAGTGGTACAATTTTAAACCATGTACATGACACAATGCTGCTAAAAAAACTGTGCACCCATGTCTGCTGCAAATGAAGTACAGACAAATAAGTGTGTTGCTTTCAGCTTTATAGAGTACTCCCAGCATCTGTTAACTGAATTAAAAACATGTAGACATTAAAGGCCATACTCACACCTGCTTTATGTGCCTAGATCAGACATTGCAGTGCCTAAAAAGTAACAAGCTTTCAGTGACCAGTTTTGCCACTAAAAGACTTTACAGAAGGAACTGCAAAAAGTAGCCACCCTGTGATTTAAAGCATTTCAACTAGGAGTCTAGGCTTTTTACACAACTTTTAAATGTTTTGGCTTCTAATGGAGGGAGTCTGAGCCACTCTCCTGTCTCTTAGAAGGAGGCACTATGCACAGGGCATGCACATGGATAATTTGGTAAGCATCTGTTCACTCAGGACTCCCAATGCTGAGTCCTGTTTGGGAAACAGACGTTGGCTAGACATGACAAGCAGAGTGGTAATAATATATTTTCCTACAGTGTTCAGCTCCACGGATGAACTTGTGGCTTCAAGGTGCTAGGAAAGTACTGTAACTACTGATGGCTGCATGCATGCAGTAAGAATTACCAAATAGCAACAAAATCAATATTCACGAAGCCAGGATGAGAGACTAAACAAAAATCCGGTGGATGTTTTTAGCCAAATAATTAGAATATTGCCTTAGAGAAACTGTGCATGCTTAGAATCTTATGTGATAACATTTAAATGCAACTCTGGGCAGCACAAAAACGTGGCAGCAGTCTTTGCAAGAGGTCTTGGAAGTGAAGACTTCTTTTGGAAGCTACTATCCACACATGCAGAAGAAGAAGAGAATAAGCAAGGGAGAGCAAAATATATAGGCATTCCTCTAGGAAATTAAAATCCCAGATTCTAAACTGTTGATACCTTTAGAGAATTCCAACTCGGAGTGAAGAACGTGCACAGCCTCTGCTTATCAACACATCACAGATAACAACAGCTGATGTGAGGGAAATGGGAGTGTAATGTGGGAAAACATTCTCTGAGAGAGTCTTTGCCCCCAAATCAATAATGTGAGGAGACTAAAAATCATGAAGTATATACCTAAGGCAACTATCAACTAGATAAAAATGTAACCAAGGGATTACCAACAAGCTTTTGAGATGCACTTATTGTGTGTACTGTTTAAAAACCCAACATTTCATACAAGTTTCTAAAACCTTTAATGAATAATTTACAGTGAATTGACTGTTTAGTTCCTGCTGAAAACTTACATAAAGTTCCCAAGGATTTGTTAAAACAGTAGTTGACAAACAAAAAGTTATTAGAAAGAATAAAACAAAAATTGGGTTGGAGGTCAGTTCTAGTTGGTAGGAAAAATAGTGAGGATGTTGGTTATTTTATTCCTTGCTACTTTGGGGCATCTGTAATGCAGAAAGTGTCTTGGTTACAAGAACCAAACTTTACTCAACTTTACAGTTGTATTTACAGTCTCCAGGACCTCTGTGATACAAACATCTTCAGACTGACTCAAGGAGGGGAACTCCAATAACACAGAAACCTCTTCATGCCTTTACCGAAGTCCTCACATATGGATTAAGAGACTGGCATTTCTGCCACTGTCTCTTCCAGCAGTTTTTTGTGGTTTTGTTTTTTTAGTATTATTATTATTTCTTCACCATTTCTCTTTTTTCTACCATTTTAAAAGCCTAGTTTCACCAAGTAAGGCTGTGTATTTTGCAAAACTGTTGAGTCTTGTACTAGAGAAGGAATAAAACCCATTGCAACTGAAAGCTTTAAAAGCAGGCTAGTTTTTAGAGCAATAGAAACTAACATTGGCACTACACCTGTCTCTCTCCTATAATGGAAATTTTAAATAAAAGTCAAAACAAGAAAAAGAAACTACATTTCCTTTTTACTTCCTTGCCTCTTAGCAGTACATTTGTTTTCTCATCAGGGAAGCAGGTTCAGACACTAGCAAGATCTGCAGCCACTTGTCCTGACAGCCTCAATTAACAAAATCTTTCCTCAAACAGAAGAATTATATCCACTACCATTACTATTCTCATCCATCCTACTCTGTGTCACAAAATGCAAAGGGAATAAACAATTCTGTAAGAGAAAAAAAAAAGCCATAATACTTTGCATTTTCTGTAATCTTTTTTCCTTCTTTTTCACTATTTAAAATGTTTAAAATTTTTTTGCTGATGGATTTTTGTCATGTTGTTGTTATAGAAGTATTGAAGAATAAAATATCTGTATTTTAAATCCTAAGATTCTTCTGCAGAGATAATATTGCCAAATAAGACTCATATTAACACTGAAAATTTTGGGAAAATTATTTTCTCAAAATCAACACAACATATTATGAGTATGACACTTTTTGCTCTCCCATATTGGTAAATTAATTATTGATATTCCACAACCTGAACAGCATGAGAAGAAGCTAGAATTATATTTGACCACTAATGGATGTAAAATGGATGTAAAATTATAGGTAGCACATTCTAAGAAGTATAAGCTATAAATATACTTACCAAAATGAGCAACTTCTGGTGATTCAATCTTTTGCAGAATCATTTCTGTCACCAGTTCCTCAGGAATGCTTTGACCTTGACAAAGCAATTCTTGACACTAGGGTGAAATGCAAGACATAGTCTTTTATAGTAAATGTTTGTTAAGAATGTGACAAAACTTCCTAGAAGATTAAACCTTTACCTTAAGTCCATATTCTGTTCCTTGTTGAATATTCGTTTGAATTACTTCTGAAGCTAAGGAAGGATATTAAACATAGGAAAAATAATTAGTACAAAATATTTTACAAACAAACTTGTACAAGCAGATACAAATGTACATACATAGGAGGATGTATGTGTGCTCCAAGCAACCAGACTATTTTGAATGAACATCCATTATATTTAGGGCCATTATGATATTTTATGTATATATTATACTTTCAATATACATCCAGAAGGCCTTATGGCAAGGTCTGGGTAAGTGTTCCTCCCTACAATTTAATCCTGTATATACTACACAAAAATGAACAACAGTAGTTTTGCAGGATTATTTGAGTGACTAATTTAAATTCAACCAGCATTACTGTCTTGTGATCCAGAGGTGAGTATTTGAGCTCAATCACTTCTTAAATTTAAAACCCAAGATTTAGAAGAACTGTTTAGATACACAAAATCATCTACTTTAAGAAAAGTGACATCCATCAAATTCAAAGACAGCCCTATGTCTCTGTGGGTATTGACATCACACTAGAATGACTCTGGATGTCTTTCACACTTTTGTATTAATTAAATAATCAGATATTTTACAAAAGTTTTCAAGAATGAATCTTAAGGCTACATCTATATTACTAATAAACAAGGCCAGGGAAAGGTCCTGAAGCCAGTTGACTCATGCCTATACAGCCATAATCTTCTCAAAACAGTGGCTGTTTTCCAACTGTTCCTACTAGGAATGACTGTTGTACATTCTACCTTTCATATTATGGATAGCTGTTTGGGAGAACAATATTTGCCATAGGCCAAAACTGAGACAGGGAATGTACTAATTAACAACACAGGCAACTGAAAATCAGCAATCTGTGTGCACCCTGGCCCTATTTTACTTATGAGTATTTACTTATTCACTGGATAAATGAATAGAAAGTATTACGTCATTAAAAAGATTGCGAATGCCTTTCCTATTCAATAATTTTCTGTCTTGGTTTATTTTTAACCCAGCACAGGACAGATGTTGATACTGTGGAGCAAGTTCAGAGGAAGACACCAAAACCATCAGAAGAATTGAACAGCCTAGGAGAGGCCAGAAGAACTGACTTTGTTCAGCCAGGAGGAAACCAGACAGCTCTTACTGCTATCTAAAACTACTTATTGGGAGGTCACAAGGACGGACTCATGGTTGCCACAGAAGTGCAGTTAGGACAGGAGGCAACAGACACAAACAGGAACATGAGAAATTCAAATGGGGTAATTAGGAAGCAATTATTCACCAAGAAGATAGTCAAACATTGCAAAGTGTTCCTCTGGGAGGAGGTGCAGTCTCTATCCTTGGAGATATTTCAGATTCAACTGGGCATGCCTGTCTAGTTGACCCTGCTTTGAGAGGAATGTTGAACTCAGTCACCACTGGAGGTTCTTTCTGAATTCAATTATTCATGTTTATGTATTTTGAATTTCTTAGTTTCTTCCTCTTTTGATATAGAAAATGAAAAAAATTTACTAGTGTGAGTAACAATGAGTGTATATACATGTGTGTTCACTAACTAAAAGGTTAAAAGAAATATAATGAACAAAATAAGAAAAGAGTAATTCCCTGAACTAGAAATAAGGCTTAAAAATGCAGTAATTGAGATTTTGATTAGTTGTTAAGAAAAACTTTCTAATGGCAAAGAGTGTGTTACAGAGACAGACTGGCTAGAAATTTTTTAAAACAAATTTGATGAACATTTGTCAGTACTGATTTAAATACATTCAGAGTGGACTGGCTTAAGTACATTCCTGAAGTAATTTCTGATTTTGGCCTGATCTATGTTTTGGATGAGGTAGTATTTTTTTTTCTTGTTATACAGTACTATGAATTAAAAATTCTATACATACATAAATCAAAAAAGCACTTTATTAAAAGTTATTTTTACCATGTTACAATTCTAAATCTTCAAAAGAAGTAAAGATACATCATTTGATACATAACTCTGTTTCCTGAAGTACATCCTCTTGTGTTGGACACTGCACAAATAGAAAGGAAAGACCCTCCTATGTTTTCATGATCTGCACTAGAAAATGTCTGTACTCTTTGGAGTTGAATGAGCTGCCCCGTGTGAACAAGAAGGGTCAGATGAATCCCCTTACAAGATTGGGAATAGAATTTATGATAAAAAAACCAAAACCACAGTGATTTTTCTAAGCCTTTCAATAACTAAAAGACCATGATCAGCAATTTTATTTCTGGTAAAATGGTTACTTGGTTCTTATCAGAAGTGTTTGCTGCAATCAGAATCGTGCCCTTTGAATTACAGGGAACAGTGAGGGTATTCCAAACCAAAAGCTATTGTGAAACCAAAGCAATGTTCCAAAGACAGCATGTGTTTACCTTCTATGAAAATACAGTTCCATCTCTCTGCTAATTTCCTAGCTAATGTTTTCTTTCCAGAACCCTTAAAATGAAAAAATACACTTTTAAAAGAAAAACAGACAGAACAAAACCAGACATATAACACAATGAAGAACATATTGTCACATGACAAAAACAATGAAAATCTCCCATTGGGATTAGGGCCTCTGAGTTATGCATTGGGAAAACACAAAAGACTCTTTTTAATACCATCCTCTACTTCACATTGCCTAGCATTTATTATACGCTGCTACTTGAAGCTAATTATCTCCAAAGTCATTATACTCAGTTTGTTTCTGTGTAACTCTGTCTAAAACTCAGCTATGATTTGACCACAAATTCCTATGAGAAACTCCTTAGGACTAAAATTTATTATCTTCAGCCTCAAAGCAAATTATGATGCAAACCTACTCAACCCTTTCTGAGTAGGATACATTGGGATAATATTCTTTTACTAAAACAACAAATCTTTAAAACCTGCCCCTGTTAGTCCACATATCTGGTTAGATACTGACAAAATCTTTATTATTTACATGAATCCAGAGGAAAACCAACATAACTGAGAGTTATGAGGCTTCCAAGAGTGATTAACTGAATGGGGTTTTGCAAAACTCACCATCTTCCATCCTCAGGATTGTGTCTTTTTTTTGAGAAGGGCATATAAGACAACCTGTTTTGACAGGTTTTTTTGTCCTTGATCAATTTTGTGATTAAAAAAATAGCAAAACCCCACAAATAAATTACATTCCCAGTTAAGAGTGTATCAACAATCACTCCAGCCTACTCATACATTACATCTTACAGGTGTGATGAGAATATATGTATTTGGCTTTGCTTTAATGGCACTATGTTTTTAATTGAAAAGATACATCTTAAATAGGATAGGCACTCTGCACATCAGTCAGATATATAAAAGATATTACCATAAAAATAAACTATTTCATTCCCTGCTTTCCTGGTAAGGTCTATACAATTTCAATTCTTTGTTATATTAATGTCAAGCATCTACTGAAGGCAATGGTTGAGAATATGACAGTTTTTTTGTACTGTCTTTCAATGAGCATTTTATGGTGGTTTGGTCTATAAAACATAAAGTTAACTTTTTCATGTAAGGTTAAAATTTTGATGTTCATTTAAAACTAGATGAGTTAGTTCACTGTAGTTTTCTGTTAACTGTACTCTTACAAGTGCATATACTCGTAAGACATGTTATAAGGCAAACTTGTACCAAAAAAAAAAAAAAAGGAACTGCCTTCAGCAAACTGAAGCAATAATGCAAACCCACATTTGGGAAAAAAAAAAGAAATCTGAAAAGTTTAGGTTTACAGAACAGCAACTTTTTTTCTAAGTTAAGGAGGCCACAAATTAATTGAGAAAAAAGACAGACCTTGAACTATAGTTAAAATGTAGATCCTTTTATCAGGACACCCTGGTGGATTCTTGATGTTTCCAAATATATAGGATAGAATTTTGTCAAAGTTTTCATATTAAGATCTGTAATATCTCATTGCATGTCTGTAAGCCAGTACATTAACCTGAAGGTTCTTTTACATGAATTTATGTCTTTAATCTGTCAAGTTTATTAAAAACTAGAATATTTTAATTGTGTTGTTCTGGTTTTGGCTGGGGTAGAGTTAACTTTCTTCACAGTAGCTGGTCTGGGGCTGTGTTTTGGATTTGTACTGAAAAGAAATGTTGATAATACAGAGATGTTTCTGTTACTGCTGAGCAGGGCTTACATAGAGCCAAGGTCTTTCCTGCTTTCCATACTGCCACACTGGTGAGGAAAATGAGGGTGGATGGGAAGCTGGGAGGGAACAGAGATGGGACAGCTGACTCTGACTGATACACAAGGATATTCCAAAGCACATGGTGTCATGCTCAGCATATAAAGCTGGGGAAGAGAAGGGGAGGGAAGTACTTTTGGAGTGATAGCACTTGTCTTCCCCAAGTCACCATGAAGCATGATGGAGCCCTGGGGATGGATGAACATCTTTCTGCCCATAGGAAGTGGTGAACGAATTCCTTGTTTTGCTTAGCTCATGTGCATGGCTTTTGTCAACCCATGCATTTCATCCCTTTTACCCTTCTGATTCTCTGTCCCACCCACCAGGTTGAGTGAGCAAGAGGCTGAGTGGGGTTTGCTTGCTGGCTGGGGTTAAACCACAAAAATAAAAACAATTGAGATGTCAACATCAAAGAGAAGAAACGTTTTGAGCAACATGTAACTTTTAAGTACAGTAATAACATTTTTAAACACAATTGACTGGTCACTGAAGGCAAAAATTGGTCTCACTAAATGAGACCAGAATTTTTACCATCCTCTGCAGGATTTGAAGAGTGGCAAAAGTAAAAAAGGAGGTATTTGACCCTTTTGGTAGCACTGGTAAACTAATGTTTTGAAAAGTAAAATTGTTAGCAGAATATCTTTAAAAAATACTTCTATCAGACATCTTACTGGCTTTCCAAAGACAATTAAGCAAGTGGGCTTGGACAAGAGAAAAGATCTTTCAGCTTCATCTTCATCAAAGATGTCTGTAAAGGGCTGAGCTTGTTTTTCCTCTTGTGAAGCCATTTCTAAGTCTAGAAGGAAAAAAAGAATTTGTTATAAAGTAGAGTAGTTACATTTGTGTAAAATGACCTTAAAATGGAACTGAATTACAAGGTATATGGACCTCTAAAAAAGAAAGCTTTTATAAAAAGAAAAAGCATACAGAGAACACACACAATGCGCCCATCAAATGAAAGAAAATCCATTTCTGAAAAAGAAGGACTCTTGGAACAACCCCTGATCACCAGCTGTTGATAACTTCTTCATGACTCTCATATTGCTTGTTGCTCTTTTTCAGCTGTTTTGTTGATTTTTCCTTCCTGCTCCAATTACCACACAATTGTGACTTTTCTCTGGTCCCTGAAATGGGCCGTGGGCCTGCCACGAAACCAAAGACCTTTGGTTTTGTGCACAGGCAGGTACATGAACAAGACTCTGCAGAATTAACTCACAGTTCATGATCTCTTCCACCATCCTCTCACAAATCCCAGCTCTTCCAGGAATGCAGGCAGTAGCAAGTCCAGTGCTGCACAACAAATTAAAACCTAAACAAATTTCTAATTAAGGTAAGTTGGAGTAAAATTTGTGTGGACCCTTCAAACAAAATGGAGGCCAAAACATGAGGAGCTTGCTGAAATTTGTTTGGAAAAGGCAAAACAAAACCTTTAGAGGGTCACTTCAGTCTCACAGCCCCAGCAAAACCCACATGCAACCATCCAACCCAGCACAGCCCCATACAACTCTCAGTCAGCTTTAAATTAAATTAAAAACTTCAAAGACAAAACTCACTTCAGGATAAGAACCTGAAAAAGTTTGTCTTGAAACATCAAACCCAAACGTTCAGACACTCTTGCATTAAACATTTTATTAAAAAAAAAATATTAAAAAGTCACTACAAGCGAACCAACTCCCCATTGCCCCGACAGAAAACTCACCGGCTGAGCTCTACCTGCCGTTCCCAGCACTCTCGCTCCTTCCCAAACCTTCACAACGGTCTGTTTCCTAATTCACAAAAACCACCACAACCAAAGGAAAGGATTAAACCAGGAACACACACACACAGCCCTCTACACACACTCGGGAAGAAGTCCCAGCGAGACGCCCCCCTCCCGATGGGAGCCTCGTCGTGCGCGCTCCCGCTGCCGCCCCCGCCCTGCGCGCCTCCGCTGCCCGGGCAACGGTCACGCCCCGTCCCCGCCCTTTGGCCCCGCCTCCTGCTGGAGGGAGCGACAGAGGCCCCGCCCCACAGAGGGGAGTGGGCGGGGCTGCGGAGCTGTTCCTGGTGCTGACCGTGCTCACACCGCGGGGAGGGGTTCCCGACGGGAGCAGCGGTTGCGGATGCGGCGGTGCCGCCGCTTCGCCCGCCCCGGTGTCCCGCTGCCGCCGCCGCCGCCGCCGCCGCCGCCGCCGCCGCCGAGCCCGGAATTGCCGTTACCGAGAGGCCGCGCGTGACGCGGCTCCGCGACGCAGGCGCGCTCTCGCGGCCATCCGTGGGCGCGCCTGCGCGTTGGCGCGCCGGCACTTCCGGGTTCCCTTGGTGCCGGCGGTGGTTCCCCGCTCAGCCCCGGCGTGTTCCTCCCCCGGCTCTGGCTGTTCCCGGGGTGTTCCCGAGCAGCCCCCGCCGCGCCTCGGGGCTGCCATGCCGGTGGCGGCCGCCGCCCCCCTGATCAGCTCCGTGCAGAAGCTGGTGCTGTACGAGACCAGGGCTGTAAGTAGCGTCCCCCCCGCCGCCGCCGCAGGTCCCGGGGCTGCCGCCGCCGCACAGCGCGGGAGGGGTGTCCAGACCCCTCTCGGCGTGTTGGCTCGGCCCTGCCCGGAGCTGCTGCCTTGGCTGTGTTGCAGCTTGTCAAAAACTACCTCTTACCTTTCTTTTCGTGTGTTGGGATCTGGTGCTTTTTGGTCACACATTCAAAACATCCCAAGAACTGAGAAAAAGAAGGTTTTAAAGTTGTTGTTTTCACTGTGTTTCTGCCTCGTGACTTAGGCGAAGGAGTGGCCTCTGACAGCCAGGTCAGCGCAGGGCCATGCGGTGTGGAGGTGGGAATGAAAGTTGGGCCCCTGCTTGCTCTGTCCTGGGGCTGCTGTCACACTGCCAGGAGAACAGGGCTCCCCCGTTCCAGGCGGAGGTAAAACTGGACAGCTGAAGGTGTCCAGAATTAAGATTTGAATTAAAAATTGCTGAAGTGGTTACCACCCGCACCGACCCGTTTACTGTTTATGCCACACTTCAAGTCCTCATTGTCTGAATGGCTGGTGAAACAGCTTTCAAAGTTTTCAGTCTGACCTCTGGAAGAAAGCTTTTGAAGATTTTCCACATTCCTTATGTCCTGTTGCAGAAACTGTAGGCATATGTTATTCACAGTACTTTTTTGTCATGGGCAAAGTGGTTTGGAGGTTGGAGTGGTAATTGCTGCTTTAGCCATGTGATGAGCACAGTGTGAGTCAGAAGCCAACTCTTGGTGTAAATGCCACTGTGTTTACCATTCCTTAGCTCCCAATGAAATTTCTTTATATTTCGTAGTGTGTTGGTTTCTCCCTTGTTTCATAGTATGTTGATTTCCTTCACTTGAAGTAGTTTTGGATAGAGTTAGGTACTATGGCTTTAAATGCAACCGTTAAGCTCAGTTTCAAGTCCAGATGTTTCCTGTACTGATAACAGAAAAATAATTTATACACTGAAGCCCCTTGGAAACTTCCCAAAATGCCAGAGATGCAAGAATGATCTCAGCATAATTAGGAATCTGACTTCCAGCTTTGCTTCTGTCAGAAGTAGGTTTGTGCTTTTGTGGTGATTCCCTACTGAACAACCTATGAAACAGAGAAGGATTAGAGCATGCAGAGTTATTGTTACAAGTAAATTTTAAAAATGAAGGTCACACTCCACAAAGTCTTTCCAGAGTGTTACTTTCTTACCTATGCCTAAATGAATTCTGAAGGCTACCTTATTTATATTTCTCATGGTTGCTGGTAAAGGCTATTTTTTGTTCTATTTTCACCTAAATTATTGTTATACATGAGTAGGGCACCAGGGAAATGTGATTTCTGAATCAGGTCCTGTGTTACTCGCTTTAGTTGTTTTTGGCTCACAACTCATGCTACATCTCAGTTAGCTGAGATTTGGCTTCTTTTGACTGGCATATGTGGATACCTGGCCTGCTTCTCTCTGAGCTGAGAGGCTCAGTTGCTGAGAGACAACATGCTGTGTGCAGGGCCAATATTGTGCTTTGGAATTCTCTCGGCTCTCTGTCATTCTCCAGCTCTCTAGCTGATCCTGTTATTTCAGGAACCACAGTCTTTTACATCTGGCTGGTGGTAGCTGGCAGTCTCTGCCTGAATGGATGGGCTTGTCCATGCTGTGCTTTGTTCAGAAGTCAGTGAGGGGCAGATCCAGCAGTCCTGATCGCACCAGGAGGCAAGGTGGTTTTCATCAGCTGTGAAAGGCAATGGTTTGTGGATGAACAGGTGCTGTTTGAAATGTCTCAGCTGAGCAAGGACATCTCAAAGCTGTTACTTCAGTCACTTCACCTGAGTGATGAAAATGGAATATTTTCCCTGAGTAAGGTTTTGTTATTACTTTAAAAATAGAAGAAATTGAAGCACTTTGTTGTTTGATATTCAAATTCTAGTAATCCTTTCAAAAGAAAAAAAATCAGTAGGAATCATTTTGGTATGATTATTTGGAAAGACTTGCTGCACTTAATAAATGCATAGACTAAGGGATGCTAGAAGGGACTTCTGGAGAACACCAAGCTGAGCCCCCTGCTCAAAGCAGCTTCAGCGAGCATATTGCTCAGGGTTGTGTGCAGCTGAGTTTTGAATAACTTCAGATATATAGATTTTACAGCCTCTGCAGACCACTTGAAAGAGTTTGTCTCTCTTATCTATCCTTTCCTGTTACGTGGTTTTAGACAGCAGCAAGGTGCTGCCAGAGCTTTCTGAAGGGTGAGCAAACGTAAACCCAGTTCTCTCAGCCTCTCCCAGTGCATCACATGCTCTGCCCTGTGGATCATCTGGAGAGCTCTCTGCTGGAATCACTCTGGTATATCAATGTTTATCTTCTACTGGGGAGCTCAAAATTGGACTTCTGGCTTGATCAGTTACTGTTGCAGCTCATTCAGTGTCATGTTGTGCTGCTGACAAACTTCTTCTCCCTGAGGTATCTCTCATGCCATCTCCTTTGCATAAGATCTCACAATCATGCAATTGCCAGCTGTGACAGTCACTGGGATTGCATAAGCATCATCCAAAAATAAAAATGAACAGCTTTCTCCTGTATTCTGATTTCCCTAAGGCCACAGACTTGCTAGATCCAGCATGTGGAATTTGGAGTTAACATGAGACTGTATCCTAAAATTTCTGGTGCAAAGAAGGGATTATTTAAATTGTCAACTGTGGGAGAAGCAGTGAAGTTTACACTGGTCGTGCAGCTCATTCCTGTAAGATCCCTGTGTTAAAGCAGGAAGAAATTAAATGGATGAGGAAGCATAAAAAGTGGAAATGGTTTACAGAGAGTTTCTTTGTTTGGGTTTCTTTTTAGATAAAAATACAATAGTATTATTGAAACCAAAGAGGATAGGCTTTGGTATTGTTATTAGAGTCAAATGAGAGACTGCAAGAGGTGAGGAGAACTGAATTCAGAGTGTCAATTGAATTAACAGAGAGCAAAATTCTCTTATATTTATATTTAGGATAGATGCTGAGACCTATCTTTTCAACTGACGCATTGGGTCAATAAGTGCCACGGAGATGTTAACTGTATCTCCTGATTGAAGTTGAAAGCTTGTTTAGAAGTAGCCAGAAAGATGAACTGAAGGTTTAATTCAGATCAATGCCAATTATCTTTCTTTTTATGCATATATTGATCACTGAAATGCACACCAGAGGGCACTAAAGATATTTGAGCACTATGAGTAACAAAAGACAAAAGATATTTTCCTCTTTTCTTCAGGAGAAAGAACTTTTGTGTTTCCCCCAGATGAAGCCCACCTGAAAGCTGTAGGTTAGTTCGCTGAAAATTGTCGTTCCCCTGAGGCAATGTGACATTGAACAAGACAATTTGTGTTGTCTCTATAAAGTCATATCACTTGCCTATCTTTCAGGATATTATAAGGCTTAATTAATAGCATTTTATTCTAATCAGGTTCTTTTACAGTCTCCATCTCCACAGTATCAAAATGACTTGCACAAGGTTATTAAGAAGTGTGACTGGCATAATTACCTGTAGATATTTCTGCCCTTTATTCACCAGAGAAAACTATGGGCATTTGTTTTATTTTAAATGTAGTTTATTCTAATAATAACTGTGTAAAGATTCTTATATTAAAAACTTCAAAGGTTGCATATTTAATGTTGAAGTTAGTCTGTGGTCAATTTGGAGAGACTTCAGTATAGAATGTGATTTCACAGAAAAAAGCTATAGAATTTTTTACTGAATTATGAAGTGCGCTGATTTGTATAGATGATATCTGACACATTTTAAAAATGTTGAAAGTAGTGAACAGCCTACCTACTGGGCAACCATTAGCTATCATGATTTTCTAGCTAGAAGTGGCTGTAAAATGAACAGTTTCATTAGCAGAAGACAGCTCCTTTCAGCTGACTGTCCTCTTCCCTGTGTATTGGTGTTCTAGGAGTGATGGTGATATAGCAGAGCAGAGTATGGAACTGGGACCAGGGGAGGAGTTTTGTGCAACTCAAGACAGTCTCAACTGTCTTGCCATACTGCCAGATATGTGGCTATGAAATAGAGAAACTTGATCTACTGGTGTGTGGGGGTTCTGAGAGCATTTATCAACAGGGCAGATGGCTGGAGGAACAGTGGTAATGGGAACACCACAAGCTTTGAAGGATATGTGCTATTCAGGCAGAACAAAACTAAAGTTCAAAAGTGGATGCATCCCACTTGATGTGAAAGATGCACCTACAAATGTCTGCCTAAGTTCTGGCAACATGGGTTTTATTTCTTTTGTTCTGTGTTGTCCTGGGTGTCATTATAGACTCACTAGAGCAACAGGAGAGATACACTTACGGATTTGGTTTTTGTGTGAATCCATCTTTCTGGATGGGAGGGTTGTGAATAAATGATCACAAATTGATGTATTTGAAGGTAATGATTCTATGAAAAAAAAAAAGGTATTTATTTTAATGTAACGATGGATGAATAAAAATAGGCATTTTCCATTACAAATTTTTATTGTTAAAACTGAGTTTGTTATGGCTCTAAAAACTAAATAAATATTTTTCTTTGTTTAAAGTAAAAATTTATTTTGAGTATTAATGTACTGAACAAGGGGTGAAGAGAAAGTGAAAAAGTAACAAGAGTAAGGTTATGAAAAAGGGACCAATCAGTGTTGAGGTAAAGATAAAATTAAATGTACTAAACAGTGAAATGACTGTGAATATTTTCAAGTCGCTCAAGTCAAGGGTAGTGCTGTGACTGGAACATGACAAATGGAATATTTAATCCATTCTGAAGTCCTGCATATAGGAAAGTAATTGCAAATTCAGGCAAATTACATAAAACACAGTCTAGACTGATCAACCTGGTTGTATTGCACATTTTAATCTAGAAATTAGATGGCCTTATGTATTTAAATCAAATCCTCCATTGAGATGCAGTGCCACAAGGAAAATCTCTGGCTTTGTTATGGAAGGAAGAAGCTTAGTAGAGAAATTAGAAGATAAATTAGTGTGGAGTGAATGAACAATCATCTGATAGGGATGATTTTTTTCAAGTAATGTTTTTTAGGACTGATGTACTTAAGCATTTTCATTAATGTTATTAGCTCAAAATGTGGACCAGCTCTGATTAGTCTTTTAAGGTATTGTAAATAATTAAGGATAATCAGAGCACAATAAAGCAAGAAATTATGATGATCCTCAGGAGTAGATAAGAGAGACAATTGAAGTATAATGATATACTATAAAAGTTCATGCACCTTACAATAGTTTACTGAGTTTATCAATTCAGAAGCAGCAGAGGTGAAGGAGGAGGATCTGGGTGTTTTATCTGAAGGAGTGGGAGGGTTGAGTTGCTGATGAATTACAGCTCTGAAAAAGAGATGTGGTTATTTGTGGTATGGTCATTACTGAAAAATACTTATAAATCTCTAGAATAAAACCTTGTATGGTATATTGTGTAGATTCACAGTCCATATTCATCTAAGAAACAAGAATTCAACCAGGAATAGGTCCACTGAAGGTCTGGTGAGGCAACATGCATGCTAGCGATGTCTTGGGAGGAGTAAAGGGATAGCAAGACTTTTTTAGTCTATCAAAGTCAGTGCTGAAAAGGCATCCACTTACTTCTTTTTCTGAAAGCATTCCAGCAGAATAGATGCTAAAGAGCAAATAAGTATTTGGCTAAAGAAAAAATTATAGATAGATAATTAATAGATTTAGCTGAGAATGAGAAGGGAGAATCTGGAGGAATCCTTCACTGGAATAGCAAGAGAAAAATCTTGTTTGGGAGCAAAAAGCTTTGGTTGCCTTGGGACAGAAGGGATTCACTGAATTCTGTGGTTTGTAGGATGCAGAATGGGTACTCATTCCTACATGCCCAGGGAGGGTGATTGGCAGCATATGTTCTTAAAATTCTTCATGTTGTAAGGGCTTCTTTTGAAGAGTTTCAGTGGATTACGGGAGGCAGATGGTTTTGCTTTTCCAGGTACCTCTCTTTGCACCTTATCATGTCTTCTTTCTTCATGTCGTTCTGCCAGTTTCTATGAGAGATGAAAGACAGACACTTCTAGAGTTACTCTAGGTCCTGTAGAAAGAAGGAGCAGAGTGGAATTTTTACATCGGGGTGTAATTATACTATGATGCTATTTTAATTGTCAGTAAATTAAGTACATTCTCCCCAGGTCATGTCTATTTTGCCTGTAATGGTAAGTGTTAGGCAGTCTTTCTGTCCTGACCCATCACCTTTTCCATCTTATTTTCTGTGCCTGTCCTGTTGAGGAGGGGAAGTGAGAGAGCAGCTGAGTAGGGATCTACCAGATGGCCACGGTGAGCCCACTTCTTCAGGGCTTTGTGTTTTTAGACACATCTATGGTGTCAACAGGTATCATTTGCAAGCTTTTTGTCTAAGATCATAAGTGTTTTCTTAATGCTATTTACAGATTTAAAAATTGGCTGTATTAAAAAACTGCCTATTTTTCAACTTGTAGTGTATTTTTGCACTTTTTTCTGATGATTAAGCTCTTTGTAGCTTTTTAACTGAGGATTGAAAAAGTTTTCTGCTGTGCTGGCATTTCTTAATCATAATTAGTCTATACAAAGAAGCAAATCATAGTTACAGACTCAGAGTTCTAAGAAGTAATCTTAAAGAAAAATAGGGGGAAAAGAGTGAGCAGAATGTTTGATTTCAGAACTATTATCCTGCCATTAAAAAACAACAAATCTCAGTAAGAAGTCTTTTTATTTTGTTTAGACTCCCTTTAGAAGAAGCTGTTTTGCTTGCTTTGGCTGAATCAAAAGATTGATAAAAGATGGTGTAAAGCCTTTCAATTAGATTGCTTTTGTTAAAGCGCAGTCCCAGGTGGAAATGACTAATGACTGTTCCTATCTTGTGGTTGCTTAGTGATAATTGTGCAATAAATTAAGCTTCAGTCCAGCTCTTGTAGCTGCCAGGTGTGTTGCCATGGTTGGTAAAGTGTGCTTGTTACCAAATTTCAGCAGAGGCCAGGGGCAGAGTAAACCTGGAAGCAGCATGGGTCACCTCAGGTATGGTTGGAAGGCTCCGGCCAGAGCAGGGTGAGGGAGCTGGCAGATTCTCCTGGGGTACTGTTCTCTGAAAAAAGTACCTTGTTGGTCAAGGTGGCCTGTTTATCTAAATGCACTGGCTGTGCTGTGGAGAGGAATTGTTTGAGACACTTGGGAAATGCTTCAAATTATTCAGTTCAACTTAGTAATAAACAGAATGAAGTAATAAGGATAAATATTCCCAGAAAGGTTTCTGTAGCTTTTTCTCTTTTTTTATTGTAACAATTTGTGTTAATCAAAAGAGTTGTAAACACTACAGCACTTTGCTTTGATTAATTTTACAATTATATTACAACCATAGGAATTTATTTGCTCAGTGTTGTGTTGATTTGGTATTTTTCTTTATAATTTTCTAGTATTCATGTGATGGGAAGTATAATTGCAGCACTTGTCACTGATACAGTTCTATTTGTGCTCTGTGTCATCCAGTAAGACAGACTTATTTATTCATTAGACAAATAAATTAGGTAGCAGAAACAGCTAATGATTAAGTGTCTTTTTTTGTATTTTTTTTGCATCATTAGTTTTCATACAATCTTTGTTTTGAAGATCTTGAAGGTTGAATATGAGTAGGCATATCAGGCTGTTTTTCAAGTACTTCTGAGGTTGTTAGCCAGTCCTGAAAACTTCCCAAGTGGAGGTCTAGTTTTGGGTTCCTAGTTTTGAACACTAACCTAAATTCAAAAGTTTTTGCAGGTGTTTGCTTTATTACTTCCACAGGAATATCCTCTAACATGCAGTGGGTAAAATGCCCATTTGCTAAATAGAGGTTTCTCATTGCCTGCCTTACTTTAAGTCCATTGATGCTCAGGTTTGCTGCTGCTCTCAACTGACCTTCCTTAATACATTACACAGTCTGCCTCTCCAGCTTAAACCCCATAAATTAGTCTTTAAATGACTTCAGAGAGCCTGTTAAGTACTATTCATTATGGTGGTTGCTTCCATGGTCTGCAGGTACAATTACTCCTCATCTAATCTAACTCTGCTGCTGTTCCAAGCAGCAGCACCTAATGCTGGCCCTGTAGCTCTGCACACCCCTCTATTGCAGCTGCCAAGGTGATGTGAGTGATGCATTCCTCACAGCACTTCTTTATGTTTTATTGGTTAATTAGAATGGAAATGGAGAAGTATCCAGCTGAACTACTTAGTAATAGCATTTGGAACTCTATATCCATTTCTCTCTCATTCTCTCTTCCCCCTGTGTGTCATGTGTGTTCCAATTTTAAATGTGCTCTACGGTCCAAACTGCTGTTAGGACAAGCATTGTACAGTTGTGCTCTTCTATTTTCATTCAGTAGTATTTGTTGGTAAGCATAGGTGTCACTTTGGGAAGAAATTGCACTTATTTAGTGAGCTGGACATAGTGAGACATCACTGAGCTGTACTGCAGTATTATGGAATACTTAAAATTGCTTACCTTTAACTAACTAACAGTTTTCTCCAAATAAAGAATCTGCCCTCTTGAAATGCGTACTAACTTATCATCTGAGTATTACAAATGAGTATATTTCCCTCTGCCCATTCACCTTTGCTGCATAAGAAAAAGATGGTATAATGGCATGGTGGAAGCAAGTGTCTGTCTTGGTGGTTTGGTGTTTCTTGCTGACGATGGATGATACCACTGTACCATTTGGTGCCACGCACTGTTCTTGTGATTTCCCTCCTGGGAAGCAAGAGCTTGGCACTAAGGGATCCCCTGCAGAAGCTGCTCTGAGGAGGCCAGACTGGGGAGCCTGGGCTGTGCACTGCAACACATCACTGCTGAAAAAAAACCCTGCAGGAAATGCTTTCCTGTGCCAAAGTGCTGTCTCAAAGGCTTCAGTGAGGGAGTGTTGTGATGGTATATGAATTTGAAGGGCCTTCTTACTGTCATTTGGGAGTAAACAGCAAAACTTACCACTCAGTTAGCACAGTTATGTCATTGTACAAGGTAGAGCCAGAAGATGGTGGTGTTTCCTTTTATGGCTTTTAAAGTTTTTTATTTTCCTATTTAGAGCTTACTGAATGTGTATATGCTTTTGTGAATTCAAGGAAGCTAAAGAGATCTTTAAGTTCTTCTTTCACCTTAAATATTTTGAGAGTAAAGATGTTTCTTAACATCTAATTGGTATAAATTATGAAATTGTGAAGTTTGTATGAATATGATTATTGATTTCCTTTCCCACGTCTTAAATCCATGTGACTCTTAGAGTTAAGAGCTGACTGCACAGATGCACATGAATTTGCCACGCTTTCCTACTAGGCTGAGCATTATTAATGAGTTCCACCTTGCTGTGCTAGAACCACACTGATTCAATGAATTAGAAAAAATGAGAGCTACTTTTAGTAAGTCAGTCTTGCAACCTGTGCTTATTGTTAATTCCTCTAAATGTAGAAATTAATTTATAGTTTGATCTCCTTACATGAAAAATGGACATATTATATGTTTATCTGTGGTCATTCTTTCATATTTTAAATGTGAAATAAAGCTGATGTTTTTCTAAACAGTAGTATTGTTAATCAGAAAATTTTAGTTTTGTGGAAGAACATTGTTGAGAAGACTATCACAGTAAATATAAATGAAAATAGAAGAAAACTTGCAGTACTGAAATACTTACCATTTTGCAGTGTTTAGTATGGATCAGGAAAAACTAGTTGACAGAAATAGCAAAGGACTACAATATAGCAACAGAAGTTCTAGATCATAAAAAGTTGAAAACTCGTATATAAACTTCTGCTAAATTTTACAAAGCGAGTGAAAAGATAGTAATGGCTGGGGCAGGGTGTGGTTGGACAGTACCTGGTGTGAGTTACAGTTTATCTTTTCTAAACAGGTTTTAACCTTTGATTTTAATTTTTTTTCCTCCTTGTACAAAGGAGATTAAGAGGTATTTTAAGTTGTAGAGGTTAATAGTATACAAATATACTTACCTAAGATACTGGTGTCTCAAACAGTTTATTAACAGTCCATATGGAATATTGCATATTTAATGTTAGTAGGAATGGATCTAATCTAGACAATATGTAAATGGCATTGCTGATGTCTTACGTTACACTGGGGTTTGGTTGCTTTATCTTGTGTAGTATTCTGACTTGTTTTGTTGGTTTTCCTTTATGTAGCGGTATTTTCTAGTTGGAAGTAATCCTGCAGAAACCAAATACCGTGTTTTGAAAATCGATCGCACTGAACCGAAGGATTTGGTCATAATTGACGATAAGGTACGTGCCTCTGTATTTGGTTGCTGGGCTTTTTTCCCAGTTGTTTCAAATAATACTGGTTACTTGTTGGTAGCACTGAAATGGAAAACAAAGAATGTAAAGCAGGCCTTTGGTTTATAGTATATTTCAGAGATTAAGCAAATTCTGCTATTGTCTGACATGAAATAACATTTAACTACCAAAACAGTAACTTGTGTGACTTTTTATTTTGCAGCATGTTTATACGCAACAAGAGGTGAGGGAACTTCTCGGTCGTTTAGACCTGGGAAACAGAACAAAGATGGGGCAGAAGGGCTCTTCTGGGTTATCTCGAGCTGTCTCTGCTTTTGGTATAGTTGGTAAGTGTTTTGATTGATTTTATAAAATCTTTTGCTTTCTTAGGAGGTGAGGCTTACTGTGTCATGCTGTATGTCTTTTTGTTTCCCCCTGATTTTATTTATTTGTAAAACTAAAGAGGATTTAGAAATTTGTCATGCTTGAGATAAGTAAGTTTCTGTGGTGGTGGTCAGTACGGGAATGAGAGTTGTGCTGTAACCAGTCTTTTCTTTGTCACTAAGGGACAGATCTGGGAAATAGCCAAACTCTAGAAACTTGGTTGAAGATCTTACCAAACTCAGCTGATCTTAGAATACAAATCAGGTGGAATCTGACTCCTGAATTTCACAGCTCACAGAATGCTTCTTAAAAAGAAAATGATAGTCAACATTCTTTATTAGACTATATTTCTTTATCACACAGTGTCCAGAAAAATGACATTTCAATTTGGTTAACTTTTTGCAGTGACATATTTAAAGATTTCTTTTTCATGTTTGAACACGTTATATCTGACTGGTATGTCAGCTGAATTTTAAAATGCTGCTCAGCTGTCCATAATCCTCAAGCATTGCTTCAAGGATTTAATAACTTCTAACTTCATTTGAAAGTCACTACTTTCCTCCCTATTATCTGATACTAAGGTCAGTATATTGATGGCTCATGTCTGTAAAGTAAATGTTAATGTGTGCTGTGACAGCTCTTAGGGATACTTTATGGTTTATTAGAGTCAATATACACTTGGACATATAAAGCCAAAGATGCAGAGAAAGTAGAGACTGCAATTACTTTAAAGGATGCTCCTGAATTTTGCATAACAATCAAAACATAATAAAATTCTATTCTAATCCAAAGTGGCAAGTTAGGCAGGCTTTCTTCTTTATTCTTTTTGCCTGTGAAGCATTTTGGAACTTACCAATGCATCCAGCTTTTCAGAAATTCCTCAGATAGTGTTTATGTTTCTTACTGATTTAAGAGTATTCATAATATGGGTAAACCTAAAGGAGTTTCTACCAGCCTTGCAGCATTGGGTTTTTTTTTTTTTTTTTTTGCACAAGCCATCAGTGCCCACTGTCTAAATATGTGATAAATACTTGGTTGGAAAGTGGTTGCAATCAATTAAAATTTTGCATCCCAGTTGTATGACTGCTTATATGTACTGTTCATAGCAGGAGAGTTTCTATTCTGTTGTACAAATGTATTGGTTGGCAGATATGGTATATGTATTTCTAGATGACTCTTTAGAAGTGACAGACTCTCTATCAGATTATATACTTCAAAATTACATGGTTCAGACCATATCTGTATAAACATGTAATTTGAGGGAGTGCAACTGGTTGTTCATTTATGCCTCCTGGCTCAGGTCATAAGAACAGGACTATTTTTTCTAGAATTTTAAAGAACAGCTTTGTTCTGTCCTCTAGTTATTTCATTAACCAGATGCAGCACATTCAGTGCACTCAGAATGGAAATGCGGATAGGCTGAGTTCTGGTTTACTGTGTAGTGTTTAAAAGTAGAAATTGCTTTTAAAGAGAGGGAACCAGGCCAAGGAGAAAGGCTCAGTTCTCTTATCAGACTTTGGTATAATATTTGATGAAATTCAAAGGACAGGGGCTGTTCACTTAAGTGATTTTAGTATCTGGAGGATACAGGAAGAACTGTGACTACTATTTAACAACTGAAATTCAATAGTCTGCTTCAAATGGAAGGTTTGTTTCTTGCTGTCAGCAGGGCCTCTTGTCTTTGTGCAGGTGAGAGCATTTTTCCAAGGGGGGCTAATAAGGTGGAATAAAATATTGCAGTGCATTCGATCACGTTGCAGCCTCCAGCAGTGACAAGGAGGAAAATGTGTGCTCTCCTCATCCTTCCTTACTTTGTAATGCAAAGCTAAAAGAACTGAGTAAAAATACAAGTAAAACTGAATTGTGAAGTCCATTTGTGTCATGTCGTCACCATCATCACCTCCCTCCCAAAATTAATTTGTTGATAGTGCAGTAGTGAGTGAGTTTCAAGCTCTCAGCAACCTATCAGAGCAACTACCTGCAGTAGCTAATTAATGTAATTTATTACTTATAAAAGCATATTACTGCTGCACTATACTGAATTAGTAAGACATTTGTGTTCAAGGGTGGTTATGTATTTCTATTTTTCATTTGAATTTCTACATTTGTGTTGTATTTAAAGGTTTGTTACACTTCTTCCTAATCATATACAATAGAGGTATCCAAAGATTGCACTCCAAGAAGCAGCATGGCTATTCCCTGCAGGGAATGAGGGTGGAGGCTTCAGAAGCCACCTTTTAGTAGGCAATAAAACCAGACACTGCCTATTCTACCTTCCTAGCCTTCTGCATTTCAGCAGGGTCAAGTATTGATATCTCAGGGAGGAAACAGGGAAAAAAGGAATACCCCAGATACTCTGAATGGCTGTTTTCGGGGAGATGCTGCTCTAGTCAAGGAATTCAGTTCCCTGCTGTTAAGGAGGGAGAACACAAAGGTGTTGTTTTACCCACATCTCCTTTTGCTGTTCTGTGTCCTCAGAATACATGAACCTGAAAAGAAAATTGGAGTCTGGGATTCTGCCTTACCTTTGAAAATTAACCTTTTGGTATCTGAAGTAAATAGAGTATGCCTCACTCTGAACAATTAGAGTCCTATCAAAAGCAAAAACGAGTATGTTAAGCAGACAGAAACATATTCCAAATTTTCAGTGTCCTAACTCTGCTACCTAGTATTAAAAATACCTACAGTGGGTGGGGAAATAAGTAAAAACTATGTATTTCATTGATTAATGGGAGTGAATTTTAACACTGTGTATAGATATAGATAGATATAGATATGCATATAACATTAAGAACAAAAAAAATTATTTGAAGTCTTGAATTCTGATACTGTTTTGCTAAATATGTTTTATCAAATAAACACAAACATACAACTAAAAGCATTTGTTGCACTGTTTTAACAGGTTTTGTCAGGTTTTTAGAAGGCTACTACATTGTTTTAATAACAAAAAGAAGAAAAATGGCAGATATTGGAGGTCATGCAATATATAAAATAGAAGATACAAATATGATCTACATTCCAAATGACTCTGTGAGAGTCAGTCATCCTGATGAGGCCAGGTAAATAATGCTGGTAATCAGTGTGTACTTGTTCAATATTTTCTAAACAATGTTGATCTGCAACTGGAAACTTCTGTCATGGGTTTTTTGTATTAGTATGTCATTCGAGCCATTTTATCTTCTTGGATGGAAGATAGGCTACAAGTTCTGTAGCCTCTAACCTAGAGAAAAAATACAACTGTCATAGTCTTCTAGAATTTATTGTCCACATCTCCATGTCACAGCTAAGTTTTGCAAATCTGCACCAAGAAGTGTCAAATATAAGCATTGTTCCTGCAAGGACAAAGTAATGCTAATATTGGTTTGTACAATTTGGGGCACTGTTCTTTATTTAGTAGCTCTTACATGACGTTAATCTCACCTGAAGAGGTCTTTTGTGCCCTTCAAAAAGTGCTGAATAGATTATTAAATGATTCTATGCTGTCAGAATCTTGTGAATGTTGCAGTTGTAAAGAGTGGTAAAAAGATTCACTGGTAAATTTAACCACTTCTTTCTTTGCAGGGTCTTTTTTATGCAGAGAGAAATTTGAGCCTTTATTTTTTTTTTATCTGGGTAGGGTAACTTTGCTTCTATGAAATAGCAGGCAGCTGGTATCAATAAACTGCTTTTCAGTCTGCACTAAGTGTGAATAGACAAAAAGTGATGGTTTATGATAAATTGATGTCAGGTAATGAACCAAGCCAGTAGTAAATATTAAAAAACTTCCACTTTTAGGTTGGAATGATCATAGACCTCAGTCTCTCCTCTTAGTGTGCAGCAGACCATGTTATCTAACCTATGTATTTATAGTGTCAGCCATTTTATTTTTCATAGACAATTGTACTGGTTTCTTCTGGGAATTTGCAAGGCTATGACAGATTTTACTAGATATTTCTTTTCTCGTTCAGTTATTTAAGAGTAACTGAAAAGTTTTATTTCTTTCATATTATTTTTGAGAGTTTTCTTGTTTAAGTCGTGAAAAACTTGATGTAAGTGGAGAATAGAACCAGAACTTTAAAACTGCCTGAAGAAACAGAATATGTGTGACTAGACATTAGTTCCTTTTTTTCTAAAGAGTATTTGGATTATTTAATCCATATGCTGACATTCTAGTGTAATTCCCTGTCAAAACCATTACAGTACAATAGGAAGGGAACCTAGGGCAAGAATCAATATTTATGTGTGTTTCTTTTCTGTGATCTTCTGAATGACTTCTTATGGTCTGTCTGTTTAAAATAATAATTTCCCTACAACTTTAATTATTTTGCTAGGTATCTGAGAATCTTTCAAAATGTGGACCTTTCTAGCAACTTCTATTTTAGGTAGGTATTAGTTACTATTCTTTAAAAAAAATATACACTTATACTTGCTAAAAGATTATGGGTTTTGTTTTTGATACCCAAGACTTTTAGGTTGATATTTGGGAGAAATAATCATGATCATGCTGCTTGTCCATTTTCATCTGTTCATTTTGAACCTGCTTTCTCTTTTAATCAATTGGCTGGGAATTTAGTCTCCATTAGGTTAAAAGATATAGAGCTATTAATGGCATGGAGAAAAGTAGACACTGAAACTACTGTTTCCAGTGACTGTTCAGCCTTGTCAGATTATGCAGAAGTTCTCTCTTTGGAAAAGTATTATGTTTCAGGGGCGTGCTTGTCTTGTTGTTTATTCTTTATTGATCTCATTTTCCATGAATAAAGCTTTGCCTTGATTCAGGAGCTAAGGCAGAGAAATAGGTCCTCATTTAAGATACACCCTGTGTGGGGTATGTCTTTCATAGGTCTTTGTAGGCATTGCAGTTCTCTTCTTTATTGTTTAATGGATGCCATACATAAGACAAATTTCTTTGTCCCAGCTACTATTAAGTGAGATTTCTGGGACAGCACAAAAATGGAAGAAATATGGTGATAAATCTGGTTGTAGTAGTTAGAAGTCTTGAAGACTTAAAAAAATAAATAAACAAACAAAAAAATCCCTCTTGCAATTACCAAAAGGTTTGTCAGTCTAGAAGATGCTTCTTCTTGGAAAAAGAAGGGTTTTTGTCACAGCTGGATCTGTGATGATACCCAAGTTTTGTGTGTGTTTCATGCTTTTGCATGTGAAAGACTTTTAGTAATATAAAACCTGAGTTTTTCTTCCATGCATTGTTTCCCAGCCCTAATATTATACAATTTCCTCCCACTACCTACTTTGCTTGGAGATGACAAATTTGTATTGTTTCTGTGATTTTACACAGAAGGGAAAGAAGACAATTCTTACGTGATTCTGATAAACATATTAATCATAAAATGAATCATAGAATGGTTTAGGCTGGAAGGGACCTTACAGATCATCCCGCTCCAACCCTAATGCACCCACAGTCCAGAATTTCCTCCTAAATCTCTCCAGTTCTAGTTTAAAAATGTTCCACCTAATCTCATCACCATCTGCCCATGTAAAAAGTTGCTCTCCCTCCTTTTTTATAAGCCCTCTTAAAGTACTTGAAGGCCATAGGGAGGTCTTCTCAAAGACTTCTTTTCTCCAAGCTGAAACTGTAGAATTAAGATAAACTACATATTTAAAATTTCTTGTACAGAAAAAAATGTGTAAGTGAATGACTTATACAAAAGTATGTATTTGGCACAAATCCTGTGTGGCATAAATGAAAACTTTCCTACTGGCAGATAATTTACTGTTTGTGTTTTATTTTTCATTAAAAGAATTGTTTTCATAAAACGTTTTTGTGCTCTGTGTTTTAACTGCATATTTTCACTTTCAAAGGGAGAAACATAGGATGATAGTAATATTCTTTCTTATAGTTCAGAATCTTTTTAATTTATCAGCTTCATTTCAATTGTTCTTGGCTGAAAGCGTAGCACATTTTTCTATGATTTTTTAATATAAATCCTAAAGGAAATTAGAAATCAGTTATAAGAAAATATTTGGCCTAAGGGGAAAATGGAGAAACAGCCTGAATATGTCTCTTACTGGGATACTCTTTAAGGTTCTGTTATATGCAAACAGAGCATATTACAGACTTCTTTTTCCCCTAACAGGGGGGTCAGGGCATTATTATGGAAATATGTGGATAAATGGGTTACACTTTATCATTAGTGATAAATTTAAATGTCTAATGTTCAAATCATTTTTTGATTGTTAATGAATATCTAGAACTTAGATGAGAAGCAGTAGTCACTGATGCTGTCTTAGACTAAAATGGAAATATGAGTATTTGTGATTTTAGTGTAGTGTACGTGTGATTTCTCCTTTGGAAGGAGCCTAGTAGCTTAAAAATTTTAGCAATTAGTGTAGAGTGTTAGTAAAAGAGACATGAGGTGGAAAATTTGTAACTATTCTGGAACTAATTAAAAAAACCTCCTTTTCTTTATTCAGCAGCCATTTCCTTAATATGTATCTGTGCTGCAATCATAAATTTGAGGACAGATACAATTTTTGTGGACCAGATTATTGGCTGTTTGGAGTTCAGGCAGCAGTTAGAAAGTAGCAGCACTTAAAGCTCAGAAAAATGAGGTTGTCAATGTATATAGACATTTCTGATGGAATGGCTTTTTAAAAACTTCTGGAATGCTTCTTGGGGACATGGTGAATTAATTTTCTTGATATGCTTTGTTCAAAAGATATGTTTAGTTTTCAGTTAAAAGAAGAATATAAACACATTTTCAATATTTGTAAATTATAAACAGTTTCTGTCTTTGTAAAGCCTCTTCTGGAAATCATCTGTATCATTTGCCATTATAGAAGCAGAATCTGTGTCTCTTGTTCAGAAGTCTTTTCTATAAAATAGTACTCTGTTAGATATTAGTACAGATGGAAAGTAAGGGCTTTCAGAAAATTCCTCTGCATTTACAGTTATTAATAAATGTTAACTGTCTATCAGTTACAGCTATGATCTATCTCACTCCCTTCAGTATAATCTTACTGTCCTGAGAATGCCACTTGAGACATTAAAAACTGAAACAACCCAGGCCCGACAAGAGAGTTTTGATATATTTGAAGATGAAGGACTTTCAACACAGGGGGGAAGTGGTAAGAAAACACATCTGTTTAAACTGATGTTGTTGATCATGAGTGCATTTAAAATATGTTCCACTTAGGTTTGCTATTGAGAAACGTTCATGTCTTCTGTTGTTGGTCAGTAGTGTCCTAACAATTGTGAGTTAATAAAAGATTTTGTAAAGTGCCAAGTACATTTCAATTTGAGCAATGTGATTTCTAAAGGTGTGTAATCATTGTTTTAAGTTACATTGTGACCGGGGAAGATGACTGAGCATGCTGACATTTTTCAGCAATTGATTACTCAACTGACTTCTGAGTCTCCCAAGAGGAATGAGTTACAAGGAGAGTGGAAAGCAATAACTGATTAAGTACCAATAAATTTTTTTTGTTGTTTTATATTGGAGAATACTGACAACAGGGGAACTGTATGAAGTTAGCATCATCTTACTGTAGTAACCCCTGTGAAGAAATGTAAGAAAAATTACTTATTTTGGTGGGAAACTTCAGCCTTCAGTTTGGATCTAACGTATTCAAAAGAGTATAAAGATAAGCAGCCAGAGAGAAAAACTATGTTCTTTCCCTTTTTCTTTGTGCACACACACACACACACACACACAGAGAAAGTTTCTCCTAGAATTCTTAATATTGGATTTTATTCTGTTGAATGAACCACCCTTGCCCCCCCCTCCAGGAAAAAAGATACTAGAGACATGGTCATATAAATCAAGATACCAGCAACTGGTTATTAAATACTACAGTATCAGAAAGGGTCATAAGGAATGAGGAGAGCAATAATTCCTCTTCTGCAAAGACTCTAATCCGGAGGATCCCTCACGAATCCTTACAAGGGCACCATCTCTTCTATGTCTTTGTAAAAACAGGAGGAAATTAAGATGCCCTAACCTTGACCCCATCAGCACTGTGCTGGTCACCTGTCTATTCACAGAACATGTGTAACAAATAGACACCTGTCATTTAGTAATTAATTCTCACCAAAGTAATGCTGCTAGTAGTTAGAGGAAAAAATTCTGGCTAAGTGCTTGTGACCAGCTTCTGCTGGCTGTCTAAACTCCTTCATGAAAATATTTTGGTTACATCAATTTTCCTTGGGCTAACAGTAAGTTGGTTCTAGGTAGCAATAGTTTGTTCAACAGCTGCATTTTCACCTGCAGTCTGTAAGAACTCCTTTTTCCTCCAGCAGAACATTTGACTGCTGTACTTGTCTGCTATAATTGGCATTCATACCGCTACAATATAATCTATCCTGTCAGAAACTTCATTTGAAAAAAGTGTGAAAAAAATATGGGTAATAGAATTCTTGTCCTCCTTATTAAGTTTCAGATTCATTCAATTCCCTCTGCCACCTTTCAGTGACAGTTGTCATCTTGGTCCTGATATTTGAAACAGAAAAATACTCTGATTCCAGATAGATCAAAAGCAGAATTTTAATTTACAGGTCTACAATATCTGCATTTCTTGGTGTTAGTGCAAATTAGGAAAACTGTGTTGAATTGTGTGAAAAAGATCATGTGCACGATCTTCCAGAACCTAGTACGTAATTAGAGGTGACCCAGAACTGAGAAGTTTATGAAGTCCTCCTGTAAGAGCATTTTTGCCTTAACAATGGAAATAAAGTTCTGAATTCCAGTTATCAAATCCCTTGATGCTACTATGTAGAGATCCGTTTTCAGTACTAAAGAATATCAGTAACTTCTGCATGAAGGCACTGAAGTCGCAACAGTGACTGGCAACTATAGAAAAGCTGCAAATCCTCACAAGCACTGGACTTCAGCACGTGCCTGAAATGATCTGTGTTCGGCAAACCTCAAGGATGCAAGTAAATTATAACACTGAGTTGCAGTCAAGGGAAAGTCAAAACAAAGATCCGATGTCCTGGATTTTAAAGCAGGTGAGCTTGTGTTGTAATTGGTAATGCATTTTCATTGTAACAACTTCCTAGGTGTATTTGGGATTTGCAGTAAGCCTTATGAAAAGTACGTGTGGAATGCCAAGCTTCTGGAAGCACTAAGAGGTGCTGTTCATCGTGACTGGCTGCTGTATATTATTCATGGATTCTGTGGGCAATCAAGTATCCTTCTACTGTTCTAATGAATTTTGGTTTATAAGTTTTGAAAAAAATCCAGTTTGAACATTGAATTATTTCTTTGTCATATAAATACCATTCAGTTTTATACTTATTGCTTGGCTTTTATTTTCATTACTTTCTAAGTAAGAAATATAATTATTGTAAGAAGGCCCTAATACAGGTAGACTAGATTTTCAGTGAGGCTCTGTTTATAAGCATGGGGTTTAGTAGTAAAGAACTTCAGAGGATTTTTAGGCTCAGCTGTATTTTTTCACAGATGTTTGAGGAAAGGGAGAAAAGCTAAGCAGAACTGAATTGATGACTGATCTGATTTCAGCTGTGTTTAAACCATGACATTGCCATAGAAATGCTCTCCTACTAATCTTCTCTAAAACATTTTTTAGTAACTGAGATTCGCAGAAATTCTTGTATTTACTCTTTCTGTTGAAGACGATGATGGAACTTGAGCCCTGCTGTGTGAAGTGCACTAGGACATGTGAAAGTCTCTTTTCTATTTCAAATGGTTAAATGAGTCTGTGTACATTGTAGCAGGAAGAACAAAAGTCCAAATGCATACCACAGTCCAAAGAAATATCACGTTATGCGTTAAGAATTTAGTGTATTACAAAGACACTCTGTTTTATTCATCAATGCTATCGTGTTAGCTTAAAATTTCTGGAGAAGCAAATACAATTATGAAGGTAGCATCTGCAAAATTTAATTTTGCTTTTTAATGATTGTAACACTGTTGGTCATTAACTTAGTCCCCAGACAAGTAGCTAGATCTGCTTTTATATGCCATTATTTCATTTGTGGTCTTACTTAATCAAAGCTGGATCTGACCACCAGCATTATGCCTGCAGTTGCTCAGTGTGTGAGCAAATGTCATCTTAACTCTTTCTTGTGCCTCCCTTACACTGAGGAAGCAGTGATAGTCACACTAGGCTCTGATTCTGTTTGGTTTTAGTAAAGTGGAAAAAGACAAAAAAAAAGCCACCGCTGCATCCGTAGCCTGTTTGCCTCTGGCTTTCAGTTGTTGTTACTTAAGTGGTTGCAAATTTTTCCAAATGAATAATTAGAGGGTGACTAATATACTTCATCTGAAAATGAAGCCCCCAGGTTTAAATCCCAGTATTCACAAAATCAACCTTTGCGGTGCTAGGTGTATCTTGCATCTATTTCAACTCCATTTGCATTTCATAATATAGAAATGCTGCTTCTCTTGTGTAGATTCTGAAAAGTGGGTGGTGTATTACAATGTAGATTCACTTTCCAAAGTTCCTAAAACTAATTGTTGGAATGGGCAATGTTCTCTTCCAGCTGCAAAATAAGTTTGGAAGTGATACTCATCACTGTTTAGGTGATTTTAGTAAATTAGATATATTGGTTTCATACACCTTTGTTAGAACTTATTTTTGCTTGCATAAAGTAAATTAACAAAAAATTGCATGTGACATGTAAACCTTAACTTCTCCTTCAAGAGCTGTTAATATATGGCCGCCCTATATACGTCACTCTGATAGCCAGAAGATCAAGCAAATTTGCTGGAACACGTTTTCTGAAACGCGGATCAAACTGTGAGGTAAATCAAATATGATTTTAGGGCTTATTTCCTCCTGCTCCTCCCCAGTATGAGAGCTTGAACTTGACTGACTGAAGAGCTGAAATGGTTTAAAGGGTTGTTAAGTATTTGACTATAAATTATGCTATTAGATGATGTTGTCACAGGTATCACTACATTTTTTATTGGCATAATAAAGTTGTTCCTAAAATAATAAATTTAATAGTTCTAAATTGGCACTTGTTTTGGTTTTTTAGACTTAGAGATAATGTTTTTTCACAAACTGAGGGGGAAAAATAAAAATATGGTATTATACATTAGGGACAAATGGGAATTTAACCTTCAGTGTTGTTCTCACTACTGTGGTTCAGTGTCTCACAGTTAATTGTGGTCTGTTTGTAATGATCAATTCTCTGTACTGCATGCAGCTTTGAATGTCTACATCATATGTGTATTTCTGTTTGGTTTAGGGAGATGTTGCTAATGAAGTGGAAACTGAACAAATACTTTATGATGCTTCAGTTATGTCATTTTCTGCGGGGAGTTACTCTTCCTATGTTCAGGTTCGAGGGTCTGTCCCTCTGTACTGGTCTCAAGATATTTCAACTATGATGCCTAAACCACCCATAACACGTGTGTACAAATTATTCTTTGTGATAGATTATGGTTAGTCCTGTGTCCTAAAGAAACATTTATTATTATCTGATAATAAGTGAAAACTGAATTTGCAAAAATGAGCAGATTGTCTGTTCACTTGTGTTTTGTGAAGTCATAATTTAAAGTAAAAAAAAAATTAAGAAAAAAATCTCCATCTTAGACTTCACATTCAGAAATTAAATAGGAAAAGTTTGTGTTTGAAGATATGAGCTTTCTTTGTGTTACTTTGTGTGCAAAGTTAGCTACATTTATCTTAGTATTGTGGTTAAAACATTAAACCTGTTGAAAATGGTGGAATATGTCTGGGCTGAGATTAATGGGGCCAGAATAATTGTTCTTTATAAGCATTTCATGAAAATTTGAGAAGTTGCCTACAATTTCACTAAGGGAATATTTTTAACAGCTTTTGCATGAAAAGAGGGAAAAGTACTTAACTGTGTCATTACTACCAGAGAATTAATGCTTTTTTTGTGAGGAGTACTATTAAGGGAAAATTCTACAGCTCACTTTTTATCATCTTCAATTTATGTTTGTTTCAGTGGACCAAGCAGATCCTTATGCACATGTTGCTGCTCTTCACTTTGACCAAATGCTTCAGAGATTTGGCTCTCCCATTATTATATTGAATCTTGTGAAGGTACAATATTTTGAATATGTTCTATGTGTTTGATTTTAATATTATGCTTCTTTCTGTAGAGTTGCTGTGTAATTTTGATTATGTTCTAAAACTATATTGGCTTACAAGTGGAATATTTTCTTCATAAATCTCATCATACAGGATATAGTACATAACTCTGCTTCCACTACAGCCCTTCAAAACCAAAATCTCCCATGTTTAGAGATTTCTTACAGTAACATGTCACTGTTCTTTTCAGGTTTTTGCTATTATCCATTAGACCTAAGTCCAAATAAATTTATCTGTAAATTTAATTTAATACTAAAAACTACTGAAATAGTATGGTTCCATTCAAAGCAAGGTTGGAATTAAATGACCTTAAGGTGACTAAATGACCTAAACCATTCTGTGGTTCTATGAAAACATATGTTATATTCAGGCAATGGCAACACAGCTAATTTTTAAAAATTATTGCAAGACTGGGAGATGGAGCTGTTATTCCCCATCTCCTGCCAGTAACGGAGTAGAGTTTCCCTTTGTCCTCCTATATTCCACAACTGAATGGGATGCTTCCCTTTCTGCCCGTGTTTTTGCTTCTCTTTTGTGGTTCTCCATTTCATCTGTGTTGCCACTTTTATTTCTGTGTGTTCTTCTTTACACTTGCAGCATTCCATTTTTCAGCCAATGATTATGCACAATTAAAACAGGTGACTTTTACTACTAATACAAATCGATTGTTAAAGACCTAGGATGTTCAGATTTTTCTATCTTTCCTGTTATTAACTTAATTGTACTATTTATGAAGAATTGCCAGCTCTTGTTACAGCTCCCACTTTTGATTTCCATTTTATATGCATACTTGTATGTGTGCATGTGTATGGGTTATATATGTTTGCTAATGAAAATTGTGGTGTTACATTCCTTTTCTTTTTGCTAAAGGAACGTGAAAAAAGAAAGCATGAAAGGATTCTCAGTGAAGAACTTGTTGCTGCTGTGACATATCTCAACCAGTTCCTACCCCCAGAGCATGCAATCATATATATACCCTGGGATATGGCCAAATACACTAAAAGGTAGAGAAAGTGTTTTCTATACTAGTGCTTATAGCTGCAAGGCACATATGCAAGCAAATGTTACTGAACAAAACAACTTAAAAACAAAACAAGGGAATGTGATTCAGCGTAATCATACATCCTTTTCTGCCTCATTCATATTTTGAATCACAAAAATTTGGTAGAGAAAAATTAGTGTGTTGTAACAATTAAGGAGTTTTAGTTTTTTTGATGTCTACTGCTTCTAGTTTATCTAATATTTTTTATCAAAAAGAAGCAAAATTACTCAGATACAGTCAGTCTCTCTCTCATAAAATCTAAGAAAATTATAGACATAATTACTGTTGGGTGAATAAAGCTGTGATATGGGCCTGTTTTAAAATCACTTTTGTTACGGAAAATCTTTTCAAGTAGTGAGGTTTTTTTAGTATTCATGTATCTTGACTGTCTTTTTTTTTTTTTTTTCCCTCTCCTCAGCAAACTTTGCAATGTCCTTGACAGACTGAATGTGATTGCAGAAAGTGTGGTAAAGAAGACTGGATTTTTTGTAAATCGACCTGATTCCTACTGCAGTATCTTGCGTCCAGATGAAAAGTACCTATAATTTATTTGATGCATAGTGAATAGCACTTGTTCCTTAGAAACAAGTGCTTCTCCTTAGAAAGCTGTGGGGAATTTCAATGTTTGTTAAATTATTTCTTATTTTAAGACTTACTAATTTGGAAACTACTAAGTGACTTCTTTTGAGGCATACTAATAGGAAAACTGTCATCAAAATGTTACTGAGTCTGTTATTAACCAGTAGATTTTATGGGTTTATAAATAGAAAAGTTAAAAGTTTTTTTAAAAATAGAAAATGTATTTGCTTAGACTACTGCAGATGAAGTCTCTCAAGTACCTGAAAATCCAGAAGTAGCTATTTATCACTGAGTAGATCAATACATGACCTGCATGAAACAATTTGAAAGTCATTCTGTTTTGTTTCTTTTTCAGGTGGAATGAATTGGGAGGTTGTGTTGTTTCCACTGGTCGCTTGCAGGTACTAAAATATACTTCTTCAGTTCATAGTTATAGTGATGTAGGTCAGCAGTCCCAAAGAACAATGAATCATTTCACTTAAATAGCTGGTTGATGACTCACAGACTGCTCTTAAATGAATATTTATAGTACACATTTTTATGGCTGTCCTTCCTAGAAATCTAATTGGGAATTAGGGCCTTAAATTTTTGCATGGCACCCCAAAACCTTGTGGTGTTGGAATTGTATCTTTGCTGGACTTAGTCTGACAAATACTTGTATCTTAAACTAGTTTCCATTACTGTTTAGTCTGTTATGTTACCAGTCTAGTGAAAGTTAAACTAGCAGCATTTTAGCAGACTGCTTCATAAAATGTTACTTAGAAGAAGTGAGGAATAAGCACATACTTAACTCTGATAACGTATTCATACACATGAACATGGATTACTGACATTTTCACTAGCGCTGACTATTCTATACATTGTTACAGTTTCCAGCACTAAAAGAAAATAAAACTAGAAACATGTGTTCTTTAAGGTCAGAAAAATACTGACTAAACTGCAAACCATACAGTATCAAATTTATACCTGAATGTTACAGTTATTTACCCTGAACACAGGGTGTATTCCTAAGAAGCATGAGTTGCTTTGACTTGACATTCATAATTTTGTATTTCTTGTAAGTTAAAGAGCATGGGATCATTGCTGTACTAGCTGGTCACTGAAATATATTTGTTGAGGGCAGATACACAGCAGAGCAGATAGAATTTGATCTCTTTTAAAAGACCCCAATCCTCGTTAGATTTTTTATGTTAGTCTTACAGGTTTACTTGTAGTAGGAAAGTGATTATTTTATCTTTAATCATTTGAGAGTCACCAGTGACATACATATAAGCATTCAGATCACAGTTCATCTCTGACTAGATATTTTGTGAGTCACATCCAAGTTGTGATTTCTTCAGGACTGTTTGCGAGATGAAGGAAATCAGTTGGTGTGATGATAAAAGCAAGGATATTTTGAAAATAGGTATGGCAGCAATCTGATGTAGCTTACTAGGGATGAATTGCTTTTGAACTTCTGTTAGAAATGTCTTTCCTCAAATTTTTGTGAAGACATAATTTGAGATTTGATAAAACTTACCTAGTAGTAAAAAAGTAATACTCATGAGTGTAGTAATTTGTTGATTAAAGTAAATCTTTTATTTGGATTGCTTTACCAGACTGGAGTCCTTCGAACCAACTGTGTGGACTGTTTAGATCGCACTAACACAGCCCAGTTTATGGTGGGGAAATGTGCTTTGGCCTACCAGTTGTATTCATTGGGATTGATTGATAAACCAAATTTACAATTTGATACAGATGCTGTAAGGTAAGATAGATTAATAGAGTGTGTCATGGTTTTAATTTTTAATTTTGAGTTGAGAGATTATGGAGAATTATGCCCATGTTGAAGAAGCATACAGTTACTTCTACTGGAATGATTTAATGTTTATTCATCCAGGTTTAAAACATCTTTCATACTTGAAATCTTGAGAAAATCCCATCATGCTGAAAGTTCCATCTTTTGGAAAAGTATGTTAATAATCAGTGTTATGACAAAACTGCTTGACTTCATTCTATTTATATGCCTAAACTTAAAGAGATGTGTTTTCCTTTGAAATAAATTTAAGAAAACCTCTGCCCCAGTCTTCTACACTTGTTTCAATTGCTGGAGGCAAAGTGCTGACTGAGAGTGAAGACTGAAATAAATACATGCTTTCGTGGAGAATGCCAAACTAGTAGTTGTATAGAAGTACACCTTGCTGTTTCCTACTTCTTCTTTGGAAATATTTCATGGTTTTTGATTTACTGACGTTTTTCAGCAAAATTGTTCTTTCAGATACAAGCATCCTCAAACTCCTTATGAAAACCCAGCATTTGTATTGAAATGCTTTGGGGGTCAGGGTGAACTAAGCTGCTTGACTTGTATGCATGCTTCAGAAATTGATGAAGGAGTCTTTAAGGTGCTGTGTTTTTATTCCTTTAAGCTGTTGTTGTGATTGTGAAACTTATGGCTTCATTGCTGATTCTAGCTAGTGGTTTGATAGTTTTAGAGCATGGGGACCTAACTTGTATTCAGAAGCCACAAGTAGTCAGGCTTCAGTCCCCTTCACTTGAGATATAACTTCAGTTCCTCCTCTTTTTTTCCGTTAGTTTCCAGCACTTGCCTGGTGCCTGGAGCTGGTGTGTGCTGCAGAAACCACTTCACCTGCAGCATGTTGGTTCACTGTGAAGTGGTGACTCCTGACCTCTGTCTGGTGGCCAGGGAGAGCACCCACTGGTGGCTTCCTGGGTGTGCTGTAGTAGTGTCTCTCATCCACCATGTCCCAGCTGCTGGGATCTGCATGTTTACCTCTGGGAATAAATTCCTGCTGCCAATACCAGTTGCTGTGCAGCCTCCTGGGGCTACTTGTCAAACAGAAAAAACCCAACCAAACCCAAAGAAACAAATGAGATTCTCATACAGGGTGTATGATCTCTGGACAATTTATGTGGAGGCCAGTGGGTTTGGGGTTATTTCTTTGGGGATTTTTTTGTCTGTTATTTTGGGGCTTTTCTTTTGTTTTTTTTTTTTTAAGTTACTTAGCAGATGTTTCCTCCTAATTGATCTTCTTGTACTTGACCTTGGACAGAAGATTTGATGGACAGCTATTTAGTTTTTACAGAAATTGATTTGCTGCTCAGATAAATGTTCTTCATCCAGATCCTTTCCAGGCGAACTTCAGTCCGATGGTTGCTAGGTTACATATGCAATACTGTCTCTTTTGTTGGAAATTTTATTAGGGGAATGTTTTTGTTGTCTTGTTTTGGTGCTTTGCTTTTTCTTTTTTTTTTTCTTTTAGTTTTATTTTGTTGTTTGCTTCTATCTTCCTTTTCACTTCTCAAGGACTTCTTTCCTCTGCAGGTATTACATGTAGATGCCTGAGTTATTTTGTCTTCCTATACTGATGTGAAACACATTCCCGCATTAATGGTTGGGTTTGTTTTTTAGTTTTGGGAAGGAATTGGGGCTTGTTTTGTTCTGGTTTGGGGTTTTTTGCCTCTTAATTAAATTTCCAGTCTTTTTTAGCAAAATATCATCCTTGTCATTGTCTTGCTCAAGCAAATCCATAGTCTCCATTTCTGAGAAGCACTTTTCAGTCTTCTGTCTTTTAGACTGAGCACCATCTCCTGAAGATAGCCTCTTTTTCTGAGATTGTTATCTTGTTTTTTGTCATTGATAGGAAGCTTGTCTAGTTTTTGCTATTTGGACTAGTCCCAGTTTGTATAGTGTCACCTTCTTGACGCCAGAGGACTTTTTTACTTTTAAGCCAGCTCTCCTTGTTCAAGTCAATTCTTAGCCAGTTTTTTTTTTGCTTTCTGCTTACATCAAGATTTTCCAGCTTCAGCAAATGTTACCTGACTGCCATACGCTTTTCTTACAAGTCATGTTTATTCATTTTGTATCTTTGACCCATCTTTATTGTAACTACGGAGATTTTTGGAACTTCATTCCTAACTAAATTCTTGGTGTACTTAATAGAAAATGTAGCCTTGAGATGTTGATATGTTCTGTCTCTTTTAGTGTCTTAAACATGCCTTCGTTAGTGAAGATATATTATTTGTTTTCTCCCCATTAAGTAGTAGGAAATGTTAATTTTCTTCCTGAATCTACAGAACTACATACTCTGTTTGTGTGAACCTCTTCTTTTATATTAAAAAGCAATGAAAATCTTAAAGTCTAAACCTCCTTAGTAATTTTTATGTCTGAATAAAATTTCCACATATTTATTTGAATAAAGGAGAAAAAAATGTATTACATTTGCAGAAAGACTTTATTATGTTTTACCTTAAAAAATTCTATTCAGAAGTTTGATAGATGACACATTTTTCTTTTCCTTCAGATTATTTGAAGAATTGTATGAAGATCATGGGGACACGCTTTCTCTGCAGTATGGAGGCTCTCAGCTTGTCCACAGAGTAAAAACATACAGAAAGATTGCTCCATGGACCCAGCATTCCAAAGATATTATGCAAACACTCTCAAGATACTATAGTAATGCTTTCTCAGGTAAATTTAAGTGTTTTCTTTAGAGCCATTGTTTACAAAACATCTTATTCATGATGTTTCAATAATCTATACTATGACCTTATGACAGAATTCCTCTATGCTATAATTTCCAAATAATTCAGTAACATGTCAAATAGGTATTCTGATTTGATGATATATTTATTTATCCGATGTTGTAGCCTGCAGCCCTTTATTTAGAAAAAGTACACATGTAGCACTGCATTTGTCAGTGACATTTGTAGATCAATAGAGAAGCAGGTAGGTTTTACAGAGTTTTACAATGTTGGACAGAATGTCTTCAGCAAATACAAGGAAACTAGTAGATCTAAACATGAGTAGAAGGCTTCATGTGGAGTATTTCTTGTGATGTTTCTGAGAGCACAAAGCAAAGCAAGCTGTAATGCGTGTAATACATTGTTTTGTGTAAATAGGAGCTGGAAACCGCTAAATCTGTGTTAGGAGAGACAAAATTAAATTCAAAAACCAAGTAAATAAGTATTTTTTTCAGTTATATAAGCTGTAAAATATTAACATACTCCTTCACTAGCTCATATCACTTATTAGTTGAACACTGTTCTACTTTCTTCTGGGCAACATGGCTAATGGAAAACTTCTTTGAAAAGTGCTGAGCCTTATCTTAGGCAAAATAACAAAAAAATGTGTGCTGTGTATAGAAGTCTTGCAAAAGATCTAAAAGAATGATCAAAGGATGGTCTAAGACATGTCAGAAAGGCAAATACTGAGTGCTACTGTGTTATAAATATTGTGTCAGTCCTCTATTACTGTTTTGCACAAACATTGCATAGCCAGGGGTGGAAGTACCTTTTGTTAATTTGTTCTAGTAGGTGCAATTAGTTAGAGACTGTGAACTTTAGCCATTGTCCAACTCACTGTTTTAGAAATACTTCAGTTATCTCTGATTTCTTTGGCTGAAATTATTGCTTTTGTGCATATAACAATGTTGAGAGCATACCATTCAGATTAACTTTTCTGAATATAAATCATGTAATTTGTGTATCGTATTTGTCCAAAGTCAATGGGAAATGGAGAACTTGTTTATTTCAGTGATGTGGTCTCTTATTGTTTGCATTGGCAATAAAGTCTAGCTTCATCAATTCTTATAAGCCTTCTTAAAGGTAGCACACTGGCAGTGTCACCTGTACTGTGACATAAAGGATGGAACAAATCTCTGAGCTGTTCACTTTTATGCCAGCCACTGAAATGGTTAGGCAGAAGCCTGAGCAAAGTTCTAGGTCCACATTTGGGGTTGTGGTGTGCTTGCAAGGATAGTCATGATATACATGCCTTCTAGTAATAAAAGATTTTGTTCTAAAAAAGATGTTACAAAAAATAAGAAAAAAATCATAAATAAATAAAGTTCATCTTGTCATCTCAATGAACTTGTAGGAAAGTACACAAAGAGACAATAGTCTTTACTGAAGTCAATACTGTCTTTGAATGAAATTTCCTTAAAGGTGCTGCACACTTCCCCCAATTTACTTATGATTTTGGTATTTGATCCCATTTGAGGCATCCATTTTTGGTGCTATATGCATTCCTTGTGTTTGAAGATGGCGTTGTTGAAATGTAGCATTCAGTGTCATATTTACTTTGTTGCTTGTTTTGTATGGAGTTTTAAAATATTTGTTTCAATGAAATTTAAAGGTTCGCTGTCCAACACTGCCTGTTCAGATGGCAACAGCTAGCTTGTTAATGTGGCACATTGAGAGAGATCACTTTGTTCTTTAGGTTTCCTAAGAAAGAAGAGAAAAAGGAAACAGTTTTAGAACAAGATGCTGATTTGCTGTACTGCATTTATTATTGTTGCTATCCATTATATATCCTTTAAAATGCACATAAAAATCTGAGGGCTAGTTAGTTCATGAATCAACATTTCCTTGTGTTTCTGATCCGAGAAACTTTTTAAAAATGCTTGTGTATTTTATTAATTAATGAATCTGAATTAAGCAGACTCAGAAAATTTCAGTGATTTGCTTGGAGTCATAGAGTAGATAAGATTCAGAGCAGGGTTAAAAGAGGCCTTCTGTTCACTGCCTCCTGAATAAATCTCTTAGCCACACTGCTTGTCTATCATTCAAAATACATGAATCTAAAAATAATCTACTCTCATAAGAAAATATTGTCATGTGTTGGCCTCAATGCTGTTAGGATAATTATTACTATTTAAGTTTTATAGATGAGAAAAAGTAAGACAGGTATCAAGTAATAATTTGGTGGAGCTTAGAATATGACAAGCTAAATTGATGGATTTAAACCAACAGGAGACAAGTCCAAATTACTAAAGGATGCTTGTGAAATTTAATCATTTTACTATGTATTGGCAAGAAAATCCCAAAGAATGCATCATTTGTATGTTTCGTTGGAAACCTGTGTTGTATGGATACTGTTTCATTTCATTAAGTAATGTTTCAGTTATTTAGGCCACAGTGAATTCACGAAGGTGTGCCAGATTTCCTGAAACATGCCTTAATACATGCATGTGCTTCATGCACACATGTGGGAGACAGAGTTGCAGCGTGAGTCCGACTTCTGCTAAGCCTGGGCTCCTGAGGGAGAAGCCAAGACAAGAGGCAGCGTTGGTACCATGTGCCCTGCAGCATAGCAGATCTGCTGTAAATGAACTTCCATGGTGCTGCTTGAAGTCCAGAGGGCTGTGCAGCAGTCATAGGAGATAGACACTGTCTCTGATGAGCAAAGAGAAGCAGTGTCTGAATGGGCTTGAGCTGTGCCGTGCTCCTGGTGTTAAGTGTGCCTCTTGTCTAACAGATGCGGACAGGCAAGATTCTATCAATCTCTTTCTGGGAGTGTTCAAGCCTGCAGAAGGAAAGCCACATCTCTGGGAACTTCCCACTGATTTTTATTTGCATCACAAGAACACCCTCAGTCTGTCACAGACCAGGCAAAGGTATTTTGCTGTTCTGGTTTATTGTTTGGTTTGGTTATTGCTCTAATAAATTCTAAAAAATACATGTTGCTAATCAAAAAATTAGGTCAGCCTGTCAAAAACTTGCTTACTGTTTATGTTTATACGAAAGCTCAAAAAAAAAACCACTTTCAAGAGATTACCAAGAAATGCTGAATGTTCTTGTTTCGAAGGATTTGCTTTAGTTTGTTATTTCCTTGTTGTACTTAAAAAGAAGGTTAATTTCATATGAAATTCTGTCCTTCAGTGTAAAATGCATCACTGTTTTACTGAAGTACAGTTACTACAGTTTGATTAGGCAATATATAGATGCATTCTTCATTGTCAGATTTATTAATGGTTGAATTTGAGATTATGTGATGAGGATAATATTTATTTTTCTATTTACTGCACTTAGTCTGAAGCTGTACATAGCAACAAACCCATGATATTCTACCTTCCTTTCAGCATAACACATAGCCTCTGTTGAAGACTATTTTTCTTCAATTGCATTCCATTGTAGTTGCATGGTAATAAACAGAAGTAATAAAGTATAAAAATTTTAAAGTAATTTGATTGCTTCACAGAGGGAAATTATTCTTTTGAAGACTATGAATACTGTGCATTAAAAAAATCCATTTTAACAAAAAGGACAATACTTAACTTGTCAATTAAATAATCTCTTAGGATTTTGGCTGGTTTTATCATTATTCATTCTGTGAGCCATAAAGCTCTTTAGTACAAATGGCAGATCTGAATATCTGCATTTAGATTTTTGTCTGGGCAAAACTGTAAGTGCTTAACCAATGTGATCAGTGCCTGTTGTCTACTTACTCTGTTAACCTGTCGCAGCAGCTGGCACATGATATGGCTCTTTCTGAATTTCAGTCTTCTTGTGTTATCTCCTGAGGCTTATCTTAAAAGTAGCTTATATGAGCCACACAACCAAGTGCTATTTCAGGCATGCACTAAACATGCAATATTAATTTTCTTGACTACTCATTCTGAACATTATTGCATGTCTAAAATTAATTCAGCTGATATATTGCAAATATGCAAATGTTCTAGTCTCCCTTTCATCTGTTACTCTGTTAAAACTGCCGTCTCTTGTTTGTCATACATACTGCTTTCAAATGAGGTGGAATATTAAAAAGAAATGTTGGTGCTCTTTATTTACTTGTTAATTATTTTTACCTTTCATTCTAACCAGAATTTCTTCTGAGCAGTTATAATATACAATCAAGTTGTTTCATTATGTGAATAAAATGACACCTTCCTGTAACAACTAAGCGAAATCAATATGTGATAAAAACTCCTCTAAGTAATTTTTTGTTTCTACCAAATGTTTGGACAAATTCTTTGTGTAACTTTTTCCTGCCTGTCTGTGTAGTGCCTCTTTTAGGTTCCTTGGGCACAACAGCAAAAGAAATAATGACACTCATAATGAAATCAAGGATATAAGAGAAGGAAGATGGTGTTTCCTGTCATTGAAACTGGTTTTGACAATCTTGTGCTTTTCCTATATTGTAATTGCCTCCTTATCAGGAGGAAAATATTTAATAAGGTTCATATCTTACTTGTATATAATTATGATTCACGTGAAAGGACAGTGAATATTATGGAAGAGGAGAATTTATGTTGCCATGTTATTTATAATTATTTCTAATTTATGCAGGCAACAATACTGGGTGTGTCTACATCATTTATGAAGGCACTGGAGGAAATAGCTTACTAGCTTGGGACTTTGAGGAGAGGCAGGACCATCAGACATAACTCATTCCTTACTGTCTAGGATATACACAGTTCTTCAGGAACTGAAGTGTGTTTTGCTGTCCTGTATCATCTCCTAAATCCCACTAACAAGCCTGTTCGTGGCCATGGGAATACACTCATTGTGTCTGCTGCAAATGGCTACATTAACAGGAGTAGGAGATAACCACAATTAATACTCTGATTACAGCCCTCACAGTATTGTGAATACACACGTATTTGAAATAAAAATCAATGAAGACAATTGTGTTTTCATTACACGTAATGAAATAGAAGAAACTATCAGAATAAATCAGGGAAGAAATTGAAGTATATTTGGGAAGAGACAATAAAAATGTGTAAACATGAATGAAAGATAAAACATGCTTTGTTTTATGAATGTTGCTTGACTTCCTTTGCTGTTTTACAGAAATCCTGAATAAGCTTCCAGCAGGGCTTGAATTTTGCTGTTAGGCGTGCCAAGGGCACTCAGACTTACAACAGCTGTTATATCAAAATGTATTTCTTTGTGTAGAAGTCAGCTGCTTTGACAATCGTCCAATCTTATTGTCATTGACTTTCACTTCTTCATGCCTTTTTCCTAAATTTTGGGATCTGAATAACATCTGGGAGGGGATGCCTTCCCCCAACTCCTCCCACCCTCCGATGACCAAAACAAAAGAAATACATAAATTCTTCTGATATGTACTAAGACTTTAATTTTCAGTGCTGTAAAGGTAGGCACCCAAAACATTTTTTTTAATGAAACCAAACTGCTCTTCTGTCCATACCTGTATTGTGTTTCATGTATTTAAATTTCTTGATTTAAGAGCAGAATAGTTGGATGAGGGCCTGTTGAAATCCTCCATCCAATTCAGCAATGTTTGCTGAAGTGACACTGTGTGGATGGATGAATGTCACCTGCAGACTGGATAGGCTGGATACAAGATCCAATCTCCTGTATCGATTGTGTTTCTGTTTTTCCTATACAGCTATACTTACTGGTGGACCACAGGTGTGCTAAAGCATTTACCTCTTCCTTTTGATGAAGGTAGGATCTGTACTTGCTCCTCGCCTTACAGAGTATCTTGAAAAGGAAGTTTTAGTCACAAATGCTTTTTAACTGTTTTAGATCCCAAATCTGAAAAAAAAAAAAGTGTTTCCATAATGGTTTCTAAATACTTCTCTACCTCCTCCCCCCACAAGGAGATATGATCTTGACTTTCATGTGTTTATGAGCCAGGGCACACTTAATTTTTTTTTCTTTTTTTCTTGTCTATTAGCGTATATTTATAGTCTGTGCTGGTGATCCTATTCCTGGTTTGTGGTAGATAGTTATAGCTAGTGTGTCTTATTTCTCCCTTTCTTCTTTTCTGTCAATATAGCTGTTGTCTTATTTCTCTGTGGTGCTGTGGAGCATGTTTTATTAGGAATTGTCATCATGAAGTGAAATCAAATTACAGTGGTTGATAATGTATATTTATTAAAGATGTGCAATACATCTTCTTCATGTCATATTTCCTTGTCTCAGATGGGATATGAGTGTAGGAAAAAATTGCCTGGTATGGTGGCTAGGAGAGCAGGCTACTGTTTGATTAGATTTTTTGCAAGAGTCAGTAATTGCTAGTAAAAAGATTTTTTCCCCCCAGTGACATGTGCTGAAAACAGACGCAAGTTGACAGTGAAGAAATTCCACAAATATGAAGAGGAAATTGATATCCACAATGAGTTTTTTAGGCCATATGAGTTGAGCAGTTTTGATGAGACCTTCTGCTTGGCAATGACCAATTCTACACGGTATATTGGGATGTTTTGTGGCTCTAAATCCTTGACTGGAAGTTGATTTGGTGTGAATTAAATATGCATTTGATTTATTTGGTTAAATATCTGTGATTTCAAATTTAGCAAAGTTCTTGAAATTAAATCACAATGTGTCATGGAAATGTTACTCTAAAAAAAGAGTCAGTTAAAATAACAATTAGACTTCTAATTATTTTTTGTTATGGAGAGCCTGGTGTCTGGGCACTTAATGGCTGAGAGGTGAACTTTTCTCTGTTGACTCAGATCACAGAGGTTACTTTCAAAGCAATTGTTTTCTCATTGTTCTGCTCTCATTTTGCAGCTGTTTTCTTCAGTTCATCTGGTTCTCACAGCTGGTCAGGTATTTTTGGGGGTTTTTTGTTGGCAGCAGTCATCTGGATATTCTGAGCATAATCTGAATCATGGTTTGGCTAAAGATTTCCAGGCAGATTATGTTTCATGTAGCTGTCTGACCCAGTTTGTGTGTTGGCAGCATTTTGAAAACAATGCACAAGGCCCTGAGTTACCAGGCTTCTTCAGGAAATGAGCACAAGGCTTTCACCTCTTTGGCAAGTGGTGATACTTGCAGGTGTTCTGTGGAACTGAATAATGCCACTGAAAGCTTTTTAAAAACTTTGGTTATATATACATCAACTTGAAATGATAAAGTTAGAACTTGATATCTCTTTATGATTTTTTTATTTTTTTATTTCACAGGTAGATGTTAGAGGTGGTTCTTCCAGAAAATTTAAAAATTCTGTGTGTTGAACTTTGTTCATGAACACTTTTTCTTTTCTATTTTGGCAGAGATTTTATGCCTAAGAATGTGGGAATTGATCCAAGTCCGTTTACTGTTCGTAAACCTGATGAAACTGGAAAGTCTGTGTTGGGGTAAGTCTGAAATCAGAAATTTTGTTGTGGTTTAACAGTAATAAAATTGTAATGAAAATGTATAAACTCTTAGCGTGTGTGTCTATGAAATATATTCTATGTTACATGGGAAATAAAAAAGTCATTGGTGTTATACTGCAGAATTGTACACTTTGAAAATCACATCCAATTTGATATTTTTATTTGAGACTAGGAATTCTTAGTTCAACTTGTTTAATATTTTCTGTTTTCTCTCATTCCACAAAGTGAAATTCATGAGAAGATTTTACCAGTAATATACAGAAGTTATTAAAATTTGATCATCTCTTCATCCTAGTGGCAGCTCTATTCTCTATTGGGGTTGACAGCAGTGCATATTTTCTTGTTGTCTTTTAAAAAATGATAAATTTTTCATAAATAGTGCATATTCTGAAACAGCAATAAATGCCAATTTCAGCATAGTCTTTGATAAAATACATTATTAAAATATTTATGGATAAAATTATATAAAACAATCCAGCAGCAGTTGCTGGGACAAATGAATGCTTCATTTAGCTGCTTTTGCATCCTGGACCTCCTTTGTTATTCTATTTATTCCACTGCTGTGTCCCACAAGGGCTATGCAGAATCTTCCCGAATTCCTTCTGTCTTTGGTAGCTCATATTAAGGAAACCTTTTGTCAGTAGTTACTGTGCTGTGACAACATTATAAGTTCCTCTGAAAACTTGCTGTTCTGTTAAACACTGCAACATTTGTCTGTCTCATGTGCTCTGATCCTGAGGGTGTCATTGTCAATGGATGTTGAGACTAGGCTATGCTTATCACCAGTAGAACCTCATTTCATGCTACTGATTCCCTGGGAATAAACAGGAAGACCATTCAACTGTTACACAGTTTATCTCTGCTAAGAATTTGAGTTTATGAGTATTTTGAGGATAAACTTTATTCTTCCGCTATGGCAGAATGTCAGATTTTGGACTAATTTGTCTCCAGGTACTCCATTAAATAGTTGACCATTATATAATTTTCTCAGGCACTTTTATTCAAGCTCTTTGCTGTGATTTTTAGGGATTGATGTGGGACAGAGAATCAACTCCATCAAAGCCACGTTCCAGTACTCCCTGTGTATCACTTACAGGGCTTCCCCTTCATTGACTGTGTTGTGGGGTAAAACGTGGCTTCACGCTTGCACCTCACCCATATTTAGCCTTGCAAAAGGTGGTACCTTTGCCATGCTCATTTGTCATCATCTTTTGATCTAAGACATTTCTGGAGGAAATTTGGTGATCTCTTTTTGTCTGTAGGTGTTCAGGTCCCCACGACGCTTAGATCTTGGCTGAGTACGTGTTGGGAGTGGGGTGAGGATAACACTCTTAGTAGTGTTTGGCTACTTGCTCCATTCCTCAGCTTTCAGAAAGGACTGCTTTTCTTGTGACCTTCACCTCATCTAGAAAAGTAGGGGAAAATCCCTTTATTTTCCCCAAGAAGAATGCTTTTGTCTTCATAACTTCCTGTAAATTTCAGTCCAAGGAAATGTCAGGTTCTGCTGAGTCAGAAATCAAAGTTGTCTGTGGTGTTATTTTTCCCCAAGACATTTGTTCCAGCTCTAAGATTTCTTCTGATACAATCATGGCCTTGGGGGTGGGGTATGCTCTAAGATTAGAACCTTTGGAAGGACTGTCCTACTTGTTTGTAAGTGTTCCTTGAGCTATGAAGTGTAGCTAATTCAGTTCAGGGATAAACTGCTGTGTGAGTTTCACTTCAAGAGGCAGCATCTGTAAGAGTCATGGTGTGCTCCACTAGGGCTCAAGTGATGCTCATGAGAGCACTAGACCTGCATCTCCAAATAGCATTTGCATCAATCTATGTGCTCTTTTCACAGCCTCTAGCATGCTGCTGTCTTCCTTTAGAATAAAACTGGCAGTTTTATCTCACGCTGTCTGTCAGTGATGCATGGGACAGTCACTGCAGCAAGGAAGAGATGTTCCTTCCCTGTTTTCAGGGATTTGTCTATAAACTGTCTATTCATTAGCTAATGTCTATTCATTAACTGTGTTCCCTGAAAGATTGTGACAGTGTCTGAGAGGAAATTGCAACTAAATAGTGTTCTGTGGCCAGTAGGAGAGGATGCAGAGCACATAAATCTGGTATGATTTCTGAGGGGTGAAGTAATGTGTACCTTTCAGAGTGCATGCAGTTAAATTCAGAGTTAGCCTGCTTACATAGAGATGCTGTATCTTGAAGGCTTCTTATAAATAAAGCACCTCTTTATATTGAATTTTTTGAGTGAGAAATCTATACTACATAAAAGAATGTTGCTGATTAAAAAATTAAATTGAGGGGAGAGGTATGGAAAATAAAGGAAAAAAAGCGTCATTACCATTAAGATTTGGAACCAAGATTAAGGAAGCTATTGGAGTCGCTATTGTTATTAATCAGAAAGTGAAACTTTTTCCAAGATCAAAACCAAAGATGTTATGTTTTAATTAATTTTTATTCCTTTTTAATTATTCAGTCGTGGGGAGGAATTTAAGTAAAGAATCAGAGAAAGTGGAGAAAGGCTGACAGAATCCTTTGGGCTTTCTTTACATGCTGTGGAATAACAAGAGGTCAAAGAAGAGAAATCAATCAGGGATTTTAAAAGATGAGCAAAAAGTTGCCCCAGAGGTTAAAACTTACTTCCCTGGAAAGATTGTAACCAGGATTAGGAATTTAAAATATTCATTGCTAATATCCTGCTGATTTAATAAATACACACTGCCTTTCCTAATAGGAACAAAAATAATAGAGAAGAAACTGTGCTGCAGCGCAAAACAGCTGCTAGTGCTCCTCCACCCCCAAGTGAGGAAGCAGTATCAAGTAGTTCTGAAGATGATTCTGGGACAGATAAAGAAGATGAAGGTGCTGTTTCTCAACGTTCAACTCCAGTAAAGGTGACTGATGCAGGAGATAATACAAAAATCACAGAGGTAAGAAACTACTGTGTTAGGCAAGAAGGCTTGAAAGTCACATTCCCTTAAAAAGCATTATAGAAGAGTCAGAAGTAAAGCACTGAGAAATTTAGTGACAAAGGTCTCCAGTGTAATTTTTTTGTGCAGATATTAGCATAACTGCAGCACAAATGCTTGCCAACCTTTTCTGTTCTTCTTGTCATGTAATAGTGAAACACAAAGGAAAAATAGCATTAAACAAAAAGAAAACTACTGTCAGAAACCTATGGCATTTGAAAGGTATTCGGGTCATTATGTAATGTAAAATGCACCTGTATTAGGGTGTTAATTCAGAGCAGCAGTTCATGCTCTGGCACACATCATTGGATGGCCTTGGAGCATGCAAATAAGATTCCTTTGCTCCAGCAATGCACTTGATCTACTTACTTAATCAACATTAAGTCCATGGGAGTTAATCTGGAGCAAACCCCTGCAAAGACATATAGTATGAACCTGAGGTCCTGAGAACCACCTCTTAGAATTACAAAGCAATTGATTTTGGACAATGCCACTTGCTTAGGTCAATTAACTGTAAATTAATGTTCATTCTGTCTAAATTTCAACCTGATTTATGTGAACACTTTTAAATTGCTGTCCCATAATTATGTGGTCTGGCATTTAAATAAAAAAAAAATTAACTAACTTCAAAAATGTGCATGATAATGTGCACAGGTCCGATGCTGTTACTGCTACTAGGGTTAGAGATAATGGCAGTGAATAAAATAGTGAAGTAAATTGTATTTGCCCAGTCAGATGGAAAGAATATGTATTTTCAGTTCTGGGCTATTAATCTTTTTTTGCTAGCATAACTCCCATTTTGTTGGAATCCCTTGGGTGCTAATTTAATGAAAATATTGAGTTGTGTAAAGAATTATGGAAGTATCTATTTTGTCAGTTCATGTAATAGTTCTTCAAATTTTTTCTTGTAGATATCCATTTTGGATGCCATTGAAAGTGTCTTAGCAAAAGGTTATGCTAATATATACTGTAGGAATTTGGAAAATACTTATGTTGTCTGGCAAGTTTGTTTTTTTTTTTAAGTCACAGCTAATTTAAATGGTTATAGGATTGTGCATGTTATCACTTCTGAAGAAAATTGAGTATTTATGACCTTAGCATGAAATGTAGTGTCTGATAGGCAACAGACAATTACACTGCCTTTTTTTTTCCCCCATGATGCAAATTTTGATTTTATTCAGTCTTTAGCCTAGGGTTGTGTGTTCTCAGATAATGGATTTTCAGCCTTCAGTAGTGCAATAGTGTCTTATTCCTAAGCCAGTGCAAGTGCATTTATTTATTTGCGTTTATGTGAAGTATTTTATCTGAAAGTTTTCCATTATCTCTGAATAATGTTCAACTCCAGTTGAGTTAATAGAGTACTTGTTCTCCAGCAAATGAGATTGTTTCTAGATTTTTTTTAAACAAAAATTCAAGTTGAAATTTTATTATTGATTCCTACTGTTGTGTAATTCATCTCATATCAGTTTATCCCTCTGTTTTGAACACACTTCAGCACTTAGACCTAAGATATCTTTTTTAGATTTTTAAGATGCTTAAATGAAAGGTGCGTGTAAACACAAAGTGCAGTTTGAAATATTGAATTTCAATGGTTTAAAAATTGGGTGAGCTATTCTGACTTTTTAGTAATGATATGGAGAAATATATTCCAATTTATTAGCACCTTTTCGTGCATTAAATTTTAGTCATAATTTGCATTGTTAATTCATGCCATTCCTTATTATCTGGGGAACTCAAAAAGCTAATTCCTTTCTGTTCACATCTCTGAGAAGTTAATAAAAAATGCATTTGTACTTCTGGTCAGGACATATCTTTCTGAAGTTCTTTGACTTTGAATTGTTTTGAACTAAGAGAAAACAGTCTTTATATTTGACTCACAGTCATATGTGTCTTGTCAGAAAACCCCCCTCAGTTTAGCACTGAATCACTAGACACAGTGAACTATTCCATGTGCATTGATTCCTTGTTATAATTGACTGACATGATTGCATAATGTATAAAATAAAAATAGTTTTGTTCGACCTGAGGCTTGTAATTATTGCAGAATTGACAGCAGGAAATGTGAAAGCAAATGTGGGAGAATGTTCTGAATGAATATGATTTATTCTATATTAAGTATCAACACAGAACAGAATTTATTAACTACATCATTATATTCTATTAATATAAATTATTTTCCTGATATGTTGTTTAAGCTGATGATATCTTTCAAGAATTCTTTACTTGTTGAATAAATGGCTTGATTAATATTTTTAAAAATTATTTTCTTAAAAAAAATATGTGTAAGCTAAGATTGCTGTGGATGTGAGAAACCTGTTTGTTATTGTCTGCACTTCTGAAATGATATTTTGGTTGGTAAGGAAGTTCTTTCTTAAGAGCAAATTTTCTTTGGCTGTTGTTATGGTATTCTTAATCTGAATCTTTCTTATGTTCCAGAATGTAGTGCAATCAACAAAAGATGTGTATGGAGTCAATCTTTCAGATATCCCTTCAGAAGATGATCTTGCAATATATGCAAGGTGAGATAAATTTCCAGTGGTAATTGGTAAAGGATAATTTGAGCTAGTTAAGTGCAGTTTGTGAAAGTGCTGCCTTTCATTAATTATTTAAATGAGAAATTTGCCTATATATGCTATCTCTTTCAAAATCAAACTATTTTCAGCTGTCTTTGTCAATTCTGATTTCAGTGGAAGCTCTGCAGATGTTTCTGAAAGCAAAATTTGGAGCTTAAGTCAAATGAAAGATGCTTCAAAAGAAATACCTGTCACTTAATATAATCCTAGAAATTCATAAGTAAATTCATAGGAATTTCATATTCCATTGATAAGTAAATTCTATAGAAATAGTTCCATATTGCAAGTTTTGTAACCTGTGGGGTTTACATTTTTCAAGTGTTGAATTACTCCAATTCAAGTCAGTCATAATGAAATAGCTTATTCTGTAAAAATGCATATAAAATAATAGAAGTTGTCTTTTTGTTTAACATGATGTCATATAGGGGTCTAAGAAACCCACATCTCATCTTAGGAGAGCACTGTGTGTATATACACTGTATGTAAATTGAAGTGAATACTTGTGTGATATGCATTGAAATGGCCTTGTGTGCATTTGTTTTTATTTTCTAATGTGTAACAGCAGTAGCTACCTTGTTATATTTGAAACCTTTTCAATTTTTAAGAGAAATTTTAATTCACTGTGATATCTGTTTGGCAATACATGGTTTCATCCTGACTTACTTCATTAATCCACTCAAAGCATTTTTTCTTTTTATTTAAAATTATTTTTCTCTTACTTTTTCTTTGTGTGTAGCTATTTCTCCTGCACTCTTCTGTTCTTTAAAATTCCTATTTTGACCTATTTCCTACAAGCAGAGTCATTTGAAATACTACACTTTAATAGGATTAAGGAGGATATTTCTCATATCTGAAAGTTTTACCTTTATCTGTGCCTCTACCTTTGTTTCCTTTTTTTATTTTAACCCTAGAAGATGGACGCAAATTTGACAACTATCCTTTAATACAGCAGGTAGTTATTGTGGTTCTGAAAATGGCTGAGTATGAGCTGAGACTCTACTGAGAGTCTCTCTGTGCAGATGAACAACTCTGTGTTAACATCCAGAATTGCAGCTACTTCCAATTATATAATTTCTTCAGGCTGTACTACTGTTCAGTCTCTTGTTAATGTAAAACTGTAAATCCCTTGGAGGCTTTGAAGCTCCCTATTTATATATTTTTTAAGAAAAAAATAAAACAAACCTTGCATTTATTTCATTTCCTTCAAGCAATGCAGGTTTCAAAAATAGAAAAAATTAGAAATTCTTTATCTCTTTTAGCTAACAAGACATAGTGCTATTTCTGTTCTGGTGTGCTGATTTATGCAATAAAGGATGTCAGTAAAATCTATACTTTCCAAAATGTACATCACTTGAGAATAGCAGCAATTTCTTTCACAGTATGATCACAGTTCTCACATCCAGCCTTTTTCTGTTACTGTAATAAGGGGAAATGGGGATGTAAGATCCTGACTCCACGTGACATCGCTGGACATGATACATGTGTTTTCATTATTAGGATTAGGGCCTTGCAGATTCAAAGTACTTCAGGTTAAGTTGCTTTACATCAACTGATCTATATTAAGCATATTTGCAAAAGCAAATTAAAAGTAATTTAGATCTATTTAGCCTGTTTTCATTGATGGCTGAGATAATTCTCATCAAAACAGAAAGCACAGAAGCACAGGTTGGTTGAATTTGGAAGGGACAGGAAGTCTCTCAAATAATTTGGGGATTTATGCTGCAGATCAACCATGCATGATATCTGCCTGACATTGGGAAACTTGCTTGTGTGCATTTAGGTCTTGTAACTTTCAAAATATTGAATATTTTGAAGCAATTAATTGGTTTGCCTTTGGATTTTTAAGTTGGTTTCAATAGCAGGCTCCTGCTCCAGAGGGTCTTAATTACCTTGATTTCCACTTAAAATTCTCTTATTTAGTAATATAAGTATTTATTCCTCTAACAATCAAAGTGATACTGCTTGTCTCAGAGGCTTTTGTTTCTACAGTACAGGCTCTGAATGGAGCAGAAAGAAAAGCTACAATAAGTTGTTTAGGAACACGTTGTTCATTTGACTTCTGTACACTCTTTCATGCAATTGTTTTTTCACTGATAATAATTACTTGTTAAAATGTAGTAAATATTCCTGAAGTAGACCATAAGACTTCTCAAGCTAAATGGAAGCTCACTGCTAAGAAAAACCCTCTGCCTCAGAAAATTAAACTAGTAAATCACAACTGACATTTACTTGTCTCTTCAGTGGCACAGATGTGTTGGAGAGTCAACAAATTGAGTGCAAGATAGTTATATATATTTACATTAGAAATCGTCTGACTTTTCCTTCTATTCTGAGTGACTAAAATTAGTGAAAAACTACTTTTCAGAAGATTTTGTTCCACTTCATTGCCAAGAAAAAAAAGTCCATGATGGTATTTTCCATTGGCAGTGTCTCCCAGCTTGGAAATGGAGAAATTGTCCCAAAAGGTTGTGCTTGTAAGTAAGTGATCTGGACTAACAGTGTTTCAGATGAACAAACCAGATTGAATTCAGCAGAGGACTGACTTAAATCTGAAACTTAGGAGATTTTGTGTCTTTTGCTGATTTTTCCATAGGCTGTTCCTCTGACTGATTGCTTTGAGAAAGACATAGGGAGTTGGCTGTAGAGGGCTGCCTGTTTCTTAGGGGAGGCCTGTTTCTTCCCGTGACATACTAGGTGACACCACTTGATAAGCAAATCTTTTTTTCAAAGGAGATGCTGAGTTCATGCATGCGCCCTCTATGACTTTTTTTTAAATCTCTGTTGTTCACCAGAGAAGTACATCATGATCAGTGACTTACATAGCATAGCTCAAAATCTCATTTCTTAGTGTCATTTTCTTTTGTTTGATGATTTTTGAGGGATAGTTCTTTTATTTCTTTGATTTATTCATTGTTCTACTGCTTTTCACAGGTTTGTTCAGCTGGGACAGAGTCAGCATAAACAAGACAAGGGCAGCCAGCAATTTTGTTCAAAACATCCCTTGGATAAGGTCATAAATTTGTAAGTATTCTTTTTCTTTTTCCGTTTAGCCTGATTTTGCTTTTGTCATAAGATATGAAAAGAGATCAAGTAAATTAGATGTTAAATTGCTTGAGATTCACATTTCCATTTTCTTTACTGCATAAGGGGATTTAATGCCTTGCATGAAGAACTGCTTTTTTTAGGTTTTGGGGGTTTGGTTTTTGTTTGTGATCTTTTGGGGGGTCTTGTTTTTTGTTTCGTTTTTCAGTTTTTGTAGTACCAAGGGGTTTGTATTCAAAAGTCTTAGCAATCTTGAATTAACAGGAGGTGCTGGATCTACTGAGTTTAGAGGGCAATTTCTTCTTGCATATTCTTCACTAGAAACATTCAAAGTTGCATTTCAGTGTTCTTAGTACTAGTGTACTAGAAGAAAAACGGTCATGCTATTATCCAAATATCTTACTAATATTGAACCAGGTCTTACAATTTAGAGGATCAAGTGCTACCTTCCCAGTTGACATCTTCCTGTACTGTAGGCAGCTTAAAGTTTCACCAAGGCAAGGCGGAATTTTATTTGCTTCTGTCACTGGGGTACATGATCCTTTATCCAACAGCATGGCCATTTCTTAGAACAGCTTTTCTGCAATCCATTGATTTACAGAAGCCTCAACTTTGTTTCCTGCACTGCCTCTTGTCCACCTCTCTCTGCTGTGAAGTGAGGAAACCTTGAACACAGCATTTATACCTAAGTAGGGAGAGACACTGGGTGATTCTCAGTTCTCATTCTGAGAAAGAATGACATGAAACAGATGTGATGCTGTGTATGAGACAGTACTGTCTAAAAGCAGTGTTTAGTCACTTGGTATTAGCTACATTTAAAGTGATGATACCACATTTGTAGGTAAATGAACCTGTAGTTTTATAATAAAACATGCCTAATGGGTATTAAAGAGGTAAATTAGATTGGCAAACTGTAAAACTGTTTTTCAATATGAGGGAGCAAAGCTGAATGTTTTAAATGAACATGTTTATTAAGAAAATATTTAGTAAGAAGAATATTTTTACTATGAATGAAGGCAATTTCTTTCTCTAATGGCAAAATCTCCCAGCATGTAAGACCATCTAGGAGATAATCATTCCTTTCTTACCCCTTTAAATGTAATTTTTTTTCCCAGTGCTGAGCTGCTGTGAAATGAACACATTGAAGAGAGTCTTTACACAGAATTCTGATGTCTTTGGGATAGTTAGATGTTAATTTTTCTCTTTTCCTAATTTCCAATGTGTTTCTGAATAGTAGAAGTGTAAAAGTCATAGGGCACACAAATCTCTGCTTCCTGCCACTCCTCCTGTCGAGGTCATGTAGATCATCCCTCCTTGCCAGTTCTACCAAACACACTCCTCTGTGCAGATCGGAGATGAAACAGGGTATCTTAAAGTTAGTAATTTCTTTTTTTATTACAATATATCCTTGGACAGCTTAAAACTTTTGTCTGTGATTTGTTCTGTAACTTTTTAAGAATGTTTAAATACTGTTTGGATGATGACAGATTGTTGTTTTAGTTAAAGTTATAAATGTAGCTATTCTTAAAAGGCGTCTCGTTCAACTCTGAAACCAGGAAACTTTCTCTTACTGAGTTTGAATTGCTGCTCTGAATCAGGGATTTCCTTGGAGAATACTAACTTTTTAGAGATAAAATAGAATGAACAAAAGTGTACTCGAGATTAGGAAGAGAGGGAGGGTTTTCAGTAACAGCAGCTGAGGCACAGCCTGCACTTGTTTCTCAAGGACCTCTTGAAGAAAATGAAAAATTAAAGTAACTTTTATTAATTTGATGTTAGATGCCTTTTAAATTTAAAAAAAAAGACAAATTTAATTCTGTAATGGTTGCTTCATATATGATACAAATGCAATAAAACCCTAGTTCTTTCCATAGTAAAATGAAGTACTCAGTCTAAAACTTTGGTTTCATATCAGCAGGGAGATATAATTTAGGCTTAAATTAGTTATCTTTTCCACACTTCTCAAGAAAATCTTTTTTAATAACCCCACATTTCACCATTTTAAACACTTGACCATTTTTATCAAATACATGAAGCCACTACAAAAGAAGAAATACTTATGATTTTTATAATGTTGCTGCAGTGATATTTATGAATTCAAATAGGAATTGTATAAATACTGAAGAGAAGGTTCTGGCTTAAATTTAGAAACTGTAAGTATAGACTAAAAATAGAAAATTGTGCCTTGAACAGGGACCAAAGTGATGCAGTGAAATAATGCTGAACTTGAGGGGAGGATGTGGAAGGATATTGAAATTCTTCTTGTTGTTCTTAGAAATTCCATGAAGGAAAAAATGATGTAATTTTACTTAGAGCTAAATAGAGATAAACAGAGCTGGACTACTTTTAGCACAATCTGTTATAATGTGTATGAAGAGAGACTCCAAGTACTGTAGTGTAATTACTGTTGGCTGACACGGTGCACCTGTTCCTAGTTCCCTAATTCCCTAGTATTAATTTTGGTATGATAGAAATAATAGTGTTGTAAATCTACATTCTAAAAACCTTTTCAAATATACTTCATACGTTTATCTAGTAGTACAAGAAACTTTATTCCCTCATGAAAAGGGAATTGAGTGTTTTGATTCCCTGTAGCACAAAAGAAGAGTGTGGGCACGCCTAAACATCCTTTTGGACATCAGAGTCCAAGCTGTCTTCAGTGCCTGTGCTTCAGGTCAGGTCATAGAATGCTTTGGGTTTGAAGGACTCTTAGAGACCATCCAGTTCCAACCCCCTACCATGGGCAGGGACATTTTCCACTAGACCAGGTTGCTCAAAGCCCCGTCCAGCCTGGCCTTGAACACAGCCAGAAATGGGCCAAACACAACTTCTCTGGCTGACCTGTTCCTATGCCTTGCTGCCCTCACAGTGATGGATTTCCTCCTACTGCCTAAATTAAACCTGTCTTCTTTCAGTTTAAAGCCATCTCCCCTTGTCCCATCACTTCATGCCCTTTTAAAAAGCCCCTCTGCAGCTTTCTTGCAGCCCGCTTTAGGTGCTGGAAGGGGCTATAAGGCCTCCCTGGAGCCTCCTTGTCTTTGCTGAAGAACCCAAACTCTGTCAGCCTGTCTTCATAGGAGAGGTACTCACTCTAGCCCTCTGCTCATCTTCGTGGATATTTGCTTGGGGTTCAAATAAGGTGGAAAAGTACATTTTGTTTACTTTTTAGTTATACTTCAGAGACTTGAGGAGAACTAATCAGTGTTGAAACAAGTGCAGTGGCTTTCTGGTGACTGGGATGCTATGTGTCAGAGCTAATCCACATCACCATGCACTTTTCCTTGGAAGTATGGAACATCCTCATTATAACTGAAGGTTTTAACTATATCTTTTACAGTAGAGAACAATGATACTCTTGGTGAAACCATAACACCAGGAAGCCTGCTCACAAGTGGGATGAAAATAATGGAAAATTGCATGTCAAGGGTGCTGTCCTTCGGGACATAAAGTTTATGTTCCTATCTACGTAATTTTCTGGGAGGCCATAAAGCTACAGGTCTCTAGGGAAACCTGATAGCCAAGTCATAAATAACATGCTCTCCTTCATGACTGTTGTAAGATATTAAACTTATAAAGTAGAATAGATTTTTACATTAATATGTTAGAGAAATGACTTTTAATTAAATGACTGGATAATACAAGTACTCTACAAATAGTTACAGCTTAATACAGGGTTATTAATCAAAGTTGGCATGCATGAACATGTGGTTCTTTCAATATATTTTTATCATGTTGATGAAAGTGGGAGGAAAATTGAGATTCAGTTATTAAATGCACAAAATGAAATGCGCTTTGCTGCCCAGCTTCCATTGTACCTAAGGAAAGGATTTTTGAGTCATTAGTGCTTCAGAAATGTCACATCTTTGAAACCAAACAATAAACAGAGAAGGCATCAATTTAGTGTTATGGCTCTGTTTTGCTCTTTTACTTTATTGTCCACTTGCTAGTGGACCAGACAGAGCAGTTATATTTGAGTAAGTGTCATCTTTTGTTGTTATGTAGTGACATTGATAAGTTAGTACAGTGTGCTAGTGTCAAATGTCATTGCTAGAGTGCTTTACACTGGTTAAATAAGTACTGCAGAAACTATGGATGCTTTGAAAAGCCACCTACTTTTAAAGTATCTAGAATCATGTTTTTTACCTGTTCTGAAAACACCCACCTTAAATAAACTAGAAGTGATAATGAGAAGAAACTATCACATTATTGAGAAAAAAAATATTAAGTTTTAGAGTATGCAGCCAAACTCGGTGGGTGACCAGTGATTTTATTGTCTCAAGTTCAATAGTATATTTGTATAAATAATTCTATCATTCTAGTCAAAGAGTAATCAAATGAATGTATGGCTATGCAAAGTTGAAATATAAAATTGAAAAATATTACTTCAATCTGGAAACCTTTTTGCTTTATATACCATATTCCAGTTGTAGTGGAATATTAGGTACATTAGTATATCCTACATTACATGCTGCAGTAATTTCTTAAGACTAATGAACTGTCACATTATGAAGCATCCAAAATACAATGTATTTTACTAATATAAAAGGCTGCAAAATGAGGGAGCAGGAGATTTTGGCAGTTTTAATGAAGATCCTCATTTAGAAACAGGGTCAAACATTAGTTTGTGCCCACAATGCAAGCAGGAGTTTATTAGGGCATTTTATTTATAGAAGGGCTTTCCCTTTGCTTAAGTGTTCCAGCTCTTACTTGTTTTTTTACCTTCAAAGGAGGAGATTCTACACATAAAAATAACTTCTTGTCTCCTGAAAAACACATAGGTAGTGTGGCTTCTGTAGAATATGGCAGTGATGCTAATATCTGAATCTTCATTGCATTTGGGCTGGTTGATGTTTGCTTTATGAAGTAGTGAGCTTTGACAGTAAGTTGCCAGTTTACTTTCTTATCTGAGAAGTTTTGAGCCCAAAAACAGGTGTATATTAGGATTCAAATGTGGGATTTGTTGAATGAAGATTTAAAAAATATTTTCATAAAATATTTGAGTGCTGTTGCTTATAATAAATTGTCTGCTTCCTGATAATAAGATGGAAATTTCTTACCTAATTAATCCTTTCTCTGTTTTGGCTCAGTATAATCACTTGTTATAATTGCTATTAAGTGCATAGCTCAATTAAGTGCTATAATGCGTGGCACAGATCTACTTTAGCTGGGGTACTTACTGATCTATACTTACTGACTGTGGTAGATCTGAGGAAGGATGAAGAAATGAGGGCAGGGCAAAGGGAAGTGAGAAGGCATTCTGTAATGGGATTAATGACAGCTTACCTAATTACCCTACTTGGAAAGCTGGGTCTTATCAGATCTGCAGTAGTGATAAAAATCTGGGTAAATGAGTTATCCACTGGGAACTTGTCCTTTCATTGACTCTCCTGTATATTTCAAGGAAAAGAAATACTCCTCCCTCCCTCTGTGGAAATTTTTTACCTAAAGCTCCAAATATTCTGCATGTTTGTTTTTTTTCCAGAATACCCATCTCCTCCTTTTCTCAAGACAATATTTATGAAGTCCAGCCTCCCAGAGCTGATAGGAAATCAATAGAGATTTTCCATGCACACATTCAAGCTGGAAGAGGAAACATGCAGCCCCTGGGAAGAGATGACTTCCTCATGTACAGAGAGTACATTCGAAACAGATACATGTAAATCCAAGAGGGATTCTCCTGCTAAATCTACTGTACTGACAAGTCACAAAAGTAATTTTAGAAAGGAAATCTAGTTTTGTTCTTTTCCAGAAATGAATTTATTACTAACTTTTCTATTTATTATTCTTTGCTGTTACCCATTTATTGTATTGTGCTTTAGAGGAAAATGTGGTTTAGTATCTGATTTAAAAGGTTATTTAATATCTTTTTAGCTGAAAGTGTATCCTAAGAGACTAAGTGACTAATCGGAGCACCCAGAGTCACTAGAGAGTATGTAACGATTTGCAGCAAAGAAAATATGGCATCTTTAGGTTTTTTATATTAATGTCGTACATTGTTATGTTTGCTAATAAAACAGAAGTAATTTGTACACAAGAATCAGAAGAGAATAGTTTTCTTCCTCTTTCTTCCATGACAGAAAATAATCTTCTTTTACAGCAGAATATTTTCTGATATTTCTTGAGGTTTTTAGCAATTTTCTGCTTTCTTAAGCAAAAGTGAAAAATACATGGCTGATATCAAAATCAAAATTTGCGTCAACACCAATAAACTTTATAACCCTAATATGTGTCAAAACTAATCTCATGGTGCTTGTAGCTATGGGATCTGTGCCACATGCTGCAGGGTGAAGATGGCTTGTGACTGACTAATTATCACAGGTTTCTAGTAGGAGTCTGAGGAGAACCCCATAATGACTGCATCTGCAAATGAGAGAATGCTCTTCACATTACTGGGTTTCAACACCTGGAGAGTGCCAAACCGTCCTGTCATTTTTCTGTATGACAGGCAGTATCCTTTTGAAGCATACTCTTCCCATCCCTGTGTTTGTGCTCCTGTGAGATGCCTTCAGGTTCAAGCCTAGAGCCTCAAGGGAAAGTGGTGTTGGTAAGTGATGAGATCAGCTGGGGTGATCATGCAAGAGGAAGCAATAGTTGGGTTGGGCAAGACTGAACATCGTGTCCTGTGCTGGATAAGAGGTAAAGAGGCAGCAGGTGTCTAAATAGGTTCTTTTGGGATTGTGAGTAAAACATTTATCAATTAAAAAAAAAAAAAAAAAAAAAAGGAAGGGAGGAAGCCTACTATTTGCAATTGCAAGCTAAAATTCCCAACACTTAGTAGCCCATTCCCTTGAAGAATACTGACAGTATCAGCAGCATTCTTGACAAAACATTTTGTTCCACAAGCTTGTACAGACCATGTTTCAGAATTTTCTGGAATAGCACAATAATTCTTTCAGGGATGTAGTCAACTGCATGTAACAGATGTGGAGAACATGTTTGTGTTCACAGTAAATTGCTTTTCAGGCAACTACTGTAGATTTGTGGCTGCTTGCTGCAAACATGTTTGCATATCTTTGAATATTTTATGCAGTAAGTTGCACCTCTGTCAGTAATTCAATATAAGAAAAGATGCAGTGGGTGAGAGGAAAAAAGGTTTCTTGTGATATGAGTTTGTGTGTCTCAGGGAAGGACTTGCTTGTAGTCAATGAGAATGTGGTACCTTGAGCTACCAAAGGATCTTGGTATCCATTCTCTTTGGTTAGTTCTTTTGAGCCAAATGGTTGTATTTTAGGAGATGCAAGAATGAATTGTCACTTCAGATAATACTTCATTGCAATTGTCAATGTTTTCTTCCTCTGGAAAAATAAACCTATACTGAATTTTTTGCCCAATATGAAAAGACTTAGAAGGAATAAATGCTTGCTTTGAAAAAATGTAGAGTTGGATTTTGTGTCTTAATGAGACAAACACACACTTTCCTTACTGCACTTAAACTATTGCAAGGAATGTTTTCTACACTATCATAGACCTTTCTACACTATCATAGACCTTACTTTCGTTGTGGATAGATACTGGTAATTCATAAAAGTTACTCTTGAAGTTTGTACCCACAGATAACTCAAAATAAGAAACTCCATTTTCAGCAACCAAAGATGTTGCAAAATTTAGGGATAGTAATAATTTTACAGCTCTAGGAAAAAAATATGTTCAGCCCTCAGCAATTCAGACACTTCTCAAGAGGATTAAAGGAGATTGGTTTACAATGTTGAGAGCTGAATGACACCTCAGTGATGGCTTGTGTGATCTACCATCAGTGTGCTTTTACCAGCTGTTCAGAATGCTTCAGGGTGCCAATGTCAACTTTCAATAGGCTTGTTTAAAGAAAAAAAAAAGGCCAATGCACAAAGCAAGACTCCCAGCTTAACCCTGAGTAAACTCAACAGTCTGAGTGGACCTGCTGCCTAATGCACATAAATGATTATTTAAAATAGAAATACACTCAATCACCAATCTTACAAGTTCAGCTGGATGAAGGACTCCTAAGGTGCTGCCTCTGCATCTACCTACTTTATTCCATTCTTGTGATAATAAGGTTCAGTTCTCAAGAGTGTTAGAAGCTTTCAAAAGATGCATATATTTCCCTTTCGGAAGCAGAAGAAAAAGTGTGTAAAATAATAAACATGAAAAGAATGGCCTGTGTTGGCTCTAAAGAGTAACATGGTGCTCTTTTTCACTCTTAAATGCTAATAAACATCTTTAACTTTAAAGCATATGTGTTGCAGCAGCCACCTTGTTAAAGGGTAGAAATGAGCCAAGACACACATTTCTTGTTTATCACAGCATGAAAAGGTCCTGGTTTATTCCTCTTCATGGCTTAGTCATCTTAACTCCAACTATTCACTGGCTCTGGCTGCAGCAGGCTCCTACTGGAGGTTTCCCTCACAACCTCTGACTGCTGGTTCTTTCCTGCTAAACTATGACTGCATATATTAGTTTGCAGGCTCCAAATGAAGGCTTTTACCCAGCTAGACTGTGACTGCAGGTTCCAACAACAGGCTCTAACTGCAGACCCAGACTGACCTCACAGCAGTGGTCCTCTCTTCCCAGGATCCTGCTTCATGATTCTCCCCTTCATGCTCTTCAAGGTTCCTCCTCTGTGATGATCCTCCCCTTGCCAGCTCACCCCCTCCTTTGTCTCACTCATCCTTATTGGCTATAGCTGTGACTCAGCAGGGGCAAGGTTGTATTGGTTAATTAACACAGCTGTTACTTATCAGGGGTGAGGTCACCTGTATTCCCTTCACCTACACATATGGACAAAAGAAATATTTGAGAAATATGTTGGTTTTTCCTCCAAAATATGTTTCATTTCCTTCAGTGTGTTTAAATGTTACATTGCGATACAATCCCAAAATGTACACCTGGAAACTAATGACTTCAGGTTCTTTCCCTGTGGAATCAGGAAGCACAAATATTAGGACTGTTTTGGTAATTTCTGTGCCATTTCTGTGTCGTTTCTGTGCCAATCGATTTTGATGCCAGTCCAACAGCTTAAGCTTTGTGCTGTGGCTGCAGGAGAAGTTCTTTTCTACAATTTTTGTTGGTAGTTTCCCCTCCTTGTGAGTCTTGTGTCCACTTGCAAAACCCACTGACATTTTGTTCTCTTCCTCTCATTTTCTGGAGAGACTCATCTGTGGTGCTGAAACAGGGCCTTTTGATATTCACACAGCTGCCAGGGGGAAGAAGCAAAAGAACTGTGTATAATTCTGGGATGACACTTGTGGCAGCCCTTTGTTTTGTTACTGACTTTCTGAGATTTTTCTGTGTCATCCAGGAAGGTTCTCTTGACTTTCACAGACTCAGACCAGCCTTCACTTGTATAAACTCCAAAACATGCCCTGTCAAATAGTCATGTTTTACACTCACAGGAAATACCAGCTTCACTCAGGACATAATTTCATTCTCCATGGGGGTTTCACCCTATCAGTAACTACATGAACAAGTCCAGTTCACTGAGGGTAAGACCAAGGTATGTACACAGGAGTGTTCTATTTGCTGGCGTAATTTTAATCCAAGTGATTGCCTAGAGGCTTATAGGGAAAAATACAATGTGCTTGGCTTCCAAATGCCTCCCTCTGTCTTTATATATTTAAAAACCTAATTAAAGTTATCACTTTTGGTGGTGATTTAGAAGTAATGTGAAATTAGTGCATAAAGTTACAAAATATTAATAATAAAAAATCATACATTGAAATTACAACCCTTGCAAATATCCATAATCAGCAGTCCCTTCCTGGAGTTCTTAAATCTACTTGCTACAAAAAAACCCTTTGCAGCTGCTGATCTGTCCACTGGAACCAAGCAAGAGGGTTGGTTGGAGAAAAGGCATGAAAAACAATGTTTAGTGTTACTACATACTGCTCCTCCAGAAAGACATGGTCTTTGTGTGACCCAAGGTTTGACTAGAACATTTATATTCCTTTTTTAATACATTTATCTTTGTAGCATAGAGAGATAGTGTAATCAAGGTAGGAGAGCCAACAGCATGATATGAACCATCTCTGATGCTCCATTTGCATTTCCCCATTCTAGGTGAGTCATGTCATTGCAGTAGCCACCTCTCATTTCCAGAGAGATTCAGATGTGGCTCTAAAATATGTCTGTTACTTTTGTTATTTTGTATTCCCTGACAGCTCAGGTTTTTGGTTTTTGTTTTTTTTTTTTTTAATAGGGGTTATCTTTGGTTCATTTCCCTTCTGATTTTTTTGGTAGTGTGTTTGATTTTTTTTTTTTGAGTATCTGTGGTTCAGAATCCTTTTTCTCACGTGTAACTGTGCCACAAGTTGTAGTTTTCCCACTATGTCCATCTCCTCCTTTTGGAGTTTTCACTTCTTGAAGCAAAACTCTGTAGTTCTAATACACTGTCTTGCTTGTTTTATTACTGAGGTATTCCAAGATGCCATCAATGAGACAATATAACTTTTCTTAACTTGTTTGGTTTTCCACCTACTCCCCTGGAAATACAATGTGGATTATGTAAAGAGGAGAAAATAAAAGGAGAAACTAAAGGAAGTGGTAAGATTTTGATTCTCAATCAAACTTAAACCTTGCTTGGAGACATTCTCTGCAGGCCAGAACTCCCATAATAACTTCTCCCATAATAAAATACCCTGTGCCACCCTCTTCCTGAGTTTTCCCCAGATCACACTATTGGATAATTGACTTAGATGCTCACAAGCCTAAGCTATGAAATCTGGTGCTGGGTTTAAGGTTTTACACTATATTTTGAGGGATTTTTAAATTTTTCTCCTCCACAGCTTCCAAGGGTATTTTGTGAGTTCATGAATTCCCTTCTTATCAAGAGAGGGACCACTCAGTAAAACCTTTCCTAAGAGAGGCAGGATTTTAAGGAAAAGTTAGACCAGTTACCTGGTGGAAAATACTTTTCCCCAGATGTTCTGACAACCTTTCTACAGTAAGTCCTAAGGGAGGTTTTTAGGGTTTTTTTCCTTCTGATCTCCTTTCTTTCCACATAAATTACAGTCCTTTACCAGGGGTGAGCAAGAGCTGAAATGCATCTCAGTGAGGCAAGGGGAGAGGAAAAGGGCAAACAAGGGAAGAGCTGGAGCCGTCTGGGTGAAAAGAGAGGGTTGGACGCCAGTGAGGTCTATTTGAATAAGCAAGCTGATGCACAGGGAAGAGTGGATTGGCAGAGAGGCTGCAATTTAGTTGCTAGGAACTGCAGAAGAGCCGAGCACAGCGCTGGCTCTCACGTTGCTGGCCAGGTGGGCAGGTTGAGGGTGCAGAGCCAGAGCTTACAGTGTGGCAGAGCCCAGCTCAGTGTGTGAGCATGGCCCAGCACACCCAGGGACACGTGGAGCAAAGGGCTTGTGCTGCTGTGGCAGGGAGGAGGCTGGGTCACAGCACGTGGAAAACAAGTGGCAAGCCTGCCATTGAGACATAGCCCGTATCCACATGAGCCCTGAAGGGAGTCACAGCAGTCATTTGGAAGACACATGTGCCAAGCCTGATTTGAATTTCCAAAGGTCACATTTCTCATTCTCTGTGTACCAGGATTCTCATTAACAAGTGTCTCCAGCTGGCCCTGTGCAACATCCTCAGGGCATGCTGTTGTAACCACGTTGTGCACACTGGGCTTCCCCCGAGGCTTCAGTCTCATCTCACTTCTCTCCATTTCTGGGGTGTCATAGGAGAGGGAGCTGTGTCCTGGACACGCTACGTAGGGGATCAGATTTTGACCTAGCAGGCACATCCTGCTAAGTGTTGCATCTTACAGAGCAGCTTTCTAGAGGTGTAGGCTGGTTTGTAGCACCCTCTGATTGTATTCCCCTTACCTGGTGGCAGTGGCATCAAAGCCAGCTAGGTTATGAACAGAGAGGAGGGCTTCCAGACATGAGTCAGATCGCCTCTCTTGGGGGACAAGAAGTTGCCCCTCTGCAAGAGTTTATTTCTCCCCATTGTGCCTCCTTGGAGGAACACCCACAAATGGCTTAGCAAAAACACCTGCACTTAAAAAACTAAAATTAGATGAGTCCCTTGGTAGCCTTTATAAAACCTGGCAGAGCTGTGAGAGAAGTAAACAGCTATATTATACGGTCCCTTACAAAAGAATTTTATGACTTTAACCTCTGTCTCATCTACTCCAGACAGTAGTCTGGTACAGTGCTACTCTGGCACTGCTCTGGTACAGTGCTTCTCTAAAATAAGGGCGTGTGGAACCTCAGGGCTACTCTGTGTTGTAGATGGGACTTCACCATCTATCACCAGCCAGGCCAGAGAGCAGGCTGCTCGGGGTTAGAGAAGCTTGTCAATCATCACTGGCTTTGAACAAAACAGGATTTTGTCTGTCTCCATTGCTGATGGGACATGGTGACCTCTCTACCCATGTCAGGAACCTCATGCGGGAACCAACTCTCCTTGACTCCCCTGGGACTCACAAAGCTTAGCTCTGCTTCTCCTCTGCCTGCTGACAGCATGTTCTCCATCTGCTGCCTTGGCTTGAATCTCTGACAAACATTATGTTATGGAATGGCTTCTCCAGTAACATTTATACCATTAGAGACTCCACAGAATTATCCACTTCCCACTCAATAAATGCTTTCCCTTCAAATGCTGGGTTTGGAGAGTGTTTGCACTGCAGCCTGCTGAGCAAAAGCCATATGGGGAAGTTTCTGAGAGAGCTTCACTCTGCCTGAAGCTCAGGAAAGGGTCATTCATCTGAAGATGAGTTTTCTGCCTTTTTGATCAGAAGTAATTGGTCACAATTAGAAATCTTCACTTACCTGTCATATGAATGCTACCTGACCCTCATCTAGTTCATGTATCCTGTTGGATGTTCAGTACTAAGTGTCCCCCAGAACACTGAATGTTTTGGTCTGCTTTAATCATCACCACTCATCTCCTCCATTTATTAGATGCTGATGAATTATTATACTCCCATTTATTAAATGCAGAGCATACTGTGATAGCACAAATACTGCATTGGTTAGTTGTTTTTGCAGATGCACCCTTTAGATTTCTTTTCTTATTACTTATATACACGGGGTTTTGCCTGCTTTCACTTTGCACATGGTTGCCATTGTTAATTTTATTGATCTTTCTGCACATCTTCAGTATCATGGTCTGAGCACAGGGTCACAATTCCTGCTCTGAGCAATCACAAAACATCTCTTCACCTGCCAGGTCTGTAGTTGCAAATGTGGAGCTGAAAACTTTAGTCAAGGATGTGTTTCTTGCTCATTTTTCTTCTAGGCATTAGTTTGTTCCTTCATTGTTTTTTCTGGACTGCACATTTGGGCTGACTTGGAACTAGATGTCTCTGTTTATATCCCGTGATATTTTCCTTTTTTTTTTTTTTTTTTTTCTTTTTCAGTGATTTGGCTATTAGCTGTGCTTGTAGAAATAGAGGCTGCAGTTCACAAAGGCAGCTAAAATCCTTTCCCATGCTTTCAACAGGTTGTCAGTCACTGAAATTGCAGCAAAATCCATGTGCTGAGGGTGCGGTCCCAAAATACCCTTCTAGGGCCACTTCATCACTTTGTTAGAACAGGAGAGGCTATTCAGAAAAACCCTGAGGAGACATGAACGTAAAGTGTGTCTCTCCCCCTTTTATCAAAGGCTTGTCGCTCACAGTTGTCTCCGTTCTCTCCTATTGTCCCTTGAACTCTCCGACAGCTCTTTGTCCCCGTGCTCCCGCCGGCAGCCGGCTCGTCCTCTCCCGCAGACGGCGGGAGAACATTCCCGGACCCCGCCTGTGTTCTCAATGACAGCAGCGTGTTCCAGGCTGAGCATCTCTGCACAGCTGTGTGTCAGCACACAGGGACAGGCAACAGAGATGGGCCAGCTCGTGTTTGGTCACAGCTGGAAGTGGGAGGAAGTGGGAGCATCACTTTTCCCACAGAATTCCCTGAAGCTGAACTGCTTTATTTTCTGTTAGAGCACAAGTTTTCTAGTGCAAAATAAAAATATCATTAAAGCACTGTTGGTATTACGAAGTGTTTGGTACAGTAGGAATTTTTTCAAAGGAACTGTTTACCTTAAGCTGATTATTAGCTTAGTCTGTAAATCCCCTGAAAATTATTTATCCTTAGTGTAAGTGCTTTAACTCTGGGAAGGATACACATGCATTCCTCATAAGCATAAGATGTTTATAAGCTTCTAATTATGGAGCAATCACAACACCTTTATAAAGAAATTAATGAACTTTGATATTTGTATGTAATGAATATTTCTCTATTTCTCAGTTCCTTTTTTTGTTACTGATTTGGAAAAAAAAAAAAAAAAAAAAAAAAAAAAGGAGAATTTGCCAAAGCTTTTCAGTGCTGTGATTTTAGAACATACATTTGCACTCAGCTTAGGGCCATTTTGCACATTGTCTTGTTTGTAACTCAACAACTGCAGGAGCAGGAGCACAAGCAGGAAGCTTCCAGTTGTCATCTATGCTGAGAACTGGTCCTGGTGTTCTGTATTCCCAGCCTTACCCTACCTCAAGGTGCTACACCCTACCTCAGACTCATGCCGGCCACTTGCTCTTTGGATCCTAACTTCAAGGCTGTAAATATCCTTTATGCCGACAGTCTGCTTCTTGCCAACGTGGCTGTTAAACTTCCTCACACTCACACTCCCTTCTTCACTCCCTCATTCCCTTTTCCCTCCTCTGCTTTGTAGTTTGTTCATGCTGTCATGCTACACTCCATGGTCTCCCTTTCAGACAGTCTTCCAATAACCCCAGTGGGGGTTTGGAGACATGCTACTTGCTTTAAGGTGCCTAAAAACTGTTGCTCTCACTTCAGTCTGGGCAGAACATTCTTCACTTCAAATGACACCAGCATGAAGGGAGGTTGCAGCTACAAAGGCTGTGATGGAGTTTTAACTCTGGAAACCTGATAGCAGAAGGAAAGTGCACACATTGCTTGTTCTCTGCCTCATCAAGAATAACTCACTTGTAAGGACACTGATATCTAGTGCCAAGTGGAGCTTTGTGAGAATACTGCTTTGAGTTCAGTGGGAATAGCAACAGGCTTAAAATGTGAGCACAAAAACTTTCTAAAGCCCGTGACACATGGGTAGAATTAGGCCATACTGTATATGCACGGTATCTTCCTCACATTGTACAGCAGCACCACATTTAACAACAGTGAGGTTACAGTTTAACCAGGGGCATCATTCCAGTGACACCCTGAAGATTCTGCAGACTGTAGATGTCTTTTGCTGGCAGTAAAAGTATTGTTTTCAACCTCTACTAGGCAAGAATAACTGAAAGAATACATTGCAAGCCTATCTTTCATTTACTTAGTTTCCTAGGAAATGCAACCAATAAAATCAATTTCCATCAGAAAGGTATTTTTAGAAGAAGTGGCCTCTTCCCTGGCCAGACTCACAGCTCTCCAGTCATTGCTTTTTGTGCTACTTTGCTTCCCCACCTGGTTCTTCTTCTCTTCCTACCTTGCTATCTGAAAATGATTTCTTTTCTGGGCTCATCTGGGCAGAACACAGTGGCTAGATACCAAAGCCACCACTCCTAGGTGGGGATGTAGGCAGGGAGGAAAGCCCATGTGGGAACCTGAGGAAGCAAAAGCAATTGCCCAGAGTCCTGGTGCTGTGTCTGCAGGCACTGCCTTTCACAGCAGGGTGAAAGAAAGCCTCATGTTCACCCTCGATTGACAACTTCCTTGACTGTCAGACTGTAATTTTGGGAGTCTGTTCAGGTGGTCCATGGCCGGCACTAAGTCAGTGGGTCCGTGGCCCTGGTCTTTATTGCTTCAGACCACACAGCAACCAACAGTGCTGCAAGGTGTGACCTTCTGCACCAGACACAAGGAGAGTGTGAAATACATGTTAGCCTGACATCCTCTGACACAGGGGTCCCAGTTCTGGAGATTTATTTTTTTCATATTCCAGCGGGAATGTGGTATAATTGTTCTCCCCTTCCATTTTTCACCATGTCTTCTTCTCATCTGCTTGATGTTAACAACTCACTTGCTTTCACTCACGTATTTACAGTCTTTTGTCCTAACATCTCCCTGCTGTTCTCTATCTCCCTGTCAAGCAGTGCTGGCCTCATGTGTCCCTGGGATGTGCTGCTGGGGAAGGCAGGTTCTGGGGCACTCTGAAGTATCCCTGTCCCTAACTCATGAGCTCTTTGCTGTATTCTCTCTCCCCTGTCCACCTGAGGAGGGGGTGATAGAGTGGCTTTTGGTGGGCAACTGGTGTCCAGGTTGAGTCAACCTACCTCTGTGGAAATGTCAGTAGAACCCAGGAGGAAACAGCCTGGGTTAAGGATGAATCATCAAGAGTTAATGACAGAAATTGCACCTATTTGTAAGATTACACAATAGGAAAATACTGACCTGCATTTGGTTTGAATTTGAAGTGGTTTGGCTTACCTTTCACTTATTTTGAGCTGATAATGTGCTTATTTTAGGGTGTTTATCCTGCAGAATCTGTGACACTTTATCCATCATCCGTTGTACGCAGTGCACACAGGCATTGTAATTATCAGTGCATACGACCTGTCACAGTCTCTGTGCATCTTCCTCTGAAATGTATCCCAGGATTGTGCAGATTTATGAAACACTCAGAGGCACATCTCAGACTGTGGTTGTGTTTCCAGCTGTCTTCTCAGCAGCAGCGTAGATGGCAGTAACATCCATCATGCTTCCCTGACCATTTCCAGAATCCTGATTTTGGTTGCTACAACTTTGCTGAATTTCACTCTTTGGGCTGAATTTTTTTATGGCAGGACAGCAAGATATTCAAGAGTTGCTGTTGTTTTCATGTTGTTGCTTCAATGTATGTTGCTGTCTGCCATGAGGAAGACAGGGTCCACCCTTTATATTAGATATATAATATCATATACATATTAGATATTATATTTATGCTATAGTACAGTATTATATTTATATTATTATTATTATATTTATGCTATAGTACAATACACTATGCTGCACTATGCTGTAATATAATATGTTTTGTAATGTGTTTATATAATTATAATCTAAATGAGATAAGCTGTGTTGTTTGTCCTAGCGCTCTTAGGAGAGGAGCCAGATGGGCAGCCTTTCAATGGGAGAGTTCTGTTTGTTCATTTGGGCGAGTCCTGCATCATTGCTGGAAAAGGGGAAAAAAAGCCATTTTAAGATATCCCACGTGTCATGTAACCTTGATTTGGATCCTGAGGGCTCTGTACAATGGGTATTTCTGTCAATGGTGCTGCCTAAATACCTACAAACAAGCACGCCCTTAAGTGCTTTGTTGATGGAGGGCCAGAGCACTTGGCAGCCTCCTGCGCTGAGCCCTCTCCCTCTCCTCCCTGCAAGGCACGGTGCTGGGAGGGAAAGAACTCAGCTATGTCCTTCAGTTATGAGTATTTTAAAAAATTCGGGAGCAGGGAGAGAATGAAACCAAACCAGCAATGGGAACACCTTAAAAGGGGACTTCTATCTCCTTTATCCTCCTCTGGCCACCTCTATGTCCTAGCAGTTATACTAATTTCAGTGGCAGATGCTGCTCTTTGACCCAAATCCAGCAGACTGGGGCCATGACTGAAATCAGTGTACATGCTCACAAACTGACTGAAAGTACCTTGAAGATGGCTACAGAGAAGGCCAAAATCCATCTGAACTCCAAAGACCCACACCATGGTCCTGATGGCCAGGCCAGTGAGTATATCTTTTTCTTCATACTCTGCTTTGAATCCTGTTCAAATGGAAGAAGGGAATTTGACTATTTTGACCATCAGAAGAAAGGTCCAGGCCACACAAAAGCTGCATTTGGCAGGAGTTGGGTTCCCCAAACACCATGCATCTATTTCTGGGGGTGATTTTCCACATAAAGAAGCAGGAGCACTCCCAGGTGCAGACCTCAAAGGCACTTAATGCAATGCACAGTATGCAGTGAGAGCTTCAAAGGATGGAAGCATCAAAGAAAACCTCTGCAGCTGCTGCTGACTGCAGCAAATACATGAAAGAATAATATCATGAGGATTCTCCTTATTTTTTATTTCTTAACAGAGGATCAAGCAACTGATCAAAATTTCACCTGCATTGAAGTGATGGACTAGACCACAAAAGACTGATATTTTCCCAAGCCAACTTTGTGAATTGATTTTGAAGCCCAGCTTTTAAAGCACTGCCCTGGCACTGTAAGAGAAGGGGGTGCACTGGCATCCCTGGAAATGAGGCATGGTTACACCTGAAGGGCTGGTGAGGAAGGTGCTGTCAGCACTGTTAACAGCAGGGAGGGACTAACAGGTTTGCAGCTATCTAATAGAAGGGAAAAGATGACCAGAATCAGCATTTAATAAGTTTATTCAGCACATTTTGAACTCAGCTCCCCTATTGATGCATATTTTTTTTTAATATCATAGACTTGGAAATAATAACCTTTATTTAAGTGCTTATATTGAGCCATATCAGCACTGGATGTTCCAGCACTAAGTCTTTGAAAGGAATATTTGATATGAGACGATTATTTGCTAAGCCATCAGGTTCAAAAGTAGATTTTTTGGAAATAGGCATGACCAGAGCTGTTTTTTAAAAATGACCTGCAAACAGCTTTTTAAAACTCAGCAGCTTTGCCTTTTCACACTACACTGCCTCATATTCATCAGGAGCAGAGTTTATTTCTGAGCACTGATGTCCTCAGTTCTTGATGTTCAACAACTTAATTTTCTGGGTTTTTCAGGTGCTCTGCCTGCGACTTGGTGAGACTCAAACATCTTTAGGAATTGATAATATCATAAACTACATCATGCTGGTTACAGTTTGGTCTTCCTTTTGAATTTTGCATATGCTAACAGTCAAGTACTCTAAAAGAGTATTTGGTGTGTTTTGGTGCTAAAAATTAATGTGTAATGAAAGGCGTTGTAGTTAGCATTAAATTAATCCTAACGGTAATTAAAATGCATTCCTAAATTCTTTAGCTTGGATTTTTGGTGACTCACCCAGTGCCTTTCACTCTGTATCTCTGATATTTTTGGAGCATGGATGAATTCCAAGTATGAAATCTCAATTTAGACAGGACAAAAAGCATAACAGCAGGTTGGGGAAGTGACCAAAATAAAGGCAAATTTATATCTGCTGCTTTGAGGAAGAGGGCTCCTTCTTTTCTGCCTCAGTGTCTTGACTCTCTGCCCTCAGGAGATGAGAGTGTTGCAGCCTTAGCTGGGGCAGGCTGATTTTTCACATGTGCTCTTGAGCGAGGGTTTGCAGCTCCCCTCCTGGTGCATCCAGTGCTGTGCTACTCAGTGACCCTGTCATGCAGCAAGACTAAAACCCACTGAAAAACCTGCCCTGGGATAGGCACAACCCAAAATCCCTGTTCCATGTACCTCTGTGTAGCTGCTTGCATAGGTGGCATCCATGGTGTTGACTGACATGGTGTGATCTGTGGGAATTTGGTGGCACAAAGGAGCCAGGTGAGGTCTGGGGGCAGGCAATGGGAGAGCGTGCATGGAGGTTTGCTGTCTCTTGACATCTGCTGCCCAGATGGAAATCAAGTTATCCCCACGCCAGAATTTCAGGCAATGCCTTGAAAGCGTTGGCAGGGGCAGCACAGCACCGGTTCCCCTCTCACCACAGTGAGAGCCAGATAGCTCCTGTCACTCTTTCTCTCCTCTGGTAAGAACAAGGGCAATGGGTTATGAGAGAAGGACTAAACCCCTGCACAGGGCTGCGCTGGTTGTCTGTCTGCAATAGGCTGTCAAGAAGCAGCTCCTGCATTTGGAGAGGTCCAATGGGTTAAAAAGCCACGTGCCCAAGCAAACAGAAGGGTTTTTTTGTGCCAGTAACCTTTGCATCACATTCCTCCCCTTGTTCATCAGCTATCCTTTACGGTCACTCAGCCGTTCACTTCCAGGATTTTTTTAAAGTCCACCGTGCTGCCCAGGAAAGGAATAAAAATGAAGTTGTGTGTTAGAAATGGAGGCATCTAATGCAACCCAGGAGAACATCATTGGACTGGCAACTCTGATAAAGTTCAGGTCCATAGTAGGGGCATATGTCCTCACTATTACAGATTAAATCACTAGGGGCATGTGTCCTCACTATTACAGATTAGATCAATTCAATCACTGACTGGTTAGAGTAACAAAATTGTGGCCTAACAGTGACTATTGTTAGAGGAAGGTGAGATATAACCAACAAAGAAAACACAATTTAGAAGGCCATCAGTGCACAAAAAAAAGGCTTGTCCTTACTTTCAACACTGCACAAGAACTCAAAAACAGCAAAAAGGACACCATTACAAATAGACTAAGTGATGCTTCCCTGAAAATCAGCTTTTTCAACCCAGACCTGAAACCTTCCCCTGCTCACAGAGCAGGGCAGCAGCTGGTTATGCCGTGGGGATGTGTGGGAATGCAGGACTGGCTCATCTCTAAAGTTGCACTGGATACTTTCGAATAAATTAAAGAATTTTTTTTCACCTTGAGAATCCAAATTAATTTAGAATGTTGTCTGATCTTGGTGATCTAGAAAGTATCTTTAACTGGAAATCACCTCTAACCCTTTGGGCATGTAAAAATAAATATTTCTACGCCTTTAGATAATAAACACAAGCAAAAAGCCATATTAGCATTTTAAATGTCAGAAAGATAGCAAGCATCATTTTTTGAGAGCTCTTAAAAAAACCTGGGTTTTTACATCTTTCGACTCCCACAAGGAATTCACAACAAGGTTTCTGAAATACTTAGTTTAAATACCAAAGTTATTAAACATTTGAGAATGGTATCTGAGCATAAATGGTGTTGTCCTTTCCCTCAATTAATAGATTTTTTTTGTGACACCCTAATGTAAAGTGCTGGTGTTTTGAAATGCAAAGAGAAGCAAAGCTCCCTCTGAAGTTTATTTGGCTAATGTGTAACTGCAAATAGCAGAAGGTCAATAAACAAGAAGAGCTTCGGGGCTTACGGAAATCGCTGACTCATGTTTGATGATACAGAGGTTGTCCAAAAGCCCCTGGGTCTGGGATGAAGCAGGCAAAGCACAGTGAAGTTCAGTGTGCAGCATCCTCTCACAGCGCAAAGGAAACGTGGATGGGACAGAAGTGTTGCCACTAATCCACTCCTCTACAGGGAGCACAGAGGGAGGGAGAGGGGCTCTGCTTCCCTTCTGGAACCAACTGCCTGGTGAGAGGTAGCACTGAAGGGTGGACCATGAGACTGGGGCTCTTCCACCCTCCTCTGGGGGTATCCCCACTCCCAGCTGTACCACTGGTATGAGGTTGGACCCCATTGTTGTGGGGCTGTGCTGCTGAATTTTTTTCTGGCTGGTCAGTCAGCTTTTGGGTTTGTGCCTATAAAGTGAAACATCAGGATCCTGCAGTTACTGTGAACCTCATGTACTGGGTTGACTTCTCATGGGGATCTTCCTGAAGAGTAGGACTCTCTCATCTCTTTCTCTCCGTGTGCACAGCATGCAGGTGTGTGTGTGTGTGCATGTAAATAAGGCCTAATAATGCCTTTAAATTAATTCCTCCTGTTGCTATGGGAACACACACCATTGACTGAAGAGTGTGCAGCAGAAGTAGGTGCTATGGCAAGTATCAGAGCAGACATTTGGATTTATCCTCTAAAACATTGTGGTTTTTCCAAAGCAGACTGCAAAAAAATTCGGCTGGAGCTCCTGAGGCTGGGAAGTGCAAATCAGGAATTGCCAATCTTTTCCCAGCTTGCAAATGAACCAGTCTTCACACCTAATATTAGCAAGCCCCACGTGGCACATCAGCCTGTGCCTGGGGCTGTCCTCAAGGAGATGGGGCTGGCAGGGTGGCAGGAGCAGGCAGTGCTGAGCATCGGCGCCTTCAACACCTCCCAGCGATCGCTTGGCCTGAGGGAGAAAAATCCCGGGTCCCCAGACCCACCCGAGGGGCAAAGGCTTGCAGGGCAGCTAAGGATCCCAAAATCACACTCCCCCATGCCAGGCAGGGTTTGCTCCCTGAACTGTCTGTGCTTTCAAATCAGAGTCCCCTCACTGGATGGCAAAGGGGCACAAAACCAACAGGCATGATTCTGAAGATGTCGCGGTACAAAAGACCTGGTGCTGAGGAACCCTTTGCTTTGACCACCACCACTGCCTGCCAGGTTATTAGTAAATAGCAATAACAACAACAACATCAGTAATAATTGTTAAGAGACTTCAGTGAAGGCACAAGCTTTGATTTCCCCCCACAGCCACTTGCTGCAATCTGACAGCCAGTCAGTTTTTGACCACGCACACCTTGTTAACGTCACAAAAATCCCTAGTGTTATGCAGTACCAAATCACACACTTTGGAGAAATCCAAGTGTATTTTTCTGCATAGAGGTGTTGGTCCCATCCTAGAGAGGTTTCTGATCCCATTACAGAGGGAAAGAAAAATTATTTGGAGCGGTGCGTCTTCTGAGAGGCCATGCTAATGACATTCCTTAGGTTTCCAGTGTATGATTCTTAGCTGCTAAAGCTGTCTGCACATCTTTTTTTAACCAGGATGGCTTGTCCTCAACAAAACATGCTTTTAGGGGGGCTTTTTTTTGGTTTGGGTTTTTTTGTTTAGTTGTTTCTTGGGTTTGGGTTTTTTTTTTTTTTTTTTGGAGTTTTTTACAACATTTCTGGACCTGCATCTGCAGGAGCTCCCATAGAATGATCTGAACAATATCTAGTTGGCATCAACATTTCTACCATTAAACTCACAGTCCCAGGCACCACATTAGACTTTGGAAAACTGGCCACTTTTAAAGCCCTAAATATACATCTGAGTGCTTGGTATTGCATTCTGTTTGCACAACATAAATGTCAACACAGCCTGACCAGGGGTACCTAGGCAACAGCTAATTTTGAGGTCAGTGATTAACTCTTCTTTGTCAGAGTGTAATTTACCATCAAATTATCTCCAGCTGAATATAGCACTTTCTGGATTAAAAAAGGTCTTCTTTCTATTTTAAGACACTGAGAGCCTTTATTAATGGTGGCAAGTGATGTTTGCTGCATTTTCCCCTTGTCCAAATACGGATGTTCACGAGAGAAGCAGCCTCTCAGGGACAGTGAACCCCCTACTCCAGTATTCCCAAGAAGAACCGAAGGCTGAGCTCAGCCACTGCACACCATGCCACAGTGTTTGTGGCCATAGAAGGGAGCAATCAATTTTTATTTTCTATGGCGCATATACACACTTCCTTGATTAGAGAAAAAGTGGATGCTATCAATTAGCACATGTATCAACAGTGACGTATTGATGCTCGGTTTGGGCTTTGCTCTTCCCTTCCTACACAGAGCATATTACTACCTTCAGCTCTTAAAAAGCCCTCATTTTTGCATTGACTACTAGCTAGTGACCCAACCCATAATTTTGAGTTTAAAGCTCTCCATATCCTAGCACTGTATTTCAAATCCATATTTCTATCTCATAAGGGTTTTTGGAAACAACAGTGAAAAACCTGACGTAGTAGAAGGTCCTTCTAGTGCTCATGTCAAGAAGCAGGCCTTTCTGCAGGGATTACAGAGGTGCAACAATTGTCCTTCTGCCTGGAAAACTACTCATTTGTGGTCTACATCGTCATGAGCATTTGAATGGAAGACTCCAGAGCTATGGACATTATGCCACTGGGTCCCTGCATCTGATGCTGCCAAGCTGAGCATGATTTCACCTGTGGGGTGAGGAGAGCAAGTTGGATCTATTGCTTTGTCTGTGGAGTTTTCCCAGCCTTTCCTCTGCCTTGATCACATCTCATCCCTCTCCCTGTGCTCTGCCCTGCAAGCACCCTGCAATGCTGATAACTTCAGCCTTGCCAGCTCTACCTTTGGTTTTACTGTTGTAAAACTGACATCACCAGGGGGAAAAAAACAACAACAACAACAACAATAAAAGTTTTCTGACAATTTAATATTCTCTGTTACTGACACAGCTAAATATTCATCAATTTGTTTCTTGCTGGCAGGCACCCAGGCTGTTGAGCAGTAACTGGCTTGTTTTAGACTTGCTTTAATTTGTTCTCTTAGAGGAAATGTCTTCTCTAAGATTTGCCAAGCTGGCAAGCAAAAAATTTGGAACTATATTTGTATCTGGAAGACTCATATAAAATATGTAAAGAACTAAACTTTATAATAACAAGGGTATATAGATGCTATTGGCTTACACCTGAGTTATTAATGTCTCTGGGTAATATCTAATTTGATATATAATATATTTGGCTGGGATGTATGAATTTGTGCCTTTGAGGCCAAGCATTCCAGGACAACTTTCCCACTGGCAGGCAGGGACCTTGCTTTCTCTCCACCACAACGTGCCCCACTGCTGAAGGTGCAGCCTTCCTCTCTGGAAAAGAAAGCAGCAGCTCTTTGCCCCCTTTCCTGCCATTACCAGAAAAGATCCCACCTGTTCTACTATGTCTTTTTAGGATGCAATCTTCCTAGATGCCTGGGACTTCTTGCAGTTTAGTGACTCAAGGCCCCCCAGTGTTTCTTGGCTTCCACCTTGTAATTAGGGAAATTAGTTGAGCCCTAGAAGAAATTGCCTGTGGAGATCAGACCAACTCCATCACTGAAATTTTATGGGAAATTTTAAGGGTTTCTTTTTTGAGGGCACATTGGAAAACCAGCTACAGAGGATAGCTTGAGTACAGTTCATTTTGTACTGAGGCTGTGTGGAGATGTACCAGAGCAAAAACAGGAAAGAAAGCCTGGCTACAACCTCAGAAGGTGAGTGAAGCTGGAGATTTGGTCCTGTCTCAAACTGGATGCTTCTGTATTACACGCAGTGGCTGCTTAGTACGGTTGTTGGCCCAAATTTTAGGTGGGGCATAATTCATTCCTGTGGAAGGTGTGGGGCAGAGAACCAGACCTTTCCTACCATTTCCATGGGAACTTGTTCAGTCATTATATGAGTATCTAAAGGGCTGTGTCTGGGCAAATGTTCTCTCATAGATTTTATAAAAATGGGTGAAGAAGCCCTGCTTGGGTCTCTACAAACAAACTCATGAGTACCACTTTTTGGGAAAGCATTCTAGGGCAGATCTTTCTTGGGCAGAAGTGCAGAACTGCCATCTCGGCCCATCCCTCTGGCCATACCCATGGCTGAGCTCATTCCATTTTTCAGCTGGATCTTCTTCTGAGCTCTACCTGCTCAACAGATCTTCAGCATTGGGATTTCTGGCTTTAAAACAGACTTTTCCCCATTTTGGGTAGGCAAGGCCCTTACTGTTTTTCACCAAGCCTATTATAGAGACTGGCCCACAGAGCCACTTCTGTGCTGCAGGCAGGGAGATTACCCATGGGTGATGATGGCTGTCTTCTTGCAATTTCTAAGAAAGCAGTTTCAGAGAGGAAGATGGACATGGTGCTTTTTCCACAATGAAATTTATTTTTAGCTTGCATTCTAGGATCTGGAAAAATTTTTCTCAAATTCGCTATTAACTTTGATGAAAAAAAATCTATCTACACCCTCCTGTGTAGCCACTCTTCATCAACTTATACGATCACATGAAACAACAGAAATCAGTGGTTTTAGTTATTTTAGAAAAATAAATTTGCAGTTACTTTTTACAATGCTGCAAAACAACATTTGTTAGGTGAACTCTGGACTCCTCCTCTTAGATGTGCAATTTAAAGGCCAGTTTGAAGCCTTTTGAAAACTTGAGCAAAAAGGTTTTGAAAAAGTTTAAAAAGATTAAGAACAATAAAACACCTTGTTCCACTGCACTTGATGACACATCTAGTGATGAACGACCTTTGTTGCTGCTGCTTCTTTCCATCAACAGAATAAACAGGGCAAGGAAGGAAAGGTTGCAAAATACACGTATTTAACTTCAGTTGATTCATCACTAATCTCTAGAAATAAATAGAGTGGACCAGAGGCTAACTTTTCCAATAAGGGTAAGCAATGACCATACAAACCCATGTGCAGCTCTTTCCACATCCAAAGTTACTGGCCTAGGTTAGTTCTTTGGAAGCTGTGCCAGCTCCTCTGCCTTAGGCTGGCTGGCTGCTGGCAATGGCCTGATAGATGTGGAGGTTGCTAAGCACATGTGTTGATAGCTCTCATAGTATCTGTGCCCTTTTTAAATGAAGATATGAAGCATTACAAAACAAAAGAATAATAAACATATCTGGGTGGTGAACAGTCAGAAAAGGCGTCTCTGTCTGACTAAGCTTAGAGGTCAAAGCTGCATCTAAAACTCATCCTGTCTGCAGTGGGAGTGGGAGGAGGAGGAGGAATCAAAGCCTGGAACCTTGCCACTGCTGGCCAAGGGCAGAACCAGCAGCTGCTGAAATTGTGAGTGGGGCAGGGCCAGGGGAGGTTGGGTGGGAATTCTACCTCAAAACCAAAGTTTAAACCTAAGGTTCAGCCTGGATCCATTCCTGATGAGTGGTATTTGTTACATTATTGAAAGCAGATTCTCACCTGCTTGTGTGAAGTTTGTCCCTGTACTTCTGCTAGTGATTCAGAGACCGTGTAAGATGCAGCATCATTTTCCAAAGCACTCATAAAATTCATCGGAGAAATGCAGTCTTGTGAATGCAACAGAGTAAACCAGGATTTTCAACCCAAGCATGTGCTAGAAAAAGTTGTTTTCTTGTGTTTATGCAGACCCATGTAACCTTACTGTGCAAGTGAAACAGATTTTACAGACATGCAGACTGTTTCCTGCAGTGTATTTTTATGAGGAGCACAGCAGCCAAGCAGCTGGAAGCTTATCAAAAAGGTGTGATGGCACCATGAGCACTCCATCAAGAAGAACAGTCAAGGTCCATGTGGGAAACAAGATGTGTGGTGGAGAAATGGGATTGTGGAGGATGAGATTGAAATTCTAAGTGGTTTTTGAACCCCTCTGAGGTTTATGTCACCCATAAGTTTTGCAATGTGGCCTATTTGTAGGTGGACACCTGTCCAAATATGAAGGATCAAGCAGAGGGTATCATCAGTAAAAACCTAGGAATTGGTGTCACCAGGTGACTCAGCTGAGTTCGCCAAGTCAGGAAAATGATAAACTTGAAGAAGCGCCTAAATGAATTGCTAAGGGCTTAAAACATCTTTTCACACCAGCTGCATAGACATCTCTCAAATGCCAGCGCTGGTTAGCTTACCATCTGTTTTATCCCCCCCCACCCCTCTTCCCCTCCTCCTGCCTGTATTTTAAGGCTCCTTTATGTTGCCAGAAGAAAAATAACTCTTCAATATTTTCAGTGTGTTATTGGAAAGATAAATTTTGAAGAGAAATTTTTGTTGGTTCCAACTCTTGCTATGTAAAGCACATTTAATAATATTTAACATTTACTCAGCCTACTTATTAATCATTAAAAATACCAACTAGCAAAATAATCCATAGTTAACTGAAATTAAGTAATCACATATTAAAACTACATGGCAATACTGCTCAGCTCTCAGAACAGATGGAGAATTCAAGCAGAGAGGATTCTTAAATCATTTGTTTCAGCAAGTTTTTAATTTTGTTGCTGCTTAGTTTTCAGAAACTCGCAAAGATAATTACTGAGTTATATCATGCACAACGCTTAGGTATGCACTGCTGGAACATAGTTTTTCATATTTATATTCTCCTGTGAGATCTGCAGATCCAGCCTCAGCTAGGAGGGCAAGATGAAAACATCTTAATGACAATGCAAGAGGTCTGACCAGACTTTTCTCTCTGCTGCTCCTTATGGTGCTGTGGGAAATGTGGTGGCTCTTAGGCACCAGTTTTGTATCCACTCTTTGAATCCTCTTTTATCCCACAACCAGATAAAATTAAGAGCAACCCAGATGGCTCACCTTTTGTTGGAATGACTGATGCAAGAATCTCTGCTAAGAAGATAAAAGGTCTTTAATAACAGCTCTGGAAATTCAAACGCTTCCCAAGGAGGTGTAACCATTTTAATAAGCACGGAGTTGGTCCCTAACCCTGCCAATTGATACTTGGCAACATGAGGGAGATGAGGAAAATGCTCCCTGGGCTCTGTAAGAACCTGATGAGGACTGTCAGAGCATCCTTCTCTTGAAAGGGTAAAGTCCAGGGAATGCAGGAACTAAAGAGCTGGAAAAACTCAGAAAAAACCTAACACAGGGAGCAAAGACAAACTGGACATGTGCCTCTCCCATTCAGAGACACACTTCGGTGGTTGAGCAGTTCTTTCTCAGAGTGAAATACGTGACCACAGGCACAGGGTGTGAGACTGGCCTGCTCTCAGGATAAAAACTCTTCCTACATCCCACTCTGAGACCCTAACGCTCCCACAAGGTTTCACCACACACGAAATTACTTTTGCCTTGGCAGCATGGGCTCTTTTTCAGTTGAGGAAAACTGTTAAAAATCCGTAATATGAAAAATACACTTCCCTGTGATATACATGCTGTTGTAGCCAAGACCTGCCACGTACTTGTTTCCCAGTGGTAACAGGTTGGTCGAAGATGTGACAAATTGCCCACGACCAAGACTTTCCACAGCACATCTCATTACTGAAAATCAGGTAAATTACATTTCTCTTTCTGCTTTGTAGATGCCATAAAAATACTGCAGATCTTACAGCTTCATCGTGGACTCCAGCTGGTTCGTGTTTGCAAACCCGACTTGCTACGTTTGAATGGCAGTATTTTTAATCAATTTTGAAAGATGTGTGGAATAATTTATTCTGCCACAGTCACTTTAATTAATGTTGAAATAAACCATTTCTGTTTGAGGGGTAGACCTGAGGATTTCCTCTGGGCAAATACAGAATTTTACTTTACCTCAGATTTTACCTTGCCTTCTGTTGCCCTGCTCTGTAGCAGCTCTTTTTGCACTGGGATTCTTGTGATTTCAGTATTAATCTTAATCCAAGTTTACATTGGCCATCCCTGTTCTGCAGCTGCCTGAGGCTATAGGGTAACTCCTATGTTCTGAACTATAGTAAGGGTACTCTACCAAGTGCTTGAGTTGAGGAGACTTGCAAACTCCTCTTAACTCAGCTTGGAACTAGTTTTGCTGCAGTTACTAACACTGTTGTAATGCCTGGATAGGTAAGGGAAAACATACAGAGGGCAGGTCACCCCACAGAGACTGTGGACACAAGTTGTAGTGAAGGCAATTACTAAATAAAAAGGAAAATTCTTTACAAGGAAAAATCTTGAGGGTGAAGCAGAGCTTCAGTTGCCCAGAAAGGCTGTACAATCTTCTTCCTTGAGGATATTCAGACTTGACTGAGCGAGACCCTGAGGAAAATCTTTGCACAATTGATGCTGTCCCTGCTCTGAGCAGGTGGTAGGACAGGAGAGATGCCCCAGACCTGACCTTCACTGGTCCCTTCCAAATTAAGCTTTTCTGAGATCTGTGTTTCAGAATTCCTGGGGAGCGATGGCTTCAGTTGTTTACAGAGGTACAGAGTGTCCACAGCTTGTCTTGATGATAGTGTTTAGCCTGCAGGAGGACATTGATGGGGGTGGATGTAATGAGTGCTGACACTAATTCTCTTTGAATGTGCCCACCTTTTACCGTGGCACAGCCTGCATGCTTTCTTTGTTTGGACTCTTCAAGACAGTAAACACATTTTCTTCTAATGTATTTTTCAAAATTGTGCCTAGATGGTGTGCATGCTGTTCCCGTAACTGAGAGGTTATTTTACTTCCACATTCTTTTGATCATCAGTCACGGAACGAACACAATCTCCCAGACTGAGGTGGGGACACCTTTTGGCTTGTCCCCTAGGAAAGCTCTGCAGAGGGAAGTTACCCACTGCTCACATTTGTTTGACACTGGTTTTGCCAGCAATGGGCACAAGAAAGTTATCCTTTGACCATAGCAATGTGTATAAATATCTCAAAGGCAGGTGTCATGAGGATGATCCGGGCTCTTTTTGGTGGTGCCCAGTGGTGGGATGAGGAGCAAGGGCTGCAGACTAAAATGCAAGAAATTCTACCTCAGCCTGAGGAGGAACTTCTTTACATGGAGGGTGGCAGACCACTGAAAGAGGCTGTCCGAGGAGGTTGTGGAGTCTCTCTAAAGAATTCAAAACCAACCTGGACATGTTTCTGTGTCACAGACTCTATACTGACCCTGCCTTCATAGGGGGGTGGGACTGCATGATCTCCAGAGACCCCCTCCAACCCTCGTGATTCTGATTCTGCTTCATCTATTCATGCTTTAGAGAGGAAACGTGCTGGCTGCTGCTTCGTTGTGAGACCCAAAGGGTGAGACAAGGAGAGAGCTTGATATCTTTTATGATATTGAATCTTCTGTGCTTTGACCGTATCATTTTGGGGACCTCAGAAAACAGTGCGGATGCTTTCGGTGGCGAACAGACTATTAGCCTTATAGTGTACACTGTTCAGAGAGCCTAACCGTGCAGCAGGCTTTTTCACAGCTCTTTCGAGCGCTATTCGGGCACATTTCCGTCCGGCGGAGCACGGAGCTCCCGCTGCTGCACGGACTGCGCCCACCGCGGGAGAAGCGGCTGCGGAGCCGGGGGAAGGAAAGCAGCGGGAGAAGCGGCTCCTTCTGTGTGTGTGTGAGTGTGTGTGTGTGTGTGTGTGCCCACTTCGCCTCCCGGTGCCCCCGACCAAGCCCTCGCTGTCCCGGAGCCGTGCGGGAAGACCGGCCCGGTGCTGCCCCCGCCGCCTCGGCAGCTCTGCGCGCCCCCCGCGCCCCCCGCCCGGCCCTGCCCGCCCCTGACGTGTGCGCGGGGCGGGGCGCGGGGGCGGCCGGGCCGGCGGGAAACTTCTGCGGCTTCAGCACCACAGACAGGGCGGCCGCCGCGCCGCCGCCCGGCATGCGCGCCCCGCCACCCCACCGCCGCCCCACCGCCGCCCCATCGCCGCTCTATCGCCTCTCCATCGCCGCCCCATCTGCCCACGCCCCACCGCGGCCCCACCGCCGCGGTCCCCGCACAGCCCCGGCCGCCCGGGCGGCGATGGAGGCAGCGCTGCTGAACGAGAGCGGAGCGGCGGCCCCGCGGCTGCCGGCCGGCGGCGACAACTCCTCGCTGGAGCTCTCGTCGCGGGCCCCCGCGCCCGCCGCCCTCAACCCCTGGGATGTGATGCTCTGCGTGTCCGGCACCGCCATCGCCTGCGAGAACGCCCTGGTGGTCGCCATCATCTGCTACTCGCCCTCCCTGCGCACCCCCATGTTCGTGCTGGTGGGCAGCCTGGCCACGGCTGACCTCCTGGCCGGCCTCGGCCTCATCCTTAACTTCGTTTTCCAGTACGTGATCCGCTCGGAGACGGTCAGCCTGCTGACGGTGGGCTTCCTCGTCGCCTCCTTCGCCGCCTCCGTGAGTAGCTTGCTGGCCATCACGGTCGATCGCTACCTCTCCCTCTACAATGCCCTCACTTACTACTCGGAGAGGACGGTGCTCTGCATTCACACCATGCTGGCGGGTGCCTGGGGGGTCTCCCTCTGCCTGGGGCTGCTGCCTGTCCTGGGCTGGAACTGCCTCCACGACCGCACCTCCTGCAGCGTCGTCAGACCCTTGACCAAGAGTAACGTGACGCTGCTGTCTGCCTCTTTCTTTCTCATTTTCCTCATCATGCTCCATCTCTACATCGAGATCTGCAAGATCGTCTGCAGGCATGCCCACCAGATAGCTCTCCAGCAGCACTTTCTGACTGCCTCGCACTATGTCACCACCAAAAAAGGCGTCTCTACTCTGGCTATCATCCTTGGGACTTTCGGAGCCAGCTGGCTGCCTTTTGCCATCTACTGTGTGGTGGGGGACCCTGACTACCCTTCTGTGTACACGTACGCCACGCTCCTACCCGCTACCTACAACTCCATGATCAACCCCATCATTTATGCCTACAGAAACCAGGAGATCCAGAGGTCCATGTGGGTGCTCTTCTGTGGCTGCTTTCAGGCTAAAGTGTCCTTTCGCTCACGGTCCCCCAGCGATGTCTGAGTGACTTTTCTCTGTCGAACTGCACCCAGTGACAATCTACCCAGTGAACTATTACAGTGCCTGTTCTAAACTTCAAACTACGTCGTGAAGTCGTTGGAAACATGCTTAAGTATTAGCACTTTATACGTATTTGTATCTCGGAGAGTGGTTCGGGGTATGGAGATTCGGGTTCCCTAAAAATAAAAAAAAACTGATGTGGTTGTATATAAATTTGCACATCACATTTGTAAAGTGAAGACATTCCGGTACTGCTGAATTATAGCACCTTATTTCTAGCTGCTGACCTGCCAAAACAGTGTTGCCTTTCTGAAGGGCAGAGAGAAAGAAAGTTGTGTTCGTGTCGTGTTTCTAAGTGTGTGTGTTGGGGGAGGGAAGGGGGTGGGAATGTATGTATGTGATGTATGTGTCTGTCTATACTTTGCTGCACAACATTGATAAGTTATAACATTTTGTATACAAATAAAAATATATAAAATGTAATATAACCTTGTGTGTTTAGATGCATTTAGAAAGAAGAGAGTTGGCAAATTTGCCAGTTGAGCAAAGTCCCTTTGTTTACTTTTGAAGGGTCCCCATGTAATTCTGCCTAAAGAGATCATCATTCACTATGGAGATGAAATATTGGACCAAGAAAGGCACTTTCCTGCTTGTTTGTTTGTTCTCTTCTTTAGTCTGGCAAAGGGTAACGAAGAGCACAAACTTTTTTTTTTTTTTTTTTTTTTTTTTTTTTTTTTTTTTTTTTTTTTTTTTTTTTTTTTTTTTTTTTTTTTTTTCATCTCCAACAATCAAAGAAACAAGTATCCTGGTCAAATAAGTTGCTTGTTATAGTTATTTACCAGGTTCCCAGTAGCTTTAATTTTCAAGTTATAAATTTACCCCTTACAATAATGACCCATTCAAAAATCATCAGACTGTGGGGAAAAGCATTCTCTAAGCTGGGCTCTTTTTGCCTGTTTTAGTCTAATGCCAAAAGGGAAAAGAAGAAAAAAAGGAAAAGGAAAAAAAAGGCACAATATTCTTTCCTAAAAGCCTGTAAAATGCCACGATATGTGGACTTTCCTTATCATCCACAGTTCTGAGGGGAATCTGAATTGCTTTTCTGCCTCCTTGTTTTGGACTGCATACTGTAGAAAAATCATTTAAGTATATCTTTGCTGTCTGCCTGTCTCAGAGCAGTACAGTCTTCCGACAATCCCATGGCTTAGTAGCTTCCAGGAGTCCATCAGAGGTCAATGTTGTCCGGATTTGGAACACTCCTTCACTCAGGTTCAAATCCACCAGTGACTGATTTATTCAGAACAATAGCACGTGCAGCAGATTTGAGAAGCCGTGTTGCTGTTCATTTATTTATAGTTATGCTACACTTACCTCTTATGTTATAGGTTATGTTATAGTTTATCACTACCATTTATGTTTGTGTTTAAGGGCTGAAACAGATTACTTTTATATGCATGGTACCATTTAAAAAGTTTGGACTACTGCTTTTCCCAGCTTACAACTGGGCAATGGATCAAACTTCTGCCTTCTGGAGCAGCTGGGTCCACAAGGATCCAACAAGCCTCAGAGAGGCTGTGAATCAGTAATGGTGTGCAAGTATTATGAAACCCAGCATCATTTCACTGATAATACAAAGGTATTTCACTAAAAAGAAAAAAATGGTATTCCAGACTGCTAGTTCCACTATTTTTATCAATTCTAATAATCACAAATCTGACATTGTAATTGATGACTACCTTCAGGCATGCAGTTCATCAGGGAAATGTTGCAGAGGTGTTACAAATACAATCCAAACTAGATTTTATTGTAGGTCAAAATACTGCTCAAATTAAGAACTCTCAATTGATGGTAAAAAAGATTTTTTTTTACCCCCCTTTTTAAGCCCACCTCTCATATGTTATGTCTAAGCCAGCAAATAAAAGAGGCTCTTCCCTCTAGCCCTGTGGCTGGGTGGCACACAGTGTGCTCAAGCTCCCTTCCCCTTGCAAAGCCAGGGACCAAACTGCTGGCTGGAGCATCCTCACCATGCTCTGACCTCGCCTGCAGAGACTCAGCCAAAGGTGCTGCAACACCCACGGCAGTAACTGCTGAGGGAAAAGAGCAGTGAGTGCCTCAGACAGGTGAAACGTGGCAAAGTTTTCTGCTAAAACCAGAAAACATGCCATCTGCTAGGCTTTAGCCTCACAAATCTTTGTCCTTCCTGCGTTGACTGCAACAAAACCACGGGAGTGGCCCATGGTCACACCCTGGCACTGACCCTGCACCCAGGTTTGAGATGTTGTGTAGGACCAGAGCAGGGTTCTGGAAGCCCTGTACAGGCTCTGAAGACCAGCATTAGCTCTAAAACCACTAGGAGAAACTTCTTATCCTTACTGTTAGTCCTTAGGGGAGCAGAGTCTGTCACAGATCACCTCTAAAGCAACCTCTCTCCTTTAACCCTGCCTGGCATAGAGGATTTTCACCATGAATTCATTGCCCAGTGATGTTCTGTATGAAAGTTAGATAAAGGACTTAACTCAATAGAATCCTACTTCAGTAATAAACCACTTAATCTAGGAGTGTGAAGGATTTAGGTGTGCTACTCTTCCCATTTTAGTCCATGTTGCTTTAAATGAGACTTTGTTCCTTTTTTTCTCTTATATGATCACATTTTCAGTTACTACTTTCCCCAATGATTCACTCTATCTAAAAAATAAAGCTGGATCCCTCCTGTTAAAAATGTGACAATTTCAAAGTGTTTTCCCAAGCATTCTTCTCTTCCAGGAAGAAAATTTGGGTTACAGTGATCTTAGCCATTCATTTTCCTGAGACAATCCAGATGCAAGAGTTTTTTCGTATGTGCCACATTCAGAAAGAGATGCTGACTCATAACTTCTAGGAAAACCTAAGGTAAAAGAGGAGAGAGCATTTTGATGGGTTTTGGTTAGCCTTGACAGTGGAGTTGACATCAACCCACTTGCAGTAAAATACAGCTTTAATTTTCGAAGTGAATCCAGACCTGCAGAAACACCTGAGTGGAATAACATAAAGTAGGCCAGCTAATCTCTTCTCTCCCCAAACAACACCTCATTTTAGATGATGGAGGAAGTCCAGGGATTCCGTATAGCATGACATCTGTATTTTCCTTTCTGAGATTTTTCTTGAAACAGCAGACATTTCTTTGAGAAAATTGTGTTACATTTGCAGTATCTGGGCCCACAAACTCCTCCTGTTATCAGATGATGGCACTTTGACCTTAGTCATGAAATTATTTGGGGAGACAAAAATTCCTGCAGCCTCATTTCCAGTCACTGGGCAGGGCAGGGCTGTGACTCCCCCATAGATTCAGTGGGAAGACAGCCCAGGGGACAACCGTACGTCTGCTCAAGGACCACTCTGTCTGATCTCCTAGTTCCAAAATTCTATGGGCAACTTTGCCTGCATAGAGACCAGGACTGCAATGGCAATTGTCATTACTATTTCCTTTTCCCTGCAGGCCCATGGGCTCAATGGTTTTTATATTCTCATGTCAATTGTGCAGTCTATGAGGAGGGAAAACACACACTGAGTGAGGTCCAAGGATTAGGCCCAATGTTTGGTTGTGGTGTGTTCTTTGTGGTCTTTCCTGGAAATGGAAATGATATTTCTTGCTTTACCACTCTTAAAACTCTTTGCCTCATTCTGATCCAGGTAAAATCGCGACAGACTTGGTCTAGAGAGCTGCCAGCCTGTTCCCACTGAAACCAGTGATGCTCTATTGCACTTCAACCAAGACAATGGCAGTATCTCATTACAAAAATGTTACCATCTTGAGACAGGCCTCAGCTCCAATCTTCATTAGAAACTAATGGTTCATTACCATGGAAAATCTTACAGGACTTGCAATGCCTTGCAAGACCAAATCCCAGTTGTGTGGCTTGCTTGAAGTACCTCTCACTGTGATGAGCTCCCTTGTTTCAGCAGGAGCAATTACAGAATGAAGAACACATCTCTGGTGAAGTAAGAGCTGGTTGGGAGCCAGTTGGGGCCAAAAGCCCCCCACACCGCTTGATTTTCTGTGGGGCTTCTGCCTAATTCAGCAGTAAAGCAGTGGAGAAGAGACTGACTCTGCAGGCTGCTTTGTATGAGTCACTGTATATTAAAAAGCCAGCTGGATTCAAAATCACAGGTCAAACAAAACCTCTTTATTTAGCTAAGCAAACAAAAGGACAAAACACTTTTAAACCTGAAAAGTGAGTCTGTACATATTTTTATCAATGTAAGGATCCACAGGTACTAAGTAACACCCAACAAAGCACTGGAACCTCTAACCTCCATCCTGCCTCTCTCTCTTTAAAAAGGATAAATTTTTATAATGAGGTAAAAATAATTTCTGATACTGCAGCTGCTCCTCAGCATTTCAGCTAGCTGTTGTACTACTAATGCTGTAGACATTATTAAAAAGGAAAAAAAAGATAAAGGGAAATAAACAAAAATGTTTTCTCTTTCTTACTGCTTTATGATGAGATGTGTGACTTGGAAGGAGTGACCAAGCAGGTGAGATTCAGTTCTGCATGGAGGATGAGCACATCTGGATCTCACCTTAATGCTTGCTGGGTTTGCTTGTTTGGGGGATAGTCTGTGCTGTGAGGTGCCTTCCCATCACCTGATCCTCCTTGAGCGAGCTCCTCCCTTGAAAGCTCACAGAAAGCAGCTCCCAGGCTGCTGCATTTTTCTCAGGAGTGCCTCACAAAAATCCCCTGAGTAGAAAACCACTCTGCCTTTCCATGCCCTCTTGATGCTCAAGCTATTTCCTCCGACTACAGAGAGCTCTCCCAGAGACAGCATTCCCCCAGTGGCAGTTCCATCTATTGAGGGCAGTAACTCCAGTGTCCTGGAAATAACCCAGCTGCTACCGGGGCAGCTGGAGAGCGGTGAGCGCTGACTCAGTGCTGACAGCAGAGGTGGTAGCCGGTTCAGCGGAGGCAGGTCTGCTCCTGTCAGCTCCGTCTGCCGCAAAGAAGGGACAGAGGGCAGCGAGAGGTGAAACAATGGTCAGGTCTCTGTGAAGGCTCCACGTGTTGCAGCAAAGCCTCACAGTGAAGGGCAATTTCCAGCAGATTCTCACCATTTTTTTTTTTTTTTTATGAATTTACTTTGTTGGCACCACAATATAAGTGGTGGGAGAGAAAGAGCAAGGGAAAAGATGAATGTGCTTGTATCTGGTTAGGGGAAGAGTGCAGTGGTTCACATGTGGAATGACTCATGGCATGGGGACCGCTTCCCCAGCAGGTGCCTCGGATACATCAGCTGGCTGCAGTGTTCCCTTCCAGCAATGGGTTGGGGCCACCAACAAGACAAAGGACCACAAACATTTCTTCACTGCAGCATTGTTTGAGTTATTCTCAATCCTAGACCTCTTGAGCTGAAAACTGTAAGTACAGGCAGACCTCTTGAGCTGCCCAGCCTACCATTCAGCCAGTAAAAGGAGAAATCTAGTCCAGATTCAACTCTCGTCCTGCTTTTGAACACAATTAAACTTCTAGCTGCAAACCCACACTTGGCAGTCACCTACAAGCCAACATCTTTTCCATCCCCTGCTGCTGTCTGTGCCCCAACCCAAAGTGCTGGCGGAGAACATCTTTGTGTTATATGTGAGTCCTGATAATTGATTGGACACAAGTCCAATTAAATAATATTGGAATTTATTGAGCAAGCGACACTAAGCAAAACAGCGCGCTGGGCGGCTGGCAGATCTCCTGTCCCACCACGGCTCACACCACCACTTGAGAGTCTCTGGTTTTTATGCTTTGCGGCTTCCTGTGACATGTATATTTTTCTGTTTCTTTTGTGTTTTCTCGAAGTGTTGCTGAGGGTCTTCATCCGCTTCCCCGTAGTCGGTGGTCCGGTGGTCATGAGAATGAAGCCTTTGTAGCTGACCACTGCAAAAACTGTTTATTTGGCTTTTTAGTTCTGCTTATCTCTTGTTTGCTTTGCCGGATGTCTGAAGAGATAACCTTAATGAGATCACAAGATACTTCCCGTAACGCGGTTTAGTGAATAATTACTGATGGTAATTTATTGCATTTGCACTGCCCTCACACCTTCTGCTGTGGCACAGGCTCTCTCTCCACCTGTGCAAGACTGGAGCTATATCTATACAATAGCACATTTTTAGGGATGTGTCAGCGCTTCAAAGTGAGAATAAGATGCTTAGGATGAGAATTAGGAAAAGGATTTAAACACCACTCTTAAAGGTGAGCCTCTTGGCAATCTTGCTTACTGAGTGGACATGCAAATACCAAATCAGCTGCTCTGTGCCTTTCTCTTCTGTGGCTTTAGAGCCAGGCAACACCACGTCCACAGAGTGCTTTGCCCAAGCAGCCTGAGAGTTGCCTTTTCCCACCACACTCGGTAGGGATTAAGGTGTCTGTGCACCTGTGTTTTCCACAAGACTTCATTTGCTAGTAAAGCACAGGAATACCACATAGAATAAGAATTATCCAGTTTTTTTGTCTCTGCACTGTCCAACATTTCCATACACTTGATTCACTCCAGCAGGGAAAGGGTCTGAGCCCAGGAAAGTGGCAGATGGGGGTGTTTTCATGCAGTGGAGGTTGATCAGCACTGTTGGGAACACTTGCTTCTCTGCAAGGGGAGAGAGGACAAACTGCTTGCTATGCTTCAGGCACAGGAGATAGATGGGGTCAGGAGGAGGCAAATTGACTGCTGGAGAAGGAAAGAAATTCTGAACTGGGGGAATATTTTAAAGTTTTGATTATTTTTTTTTTCATGCAACTCATTCTCTAGCTCCTGGCTGGTTTAAAACAATATTGTTTTTCCAGAGAAGATTTTCTCCAAGCAACCTGCTCGCTGTGCCGTTGTTTTATTTGGTAGCTTAATTGAAAGACTGAGATTTTTCAGGAAAGAATTGGAACAGAGCTTTGAAAATAGAGCTTGACCTTCTGTGTTTTTTGAGATAAGGCATTCTTTGTGTGGATCAATGCTCATTTTATCACCACCAAGAAGATGGCATGCATATTAATAAATATATATAAAACCAAGGCAGAAGGAGTGGTTCTGGAAATATTCTACAAGAGATAGATTGTCTAAATAAAGGTTTAGTTTCCTATGAAATGTAATTAGATCTATGACACTCTTTGAATGACTGAATTGGTTTTTTTAATCAGCACCTTTGCATCACAGAGAGATAATGTGATTGTATACCTGCAGGCAGATATAATTTGTCACTTCTAGTCATTGCTGCTTTTTTTGGAAAGAAGTACATCAAGGTAATATTATGATGCTGTCAAAAGAAATCTGTTCTGATGGAAAATAAATGTGTCAGTTAATATGGGGATCATGCTACATTCCAGTATCAGTCTGACTTTTGACATTGTGGCCAATTTTCATTAGTAACTAGGAAGTTGGGTTTTCCTAAAGAGTTTATCTGATTTTTCCAAGCATGCGTGTATCTTGTTTTAAACTTCATTTTGCAGTGGCAAATAAGGAAAATGGGAGACAAATAAGCCAAGGCTTTCCTCTTCCTGTTCTCACTGTTCTACAAATGTCTTGAAGAAAATAATAAAATGTATTGAGTTGTGCTGCTGAAATAAATGCATCAGAAAACCTTTGGCAGGGAGAGTTTGGGTGTGGAGTGTGATCTGTGCACTAGACATAAAACCAAGACTTTGAGTGGCTCCCTTACTTGGACATGGCTGAAGATGGACTCCTTCATCCCAGGGATCTCAGCTGCCCCGTGGCAGTCCAAGGCTGCCACGTGGGAGACAGGCATTTTCAGCCTATTGTGTGAGCCTGGCTTGTAACACCGGGACAGTGAGCTCAAGGAGTAATCAGATACTGTCTATTCATGACCAAGAACAGCTAATTGCATTATTTTTGTTTTGAATGGAATTGGGAAGATTAGAACACTTTGGCGTGTTTGCTGTCACAGCGTTAGTTCCACGTGAGATGTATTTGGAGATGTATTTGTGGGAAATAAAGGCAGAGCCCCTCGCCTCTCCCAGCCCTGCTGAGGTAAACACCCTGCTGCTCCCTCGTCTGCTGAAACCCACGGCTACGTTAGCAGCACTCAGCTCTTATTGTGCAGACCAGAACACTTTTTGTGTCTCATGTGTCTTTTATGAGACATTTTTAGAAGTTGGGAAACGTTCTGTTTCTGCCTTCATTGTCATTAAAACGGGAACCTTTTTGCCTGACCGTAGTGTTCATAGTATTGGTCAGATCCATAAAAGCTTCCTAATAATACCCTCCCATCCTGCCATGCTTGGTGTGAAATGAGCACTTGTTACTTTATCTGAGCAGACAGAAGCACACTGGATGTGTCTGGTACTTGACCTGGCTATCCCAGTCCAGCTTCTCTGTAATGCTGACAGCAGAATGGTCTTCTTAGCCACTTTGTGTGCCAAGCTGTGTGGCTGTTCCCACCTCTCCAGTGATTCCCCCATGCCTCAGCCAGTCCTGAGCAGGGCACAAGCCCCCTGACATCCCCATTTTATCCCTGCCACAAACCAAGGAGTGTGTTGGTAGCACTCAGTGCTGAGGGGGCTCCCCACTTGTCACGGGTACCTCCCACCATTGGGCAGTGCAAGGCGTGGAAGGTGTCTGATATTGCTGGGTGTAGTCAGAGGTGTCAGCTGGATGCCTCTGCGGAAATCTGTGCTTTGTAATCCTCCTCTTCTGCAGGGCAGAAAATGGTGATATGGGAAGATGAGGTAGCGGTAAAATTGCCTGAGAGCTACCAAAGAACATCAGAAAAGTCTTTTTCCTCCTGGAAAAAGGTATCTGCTTGCAATGCACAGATAGGATGTCTGCCTTCTCTTCCCATTTTGGCAACATCCATATACTTCTGTTATTCTTATTTATCTGTCTTCTTCCCCTGACACTCCCTTCACATCCCTTTCTTCCCCAAAGGTGGCCTTTCCTTCTCTCTTCCCTGGAGGCCCTGTGACAATGGTATATTTCCTGCTCTTGGCATGAGCTGCCTTTCCTCAAACACATCTCCATTTCTTTTTCTTTTCAGATGGCATTGCTGCTGCTTCCCTCAGAGGGGTTTCACATGTGAGGGGTTGGGTGGATTTTATTTCTCATTCTACATTCATTCCCCTCAGAGGGGTCTCCTCCAAGGGGAACAGTGTTACTTCTCTGCCACTTTTGCTCTTGCTGCATCTGGGGAAATCATAAATAATAAAGATCTGTGGGCCAGACTGGCAGAGAGGCAAACAAAAATGACTGCAATCTATCAGACCTGCAACTCGCTTGTCTCACAGTGCTCCTTAGAAGCACCTGTAAGCGACTGGTGGAGTTTATTCTCTGCTTTTCGAAAGTCACCTACCACCAGAAAAGGTGAAAAGACACAACAGGAGTGGTATTTTTCAGGACACCCAATGTATTACACTCCTAAGGGCTTCAGAGGGAGCACTGAAGGCTTAGACTGCCTCAACACAATGTGCTGTTTTATGTCCAGGATAATTCCAAAGGGCCTGTCATGCCATTGGGCTTCCTGAAGGACATCTTCAGGACCTGTCTTTGGGGTGCAATAGGCAGGGCAATACTTTGTGGTTCATTTTTCCATCGCACCAGGGTAGGATCAGAATAGGTAAATGTGGGTGTAGCATTGTAGTCCCACAAACAGAGCACAGCCAATATGCAGATATGCTCAGATTGGTCAAAGAACACCCCACAGCTGCTTTTACACATATCAGAGAGGTCAATCAGACCCTTTGGTGGAGGTAAACATTCTCACCCCACAGCAAGTGGCCTCGCCTGGCTTCTGGTGGTGGCTCCCATTTGATATGGACACACAAGCCTGAGAGCAGGATGCAGACAGGAGGGATCAAAACAAGCAAGATGGGGAGGGCAACCAAGCTCAGGGGATCTGCAGGTGCCAGCTCCACCACAAGCCCCTCTGTGACTTCCCCAGGGAAGAGGGTGTCTTTTCTCTCCTAGCTGGGTCACACAAGCCCCAGGTCTGGGGCAGGTGGTGGGCTGTGCTGCTTGGAAACCTTCCTCCCCACTCTTCTTTGCTGCTTCTCAGAGAGGCTCCAGTCATGGTCTGGAGTTAGTTGGCATTTTTAATCACAAACTGAGACTGAGAAATACACATTTATGTCCTTGAACATATTATCCAGAGGCAGTAAAAAATTCTTTTAAACAACCTAAGGCGGCTTTTACATCATCTTGCCTTTCGCTCCATTCCCAAATGCCTTAATATGATGTTTATAACTTTGTCTGTCCTGATATCACCTCTCTTTGCTTCCACATAGAGGCTGTTCCTGCTTCTCAAGATTACTCTCAGGTGGCCTCCCTTTAAAATGTATAACCCTATATAAATCCATAGCAACAATTTCTTGGCTCTTGCAGCACTTGGGGCTATCGATTGGCTGTGCTGTGCTCACTGTGCTGTGGTTAGCCAGGTCCACAGCCCCAGTTCACCCCAGCAGAGGAGAGAAGAGCTATTGCTCAACTCAGTTTCCCATCGAGCTGTGTTTCCCAAGAGCTGCTTGCACACTCCATCCATAACAGAGTTGTTGTCTTTCTGCAAACTCCTTTATGCCATGACCCAACAGCAGAGGTTTCTAACTTTTAAAGGTGTTTCTTTGTAGAGAGAGCAAACCTCTCCACGGTTTATATTATTCTTTCTGGCTTTAACTGCTAAGGTCTTACCTGAAGCTGATAGAGGCAGCACGACTAAGGAATCTACAGAGCCTGGGAGCCTTATTATTGCTTGTTTGTGCCTTGTTTGTGTTTATGTTTCTTTCTACAAATATGACTGCTGCTTTGTGAAAATATCTTTCACAGCTACAGTGAAGGAAGAAAGCCTGACACAACCCCTTCTCCTTCTGTGTAATCTCTCAAAAGCAAGGGAGGAGATCTTCATTTGGGTGAAATTTCTGTGTAAAGCCCCGTGTGAGAGCACTCACGGGGGGTGTGCTGCCAGAGCTGGAGGATGTGCTGAGTCACAGGTGTCTGTCTCACCCAAAGGGTGATTCAATTCTCTCACAAATGACTAGAGTGATGGAGCAGGGACAATACTCACTCAGTGGGCAACTGTCAGACATCAGGGATGGGCTGCAGTTACCCCAGAGGACTGGCTTGGTGTTCAACATGATCTTATCAAGTCTGAAAGAGATTCTGGAAAAAAAAACAAAAGACATTTTGTTAGAAGCAAGCCAGTGGGAAATCAGCAGTGGAAATCCAGATGCGGGGTGAACAGCCATGTAGCAAACACATGGAGGAGTATCATGAGCTGAGCTTGGTCAACAGCTTCTCCTCACCATTTGTGAGGGGTCAGGGGAACTCCTCCAGTACGTGGAAGTTGCTGTAGAAAAGAGATGAAATCTTGGGCATCTAAAATCCACAAAACAATGAAGGATGAGCTTAAATGGCAGCAAGGAAGGGTCAGGCTTGACACTGGAAAACTGCCAGAAACAAAGGAGCACGGGAAAATCTGTGTAAGGAGGTTATGGAGACTCCATCACTGGAAATGTCTCAAAGCAAGTTGCAAAGATCCACCTGAGACAGCACAGAGACAATGATCCTGTCTCCAGAGAGAGTGACAGGTTGAGTAAACTTGTTTGGTCTCCACCCAAGCCATTTGTTTGTCACTGTTACAACCACATGAACTTCTTTAATTTGCAGTCTGACTAGCAGATAGCCAGGTGCTACAAATGCCACAGTTCTCTCTGCCTTCTCTTTAGTCCAGGCTTTGTGATTGCTTTCCAGTTCATACCATGTCTAGAGAGCAGAATGGAGCCCATAGAAGCAGAATTGATTATGAATAAATATGGCAGGCTTTCTCCCCCAAAATATTTCCTGTAGAGTGTCAGCATCTTCTTAATCAAACATTGAATTAAGCAACTCTGGGGTTACCTGTGTATGTGTGTATACACATATTTTTAAATCAGCTTTTCTTTCGATGGGCTTCCTTTTGTGCAAGCCCATTGCCAGAAGAGAGTGCTACCTGAGCCCTTCTCATTTTTATGGTGTGAGAAATTGCTCACCAGGCAGAGTGAAAGGCCCACAGTGAGGAGGGGCTGGTGCTAACCAAAATATGAAGGAGTGGAAGAAAATCTCCTTGAGACACTGATGTCTGCAGTATGTGCTCTGTAGCACTATAGAGACTGCAAACTAAGTCATGTGGGTAAACAAACATGGTTAAATTCTAATCCAAGTCCTTAGGGCACTGACACCAATTATAATTTATGGTAATGATAGAATCAGTGGTGTCTGACTGCAGAACTAGGGTGGGTGTGCACGTGCATATGTGCACAGGTCAGTGTCTGCAGCCTCAGAGGACAGACCTTATGGCTTTGACAGAAAGATCAGGATAGGAAGGTTCTTAAGGCACCATCCAGTGTCTGTCCTTCTCAAGCTGTTTGGGGAACCTATGGAGAGCAGCAGAAAATAATGCAATCCCTCTGACAAACTTCGGCCAAGTTTTGCTGAGAAAGCCGGAGTAAAGCCAAGTGTCAGTCCTCATAATTGCCAAACTCCACCAGCTTCTACAGCCGGTAAATAAAAGCAAATAAAGGAATCAATAAGTAATAATATAGCAGATAAGGTGACGAGTGAGAAGCTGCATGTGTTCATATGGGACAGATCACATCTCACAAAATCAATAGCTGCTTTTGTCAAAGTTATAGGCTTGGTGGTGGCAGCAGACATTTATCTAAATTACAGTAACTTTCTACAAAAAACCTTGTATAAAACCTGAGGGAAGTAATCTGTTCAGGCAATCATGCTGCTGAGTTTCAATTAGACGAACTTGGTTAGATTAAAAAAAAAAAATACAAGAATGCAGTTTTCTGGACTGACTCAAGGATGCTGACTGAATAAGGATCAGAGCCCAGATGCTGTCCAACATCCATAAAGCTGTATGGTGCACTGATCACCCTGTGCAGAAACCTACTCATTCACTACCCTAAGTAATTGTTGTCTGAAAATCTAGAAATGGCTTTAAAAATCTGTGTTACAGAGCAAGGCCACTACCCATTGGTCTTTCATTTTTGGCAGTGCACACCTGTAACACTCTGTCTCTCTATTCTCTCCACTGAGCACAGCCAGGGCTGGTAACCACCTTTAAAATGGTCGTAGCAAAACACATAGGAGACACGTGGGATCCACTGCCAAATAAAATGTTACCCTTCTTGATATCCTCACAGAGCATTTACTTTTGTGTGAGCATCAGGTTAATATAGACATTTAGCACAGCCATGTGATTGCAATAAGAGTTAATATTGTCTTATAGTTGGTTTTTCGTGTTGGTTTTGCCTTGAGGAGAAGGGGAGACATTACAGCATTTTCTTTCTGTACTATTGAAAAATCTTCCTGTTAGGAAGGTATGTGACACAGCAACAGGTGCAGTTATCAGCAGCAGGGAAACTCTAATCTGCACATAACTAGGCAAAAGAAAACTCATAGTTTAGCCAACACCATTGGCCACATTTATTTCAGCCTGTAAAAGGAAAATCTGCTCTTGAACAAGCTGCCAAAAGCATGGGCACCAATACTTCAATATCGGGTCACTAATAAAGGTGCAGCCCCACCGTTTGCACAAAAACCTTTATGAGAGGGGGGATCAGTTACTCGATTTAAAGTGACTCAGGGGGCTGTTTGCCTTGCCATCCACTTTTATTTCTGAGCAGTCTGGCCCCTTGGCTGAAGCTGTGCTGGCTCATGCTACAGCTCAGCCTTGTTCCAGTTGTCCAGGGTCACTGAAAGGAGCAGGACAGGCAGAACCCCTCCCCCCCCACACACACATGGGTGCTCTTGTGAGGCAGCAGGCTCTGAGTTTGTCCACATTCACTGATTTCTTTCTGTGAAATCCTTGTTCTGCTGGCTCCACACTGAGAAATGCCTGTGTGAGCCATTCTCCACAGACAAGAAGCTTTCCTTGCATGGAGGTCGAGACTTGTGCTGTGAACGAGACACAGAGGTCTTGATATCATCTCTGCCTTCCTCCTCTTCTTCTCGGGGGTGGAAAGAGCCACTCTGTGCAGGTTGCTCCTCCCCAGATGTGGGTGTGCATTGGGAGAGGATTGCTGCAGCTCAGGGATGCTCCTGCATTGGGCTGCCTGCAGTAAAGGAAGATGTTTCAGGAACTTTCCACAAACCAGGGGATATATTCTGGAACCAGGTGTGTCCCACTGTTAGAAATGACATACACACTTCCAAGTGACTGCCTGGGCTCTGAAACACTGTGGATTCTTTTGGAAAAGAGAACTCAGGGTTTATCCAAAGTCACCTGGGTGCTCTTTTTTCAAGAGAGCTCTCAAACTCCCTTGGGTCAGGATTGATCTATGGTCTGCAGGAGCCCACACCTGGCACATCGAGAGCAAGGAAGTGCTTTGGGGTTTAGAAGCACTTTGTGCATCTGACAGGACATAGGCTGGTTGATAAAATCACCCAGAGGAGCAATAGCTCTGCATCAGGGAGGAGCAGACAGGCATTGCTCCTGCGTAGGGCTGCCTGCTCTAAAGGGAGATGTTGCAGAGTTCTTGCTACAGGAACGAGCCCAGGTACAGGTTTTTACTGCTTTCCTGTGGTTTATGGCCTTCCTATTGGTTGAGGAGATGAGGATGGTGGGGCTGGGACCCCTGCCTCCGCCCTCTGGGGGCACGGAGGGGTGGGTGTGGGTCTGGTTGATGTGCTGAGCCCACTGCAGGTCCCTTCTCAGGGCAGTCCCCTGGGCTTCGTGTCCCTCGTGGTGCAGAGCTGCAGCAGTGCCATCTCTCCTCCTGAGCTGACCAGAGGAGAAGGATTTCTCAGTCACTCTGAGGGCTCTCACAGGGTTTCTGCAGGGCCTTTTCCCGGTGAGCAGGAGGCTGGGGCGACCCCCACCACATTCCCATGGCCCCGAACGGGTGGAGGCCGCGGTCGTTCTTCCCATGGGTGTCACGGGTGACCTGGGAGTGCTCCCCTTTGGTGCCCGTCCTCGCCACGACCGGCGTGACCAGCAATGCTCAGGACCCCGAGATGTTGCTCCAGGTGCTGCAGGTGGTTTGCTGCCTTTTTTCTGCCTCTTTTAACTCCTTCCCTCTCTTAGAATAAGGAAATAAAGAAGGGTGGGGGGCAGGGGGAAGGAGAGTAAAAAGAGAGAAAAGGGGAGAGCTATAAAAGCAACAAAGCAGCAAACGGAAGGTACTGCATACTTGGAAAATACGACAAAAGAATTAAAACCTGCTGATTTTCTCTCGAACAGGGCACCGTGGCTGGGCAAGGGGCTGTTCTCCCCCGGGCCGCGCTCGGCGCTGCGGTGAAATGCTGCCACCTCCCGATGCGCATCCCTGGCACTCCGCTCCTCCCGGCAGGAACCCGGGGGCTTTTTGGGTGCCCCTGAAATGCCGACATCCAGGCGGCTTTCGGCATGGCCTGGAGAAGTTTGTGGGCAGCCCCGGGGGCAGCCAGCTCGGTGAGAAAGCAAAACCACACACACCGTCTCCAGGCGCAAACAGCACAAACCCGGGACGTCAGCTGCATCCCGATGTGTGATGGTTCATCAGATGTTATCTGATCGTGGGTGTTAGTGAAATAGCAGAGGAAGAGGCAGCCTTTCCATAGCAAACAGCCAAAAGGAAAATATTTCACTTTAAATAGTATTTCTTTCATTATAATTACCATTTAATTATCAGTTTTGGACTGAAATAAGAGAAATGAGAGGGCAAATGAAGTGATGAATAGCTTTCACTGATCAGCATAAAGGGGCATGTATCTTTCTTCTCAAGACATATGACCCGCAAAGGGAGAACAGAAAGTTCAGTATTCCAAAGGGTGGCCATCCTACACAGGCAGATTCAACTGGTGGATCCAGTGCCCGAAACAGGAAGGCTGAAATACATCCATGGACATTATGGCAGGAATAGGGACCACTTCTGAAAACATTGTCCCTCCAGTGGGGTTCTGCACTGCAGCGTGTGAGGCACAGAGTCAGGATGTTTCATCCGCTGGGGCACTTGGGAGCAGCCAAGGATACACCTTTGCATTCAGAAAGGAACTCTTTACTAGTGATGGGAATAACGTAGACTCGGGGACAATGGTAGTGTGCACTTAGGACAAAGGTTAAAAGGCTTTAAAGGCTTTAAAGTGAAAGAGAGTAGACTTGATATAAGGAAGAAATTCTCCACTGCAGGGGTGATGAGGCACTGGCACAGGCTGCCCAGAGGAGCTGCGGATGCCCCATCCCTGGCAGTGTTCAAGGCCGGGTTGGATGGGATCTTGAGCAGTCTGGTTTGGTGGAAGGTGTCCCTGCCCATGACAGAGGGATTGGAACTAGATGATCTCCAAGTTTCCTTCCAACCCTAACCACTCTTGTTCTCTTATTCTATGAAGGAACAGTATTGCCCCATATTTGGGTCAGGGGAGCTGTCATGGCTTGTACTGCCCAAGGGGACAGAGTGCTTTTCTGGAGGCTCCCAAAGGGATGCTGGTGGTACCAACGCTTCATCCCAGAGCCTGGATTTGGCCCTGCACTCTGTCATGACAAGGAGAGAGCTCATGTTCTGCAAGTGCCATGTAATCTTGATGGAGCCAACAGGTGCTATCACCCCTGCTCCTGTGCACTGACCTCCTCAGGGGTGCAAGAAGGCATGCCTGACACAGAGGGCCGTCTTTTGGGCTGGCAATTACAGTGCTTTCCCTCTTTCTCCCTTTCATGTGTTGGATAAAGTGCTGGCAGCTGGAAGATCCCAGCTGGCACGTGGGCCAAAGCGGCTGCAGACAAACACACCCAGACACTATGGAGCACCCAGCTATGCTTTTGAGCCTGCTCTGACACAGGGTGATATTTTTTGATGCAAACCCCAGCACCTGCTATTTACTTAGGAGGGTGTAGCAATGTGTTTTAAAAATAAATGCAGCATGCGATCAGCACGCTGCCCTGGGCACAATGGGAGTGAAGGAGCTTCCCAGTCAGGGAGGCAGCCACAGGCAGCAGGAGCAGGGTCTCGCTCCCCATCTCTCCACTGCAGAGAGAACATGGTCTGAAATTTTGCTCCAGCAATGCTAAGAATAGTATATGAGATCAAAAGGCTAGTTTCATCCCAGGGGATTGCGAGTGTGCTGAAGGTTTGCTGTAGGAAGTAAGAGAAAAGCTGTTTTGGAAAGGCAGGGGTGTCTGAGAAGCAGTGGTGATGCTCTGCTCTATTTTTGGATAGCTTTCTGTCAGAAGCAGCAGTTTGCTAACCAGCTTCTGATGCCTTAAAGCATAGTGCTAGTTAAAAACTGAAGGTTTGCAAGGGCCTGGTTGTTGCACTGAAATGGAAGAAATGCTTTTAGGTCCATATTGAGCTCAAATGAATTGATGCATCCTCTTATCTCCACCTGATGACCAGGGGTGAAAGACAAAGGGCACAGACCACCTTCAGGCCTGCTGCTGCCCTGGTAAAACCAGCCCTGAGCACAGGTTAGAGTGGCAATCTTGGGAACATGAAGCTGGTGCTGAAGAGCAGCACAGAAGTGGCTGCAGCTGAGGATGGATGCAAGCACAGCTCTCTGCTGGCTCCTTCCCACTGCTGTCCTGGTCTGTGCAGAGCTCTGCTTCCTTTCATGTAATCAACAAATTAGGCTCTGTAATTTGCCTTACAAACAAGGCTCTCATATACTCACTGCCTTCTTTTTTTTTTTTTAGAGGTTTAGCAAGCAAACAGTGGGAGACCAAAGAATTAAAGCCATAAAGTAATCTGCATATAATCAGTAATTACCATGAATCAAACCCTCCTTCAGTTCAACTGGTTATTATTTCCCTGATAATGTAATTCCCTGCACTGGCAAAACTAGGAAATACTCATTTTCACCAGAACAGCAAATAATTTCCTGCTGTGCCTGTAATACTGTATCATGCAGTTTAGTGACCACATAAATCCAGCTAATGAAATTTATGGAGAATATGAGGACTACTAAAAACAGACTAAAAACCTGAAAAAGTAATTGCTCTCATGTGTGTTGGGAGGGGATGATATTTTGCCAGCAGACCTCTGCTGAACACTTCTTACAGGTGTCACAGACTGGCCAGCACTGGGAGCTGATGTGGCTGAGAGCAGGGTGCTCCAGAAGGAATTTGTGAAGTCTGAACGTGGGGTGATGGCCATGTGGGGCTGCAGCCATGAGAGCCCCTCACCTTGCCCTTGTGGGATCTTCTCAGGCCTTGTGGCACAGGCCACAGTGGCCACTGCTGGGGCACAGCTTCAGCACACATCTTCCCAAAAATGCCCCCTGGTCTCAAGGGATGTGAAGTCAGCATTGTGGCGACACTGTGGGGATTGGGCTGGCTGTATCCCCACTTTCAGTTTCTTCAGGAGAACCTCACATCCTGCTATTTTGAAGGCTGCAGAGATGTGGCAAGTCAGTGGAAAGCCTCAAAACCCAAGGAGGCATCAAATCTTGTCCTTAAAATTTCTGGGATTTAGAGTGGTAACTTTTCCATGTGACCTTAGAGGTCTCCATCAGAGAGATCTACAGAGAGTGAGCTGCGGAAGCTGTCTGGGAAGGTTTGACATATTTGGCTGCTCCCAGAGCTGGGCTCTCTCTGCTCTGGGAACAGAGACTGAGTTGCTCTCTCTACCTCTCATTCACCCAAAGATAATCATATGCACTGACACTTCCCCTGGCAAGTGCTGGTGCACAGCCATCGTGCAGAGAACAAAGTGTGCAGAAGCAAAGGAGTTATCCCGATGTTTTCTTCTAATTAACCACAGCTGAACTTCTGCCAGGATTTCTACTGACCAGCAAAGGATGCTGGCTTGTGGGGAACACCTGTCCTGTTTGGGAGCCTTGTTAACAGCTTTGTGCTTCTAAAATCCAAAAGATGCATCCTTATCTGGGGTGCAGTGTGGGGGGCAGCCCCTCGCCCAGGCTGCTTGATGCCTCCTACATCCCTGCATGGGGCTGTGTGTCCTGCTGGTGATGCTTACAACAAGCTGGTTTTGGCTTTGCCAAAATGCAGCTGGGAAAAATCCAGCCTCCAGCATTTGCTTGGCATGAAGGGGAATTTCTAAGCTACACCAGCAAGCCAAGACCCAGGCTGTGAGCTGCTTTGCCACAAGGGTAGAAGTCTTGGGCAGTTTCTGGAGCTATTTCTGGGTGATACTGAAGTGCAAAATCAAGATGTGATAATATGACCCTGAGCATGGATCTTGCTCCACAGGAGGCGCTGCGGTGGGTTGAGAAGGAGACCTGCTCTGAGGTTTTAAAATGATGGTGAAGGAAACGTCTTGCAGAGAAATAGAAGTGGCTGAAACACAGAGGCCTCCTCATGAAAGGGAGGTATTTTTTCAGCTTTTCTTGGAATGATACTGCCATGAAGCTGTGCAAAAATGTCACAAGTTTTGTAATAAAAAAACCTCTGACACTAAAGACAATAAAATGGAGGAGGTGGGAAATGAAAGGGACCTGTCTGTAGGGGGCACTCAGCTCTCTTGTGTCTGAAACTGAAGAACCATCAGGTAAAGAAACGTAAGAAGGGGAATATTCAGCCCCATTTTGTGAGAGATGCTTGATGACTTCTCTGATCTGTACCCAGACACTTCCAGTTGCCTAAAGGAATGTAGCCGGAGCAATTGCTCAGAGCCTGCAAATATGGTAAAAATAAGAATTTAGAAGAAATTGGATGGATGCAATTTTCTTCAGAGGCTGTTACTGATGCTGCTGTCAAGGGTTGCTGGCAGCTGAGGAACATGAACGATGACTAATGTGGCAGAACCCATTCTCCAGGCACAGGAATCAGCGGGGGGAAAAATGTCTGCTTGCAGAGGGCAGAGATCAAAGAAAAAGCGCAGGCTGTGCAGTATCAACCAGTCCCATGGCAACAGAATGGGGTGCTCAGCTCCTGCCTCGCTGTATTTACTCTGTACCCCAGAGCCTGTTTCCTGAGGTTTGTCCATGTGTCCCGTTCTAGCAGCAGCTGGGATGGGGATGAGGTGCCCATGCCCTGCCTGCTTCTCCGCGGCTGCCAGGCATTCATGGAGCCCTCCGAGGTGACAGCCAAGTCACTCGCTCATGGGAGCGCTTTCTGCACGCATGCTGGCAAAGAGCAAATCCCCGAGCTTCCAGGAACCTGCTTTTTAAGCGCTTAAACCCCATCCAGCTCATTAGGGCTGAACGAGGGAAGGGAGAGCAGTCCCAAGAAGCTCAAAGGATAGACGGAGGGAACGCACATCTACCGCGGGCTGATGTACTCAGGGAGTTTGGGAATCAGGGAGGCCTCTCCCAGCTGCAGCCACAAAGAGCGTGTGGAGAGGGCAGACCACCACCCCGGAGAATGAATGGTTCAAGTGTGAAAAGTGGTCAGCAGGGGAAAGGAGAGGGGAGAACTGGCAGAGGCCCCAGAAAGGGAGCTCATGATTGCTGCTGCCCCAGTCTCTGGTGTTTGATGTCCTCACTTACAGAAGAGAATCGGGGAGAGTAGAACTCATGCCGGCCTGCAGCTGAGGAGACAAAGCGGACACTTGATGGAGCTCGAGTCGAATTTCTGTCAGATCTTTTGCTGATGCAGCCCTGGGCGGCAGAGCCTGTGCGGAGGCTTTCCCTCCGTGTCTCCGCTTGGAACTGCTGCAGCCTGTGGTAATGCCGGGTTTCGGGGCTCTGGCTGCTCCGCACCCCTGCCCTGCTGTGGGTACGCTGCTGAGAGCTGCACCCGCCTGTCAAGCAGGAGCTTCTGCACCGTGTCCCGAACCCCCTCTCCGTGGGGATCCACGGACTGGGGACACTGACATACGGCAGCCCACAGCAGTCTGCTCCTATCTGCATCCTCCAAGCAGACAAAGGCTCGCACCTCCAGGTAAATCACCTGGGGATGCACTTTAGGAGTGGTAACTGCATCCAAGCCAAGATGGTCCCATCATCCTGAAGAGTCTGTTGCAACGCCTTAGGGACTGCGGGTACACTCGGGCACATTTTGAGGAATGTTAGTCTGTGAATCCATCAGACAGGCAATGGTGTGTCAGTGCCCACATAAGTGCTGAGGAGTGCACTCCTGTGTAACATGCAGAAAGAATAATTTTATCAACTAAAGGTCTTTTAAAATGCCTCCTGCTTTCAAAATCCCAATTCACTGGGAGATAACATAATTCCTTAATAATATCTAGTATTTAATGATTACTGTTCATATCACACCACTTAAAAAAAACAAACAAAAACAAAACAAAACAAACCCCAAACCAAACCAAAACAACAAAAAACCCAACAAAACAAACAACCAGAATTATATATCTTTTAAAATTTTGCTTCTTCAGTCCTTGTTCTCTTCCATTTAGTGATTTGGTTTTGATTTGTCCATGATCTGCGCTGTTATTGTTTCATCTTTTGATAAAACCCTCAAGTGACCAATTCTGCACCTCCCTAGTCATCTGCCACCAAGAAGATTTTGTTTTTTCTATGCACTTAATATTGTTCTTCCCCCCCACACCCACCAATTCTCGGTAGGAGAGGCAGATAATTTTTAACTCTCCCAGATTAGTTTGAGAAAAGGGTGAAGAGAAATAAAGGTTCCTCTTCACTTATATGGAACATTACTGACACATTATTTTTGTGTCAGAGTTCAAGCCTTGGTTTTAACCAGCTGCTGCAAATGTACAGAGGTAAACAACGGAGTCTGTAAACAGTTCAATACAGAAGACTTGATTTAGTACCTTACAAGACAAAGCAATCAATAATCTATTACACATCTAATCACAGGCATGAAGAGCCCAGCAGCCCTCTGCACAGCGTTCCACCAAACGAGAAAGGTGGTTGGAAACCACAGTAAGAGGGGCACAAATCACTGAGATTGCAAATGCACGGCTCAGAGTTGATCTACAAACACAAATATTCAAATTCAACAATCACCCCTTGCTACTAGTGAATCACGCTATTGCTATCTGGAGACGAGTTGCTATGGCAGAAAGCTGTAGCTGTGGCAGAAGGCCAAGAATTCTGCCTTTGAACTGTTAACTGAATTTAACTCTTGACTTTTCACAGAAAAGGTTCATTACTTTGTGTGACTGTGTCATATTAAATGAGTGCTTTGTCTGCCCTGGGTACTGGCTTGGAAGGGATATTATTAATCAGCAGGACAGCAAAACAGGCCAATAACAACCATTTGTCAATAAGGATTTTTTTTCAATACCTTCAAGTCTGCTATGTGATAGCTGCAGTTACATAAGAGCATTTTTTTTTTTTGCTCTAATTTCTTCCCTTTTTCTTTACTTTCTGTAAGTTATATCCAGTTCACAGTTCCTGGACACACTCAGAGCACACCCACCAATGCAGGCGTGATGGTGAGATGCTCTAATTTGAACAGTTACAGCCTGGGCACAGAAATGCTGCTGCTCCATTTAAGAGACAACGTAGGCTGCTCTCTGTAAGACCTGCCAGAAAAATCAGAAGTTTATAGAGACTTGAGCAAGGAACAGGTATAAACATCAGTTGAAATGTTATTTTGTGAATGGCAGAACTAACTACACACGAAATTCAGGGACAAGCTCTTCTTTCAGCTGCCTGGAGTGCAGATGTGGGTCCCTAGTTAAAGAGGAGCTGCAGGTGCACTTTGCTTTATGATCTCAAATCTTTATAGCTGCATCAATAGGATCTCACATTTCGTTCCAGGACAAGTTAGTTTGGTTTGGTGAGTTAGGATTATGGAGATCCAAGGAAAAAATATTCATGCAGCAGTGCCTCTGACATGCTTTCTTTAATATTACAATGAAGGGTTAAGAAGGACACACACTTCGGAAGTCTAAGGGGAAGGACAGAACAAACCAGATGGTGTCTGGTGAAGATGGTCTTACTGTGAAGAAACTATCAGAGAGAACCAGGCAGAGAGATCTGCAGCCACAGTTACAAAGATGCAGATTCACAAATTGTGACAATATTTTTTCTTCTGCAACACCAACAAAGGTGTTACTGTTGCAATTGAAAAAAGTCTTGAGTATAGCAGGCCATGTGCAAAATTACAGTGGAGGCTGAGATGGTGACAGTGAAGCTGGAAGGGTTGCTGTACACCATTCCTACCCCAGGAGCTAAAAAACCCTCGTGAGTTTTGCCTAGTTCCAAGAGAAGGCTAACAACCACGTGTCTCTGCTAACTGGCTTCTAACACATAGAACATTTAATGTTCCACCTTCAGAAATCTCATTCTGACTTTCAAGACTTATTTTCCTCTATTATAGGATTCCATCTTCCAGGAACAAGATCAAGGATAAAAGAGCTCTTGCACTCTCTCATGCTTCCCTTCTCAACAGGCTTTTGACTATGTGCTCAGAATTGAAGGAGTTATTCCAGGGAAGAGAAACACAAAAGCTGTGCAAAACATGCACTACACTGCTAGACAGCACTTCAAAAGTCATCTTTCATCAACCATGATTTTAACTGCTGCATCTCCTCGAGATACACTGACAGTAAATTACTTTAAATAGAAAAAATAACAACCCTAAAGCCAATTAGCCACAGGTTCCCAATTCTGTATTTCTTTTTTAAACTAAGATCATGATAAGATTTCAGCTGTTTTTTTTTTTTTTTTTTCCAGTAGACATGCATGTAGATATCATTTAATGATAGTCTCTTGTTAGATCAGATAACTTTGTACACCAAAGATTAAATACCTGAAGTCCAAGGATCTCTCAGGTGTACCAGTGAAAAGCAGGCTTCATTGAAAGAGTAACAACCAGAAACATTTAAAATGAACCATTTATTAAATCAAACTGTTATTTTAACAGTTACATAAGTTACACAGCATGTTTAAGTCAAAAGATTTCACAAGGAAGAAAAAAAACCTTTAAACTTTTATTATGCAGGCAAAAATAATACCACACAATATGTACCTGGGAGGGAAGAAGGGAAGGGGAATCTCTAAACATTCAAATAAGGCCATAATTATTTAAAAACAACAATAAAACAATAATAACCCCCCCCAAAGATCCATTTGCTTTTCAGTGTGTTCAGTGCTGCTAACTATATGTACTTTTAGTGTACAGGTGTGATCGAGGCAGTGATATTTTGATAGCTAGGTTTAACGTTTTAAAACACTATCAGAAGTGGAATAAGGCTCATTAGTACATACAGCTGCCCTTGGAATGTCAATCTCAGTTGCCTTCATCAACTTAAAATTCACAAAGTGCACAGTTAAGATATGCCAAAAAATTGAAACTGCTACTCTACCAACAGCTGCCCATGCTTAATACTTAGTGGTCTATTGGAACAAAGTATGTTCTTTCAAAAGAGATGTGTAAGAGCCACTGTAAAACATTTAGTTTTGAAGATGCACTAGGAGCTCTCTGTAAACTGAAAAGTAGAAAAAACATGGATTAATTATGTTAAGAAAAGAATACAAAAAACACTAGAAATGACCATCAAACTTTCAAAGAACAAGCACCACAATGGACATTAGCATTCGATTTTGCAGTGTACAGCAATGTAATAATTTTACTCTAGCCAATCTACTTCATCAAATTCTGAATCGTCTTCTGAATCACTGTACTCCACAGCAATGCGACGGGAGAGGATAGTGGCAACATCGTTCTCAATGCGTTCGTGCTTAGCTTCCTGTTCCCGCTGCTCTTCGACTTTGCGGAGCTGAATACCTGGAGAACAGCAGATCACAAACACGTCACTCTCCTCCTTCATCACCACAAATGTAAATGCATTTCGCTCATCATTCACAAAAATGCTTTGCAAGCAAAAATGAAGACAGAAGACACTGTCCTGCTCAGGTAGAATTTCTTTTGGCAAGCTTTTAAAGACAGGAATGTCAGAATTGCAGTGGCAGACAAGATCTTGAGTCCTTCCACTATAATATCCTGGTTCTGATTTCCCACTGTAAGTGATTAAGCCATTTTGCTATTTGCATTTCCAAACCTTTTCTAGACTCTCTATTCATAATTTTAATAAAGTTTATAGCCATTTGAGTATCCTAACAAGACAGGACCTCTTGTAACTGTTTTTTATCATGTAATGATTTGGTTTGGGATGAAGTATTACTCGGAGATCAGAGCTGTGGTAACTCAAGCCTTTGTTTCTTGGGCATGACTTGGTCAAAAGTGTTTTCAGCAGTCACCTAGATTATACCAGCAGGCTCTATTTTCTCATTTTGCTGACATTCTCTATGCATGTTCACGCACCCTTGTTGTACTCAACTGTTGTCAACATTTCCTTAGACTTCAATGATGTTATCAATTCATATGCAGATAGACATGCAAAAATATTTCGAATTTGTGCTATAGCCTATCTGCTGATATTACAGTACCATACTGATTCTATGCTGTGCTGCAGGTGCAGGGGAAGAGGAGAAGAATGTAAGACTTGAAACATTTGAGAGATCTTAACTACTGAAAGATACCCCACTGTCAAACAGCAGCACACACAGCGCAGAGGGGATTTTCCTGGCCATGGGCACCATAAGCTGAGAGGTACAGCTGGCACACAGCTCCTCATGAGATCATTAGGAAAGCACTGCCCTGCAGCTCTGCCCTTCCCGTGCACTCTGCCATGGGCACCTTGCAATGCAAAGGCTGCTCCACTACCGCGCTGTGTCCAGAGCAGACACCTAACAGCTTGAGGTCTTCCGCAATGATTTCTGAACATCGCTTATATCTTGTTGTAATACAGTGACAGATGATCAAAATTCCAATGCCAATTGATCCTTTTTGCTTTTATCTAATAGTCTGTAATAACCAATGTTTTTGTCTTCTACACAACCTGTAGATGATCAGAAATAGCTACATTTGCAGGTAAACGGAAATGGAAAGATAATCTCCACAGATCATCTACAAACACTTGTACTTTTTTCTGTAATCTAACTTCCACAGAGAACCAGTTTTGCCATTGAAACTAAACATCATCAAATTAAGAAAACCTGTTTACTTGGCAATGCATATACTGTAGAGGATAGAAAACAGAAACAGACTTAAGATGCATTCCTCTAACTTCTTACACATGTGAAATATTCCATCTCTCAAAGGTCACATGTATTTAGCAGGTTTCTGAGATTGGTCTTTTTGCTGTTTAATAGCCAACGTTACCTTTCCGTATTGCTTCCAGCAGAACGCTTCTCGCATCACTGATTACAGGAAGAGTTGAAGGATGGCGCTTGGGCTCAGGAGCAGGAATCACTTGGGATGGTGGAGATGGAGGCATTATGGGTGCATGAGGGCTGGGGACGATGGTTGTGGGAGGAGGGTGCAGAACAGGAGGAGGGTGAGAAATGTTTGCAACTGTGACAGGGGAGGAGGGTCGAATGCCAGGAGGTGGCAGGGGAGGGGGTGGGGGTGGTGGAGGAAGTCCCTGTACTTCAGCTTGTGGAGGAACTGGGTGAACAGGTACAGCTTCACACACTTGGGCTGCTCTAGTGACAGGGGGAGAGGGTTGTGCTAGAGGAGGAGCAACTGGAGGTGGAGCTGGATGAAGAACTCCAGGAGCTATCTGGAGAGGAGCTGGTGGAGGTGGCACAGCTGGGGCCTGCAGAGCAGCTGTGGGTGGGGGTGGCGGGGGTGGGACCGGGGGTGGAGGGGTGGAAGTCATTGCAGCTCTTAATGATGAAGTCGACAAAGCAGATGGAAGAGGTGGTGGTGGTGGAGGAGGAGGAGTGGGGCTCACAAACACCGGTGTTCTGCCTGTTGCTGGTGACTGAGGACGATTTTCTACCAAGCCAGGAGTAGAACTGCAACATCCAATAACAGAACAAAGTAGTTAGAGCTAGAGAGTGGAAAAAATAGTAATAGATTCACTTCTGCAACTTAAAAACATTGAAACCTGGGCATTAAAGAGCATTATGTACTATGATGATTTCAGGGTGTTTGTCCACACTTCATAAAGAAGGAAGTCTAATTTTCAGTATAGAGCATGCATCAGGTTTCCAAAAGACCTCTGCTCAAATTCAGCTATTAACCAAAGTTTATGTTCTTATACAATGTACCTGCATCTTCATATGCTACACTAGCATATTTCTCTCCTGTTGTCCCTAAGTAAATCCAAATTATTTTTCTCAAGCCAGGAAATGAGCAGTTGATTAAGCGTTTTGATTTACAGAACATGAAAACCAAAACAGAACAATGCAAACAAGGAGGACAAGTTAATTTGAAATATATATTTTAGGTGTGATGACAAAATGAGTGAGACTAACATCAAAGGTCATCAATACTGTGTACAGAGAGGTACTTTTATACTCTAGATACTCATTATAGGACCATGAATAGGCGAACCAAGGAAAACAAGAGAGAATAGTAAACTTATTTTCCTGAAGGACCATTAGAGGATTTCTTTAAACCATTGTGATAAATTAATCTAAAGAGTTATGCATTTTTGAGTATGATCTCCTAAGCAGTAAGGATCATTCTTCTCAAGAGACTAATTAACATCTTACTGATGTAATAACCCCATGTGAATTAACTGTCCTCTCTTCTGAGTTGTAAGTAACTGACCATAAAGTAAGACTTTTGGTGTAAAAAAATTTGGAGTGACAAAGAAATTTTCACCTCTAGAAAATATTCCATGTATGTATTCACTTCTGAAAAGATACAAAGAAATAGAAAATAAAAACACTTTGGGAGAGGGAAGCATTTGCAATTTAGCAAATGTGATGAATACATAGTTTTGACAGCTGACTGTCTTACTGTGATATTATCCTTTCCTTTCATATAGGCTGAAACACAGCTCAGTCATACAAATTTCCAAAGCTCCAAGGCTACATCCTGAAATGCCAACATATTTCACAGAAACATTTTCCATACGGTTATTTGTCTTGCCATTTAACTCAGAAGGCAACACGGTCACACTATTAATGGCAGGTGAGGCCTGTTTTCACCAGAACATCCTATGGGATTTAGATGCCGGCCATCCCATCCACCTCCTGGCGGTCCTGTTCCTGCAGCCATGCTGGGGCTGTGGGCTGCCTGGGATTTCTGGGCAGCACAGAAATAACGCTAACAACTATTAGTGGGGTGGTGGAAACAAAACGGCCCCAGTAGATCCTCAGGTGGCTTTTCTGCCCGTACCTAACGCAGGCAGGCACGGGCTTCACTTCGGCGGCTCCGTGCATGGGGGGCGGCGGCGGCGGCTCGTGGGGCCGGACCAGCACGCGCTCCTCAGCTCTGTTCAGCAGCTCAGACATCTGGCTGTAGGGCAGCGCAGACAGGGAATACGACCCATCGATGTGGTCCACGTATGCTTGAGATCTGTAGGAAAACAGGGAGAGATGACCCAATGCCACCTTTAGCAGGAGTGAGTGTTTGTGCCCTCAGCTACTGTTTCATACTTCAGTCTGACTTCTGAACACAAGTATCTTCTCTCCACTAGTGTTGCATATTATATAGTGTGGCTTTTCAATAATTCATCCCACTTTCCCTGTTATTACTTCTAGCAGCTCAAGAGTTTGATTTTGACAGGTATATCAGATAGTTTCTACAGTATGTGTGTGACCTTAGTGTTTATTAGTAACATTATTTTGAGTTAAATAAGCACAGCAATACAATCAGAACTACTCTTCTTTTATAACATTCATGAAACATCCATCGATGTTAGAATGGTAGAATTTACAACTAAATAATTTAGCTGAACTCCTGTCAGAGGATCTTTATTCTAATACATACAGAGAACTCGCTGCTTTAATAGACATAGGACTCAATCAATACCTATTATTGAGTAGTAGCAGTAAATAAAGATGATTCAACTTGTTAATGACAACTTTAGAAACACCTCAAGGACCTGATCAGTTAGTAAATTTTAATTAACTATTCAATCACAGATTTTTATTTTAAAAAATCCCTATTAAATTCAGAGCAAAAGTGTTTGTAGAACACTTTCCAACAAGTAGAGTAAGACTCTACATTTCCACATACTGCCATCACTGTAGTATCTAAACCTATTAAATTCTTCAGGGGTGAAAAATCTTCCTCATTTATTCCACAACATGTTGTTGTTCTGAATCTGGACAACATGTTCTGTACATGCAGTGCTCCCAAGCACTTCAGCATTATTAATAACTGCATTACTAGTAAAGAGATGATCAAGGTTTAGGCCAGGGTCCTGGATATAAAACAAACATGCCTATAGTGGAACCCAACATACAAAACACAACCAAAGGACAGCAGGAAAGCAGAAGTTTCTGCAAATGACTTGACACAGCAGTTTACAGAGATACTACATATAGTATAGTATACTATACTGTTTCTTGAAGAATGCTAATCACTATAACTTAACTTGTACCCCACTGAGTGAAACGCACTGAGAGCGTTTTCACATTCTGAATTGAGCCAAGTTTTCTACAAGCAGGTTTTTCTACTTTTCAGGCAACAAACACTCTCTCGTAGTGTTGTCATAATTACTCACCATCACTACTGAGCTTGTTTGAAGGCCTTACAAAGCTGAACAAAATACTCCCTTATGCTGTGCTTTTGACCACAGAAAGATAGGGGGAAAAATCAACCAGTTTTTGAGAGGACAATGAATACTTTATAATTAAAAAAAAACAACCAAACAAAAAAAACATCCAAAACCCCCAAACCAAAAATATATCTCCAAATGTCCTAGCATTACTTGTCAGCCCTCTTTTCTATCAGATGTTTCTTGGCTGGTAAAATGGACTTGATTTTGCACCAAGACTAGAAGCACAAGCTCAGCAGGTGTTTACCATGTGAAATGCTACTTTTAGCCACCAGCAAATACGTGCTGTGAAATGAGAATTCAACAGGTTGGATTTTGTAATAGGCTATAACCAGAAATGTCAATCAAATCAAGGATTTGTTCAAGAGTAAAGAGAAGCTCAGCATTCTCATCTGAGTTCCAAGTGGACGTTTGTTCACATCACACACACAATATAGTCTTGGCAGCGTCTGCTTAAGAAAAATCGAGAGGCTGGAATAATGGGGGTTTTGTGGGTCAGGACTGGAATGCAGAGACACACCTGGGTGCAAGCTTGCAGCAGTGACCCCTACACCATCAAGCTGCAGAGGACACCACATCCTTAAGGATAAAATGAGGATACACGCTACCCTTAAAAAAAACAACATAGTAACGACTCCTTTAAGGACACACTAAGAATTTTAAAACTGAGTTTTGATTAATCTAAATCAGAGATTTCCAGTGCATTTCAAGGGGAGCAGTAGCATCTTGTCATTGACCATTTGTCATGCGTGCTCACTACACAGTACGAATATACTTCATAAAGGGTAGAAAAAACAAACAGGAACCTTGATTCAAAATGTGAAGCAGGGCCATTAGCAACTTCAATGTGCTTATGTAAGAGGTTAGCATCATCTTCTGCGAGCTCTGGACCTTGGGCTAACTTCTGCCACTCTCTCCGTCTGTCATGAGGCGCCCTTGGCACTTTCTCTGGTTCATGAGGGCGATCTAGATTTTTCTGCTGTAGGAGGGTTGTGCAAACAAAACTGACAACTGAGACAGTGTTTTTTAATTACTTGCATATAAACATCAGCCATAAAATTACGAAAAACAAAGCCATTTCAAATGCAAGAAAAATTTGCTGTTAGGCTAAACATAATACATAGACCAGAAAGAATTGGAAGAGCCAGAAATGTTAGGCTAGTGTATAAGTACCTGAATAATATAGAGAAAAATACCTGTTTAAGTAGGTTTTTATTCTAAGTCTGAAATCAAATTATGAACCTGACACTCATATTTACTCTCTCTGCTATGTATGAAACATAGAGAATAATGGTCAAACAAAAAAGTAGCATTACCTTTTGCAAAAATGCTTGTTTACTTTTAAGAAAATATAAACAAAGTGTTTTATTCCTACTAATTTCTTTTTATTTTAAACATATCTATCAGAATGTCATTCAAGCTTTTTCACCTGTAAGATTGTCAGAATTTTGTCTTACAAATTAGTGTTCCAGTGAAATTCATCATTCCTGCTGCATTCCTCCTTTCTGAGCCATTGCTAGAATATTTAAGTTTTGGCAAAAGTTGGTTACATTAAGACAGCATGAGAGCTTTAAGTCCTTCTATATTATTTTACTACTACTACTGCTATTATTATTGTTTAATTATTAAAGTTGATAGAATCGAATGAATACAAGTAGCTTTAGTTGAATAAAGATGACTCTGTCAAGTCTGGATTGCTATTAAAGTCGCATATCTGCAAGCAAATCCTTCCTAGGAAAAAACAAAGAGAAGCCATATAAAGTTAACATATGTACCTTCTGCTTTCTCTTTTCTTTTCTTTTGTCCTCGGTGTCCTGCAACATTTTTTCCTTCCACAGATCAAAGAAATATGAAGGATTGGTATAGAACTTCAAACCCTCTTTTCCATCATCCCTGAAATACAGAGACACAAACAGGGCATACTATTTATTTGATGAGACATTAAGCCAAATATTAAGACAAAGCAAGGGCATATTAAGGAATATACAGTATCTCAGTCTCTGAACTGTTATACTGAGGAACACAAAAGAGATGATCATTGACTTCCTGGACCATCACTTTTTACTACCTTTCCTGACATTCAAGGTCTTAATTTTAGAATGATAACTTTAACACAAGCTCCAGACAAAAAAAAAAAAAAATAGTGTCACAAATCAGAGAACTCTCATTTCAATAACTCAAATCTTGTTGTTAAAATATTGAGCAAATTTGTGTGGCTGCTCATGTTCAGCTCCTGATTCAAACTGAATCTCTGGGACAGAAACAACATTCATTTCCATTGAAGATCCTGTCTACACACTTACCTGTTTAATTTCTTCACTTCACATCCAAGTACATTATACAGTTTAATAAATATAGAAAATAAAAATTACTTTTTCCTACCATGTTACACTGAGTTAAGATTTTGGAAATATGGAGTAAAGTTTTAATGCTTATAATGTATTCTGCTGCTTTCATTTCTCCAGCAGCTTCCCAGTTTTCTAGTCTGGCTCCTTAAATATTCAAGTGCTCAATATGAGCAAGGTGCCTGGATAAATCCTCTCTATTACCTAAAATAAAGTAGAAATTGTTTTTGATTAATTTTGTTTTACTAACCTGTAAGGGGTGAGAATGTTAAGTGGAGGAGGCTGTTCACAAATGTCGTAAGTTTCTTGCAAAGGAATTGGCAGGGTTTTGCGGTCAAACAGCTGTTGGTCCTGAACTGTGGAACTCCGGAAAGCTTTTCTCATTGTAATGTCCTGCAGTGACACTGAAAGGGGATATTGCCATTTAAAAAAATCCCACCAGATAAATTTTGTTTGGATTAATCTGGAATTGCCTAATGCTGGTTGAAATATAAAGCACTACTGCTTGCATCTTGTGCATTTTACAGCAAATACAGATTCACCTAGGACTATTATCATTGCAAGACATTGTCAGACTATGTGAAAAACATGGCTGTAATGTTCTACCACATTACCCTCTATTTAGCTTCACAGGAAAATTTTCTCACCTAAATAGATACCAGAATTCTGTCTCTCAAAAGTAGTTCAACAAATGGAGTACTGTAGCTGTAAAATACCATTCAGTAGTTCAGAAGTACCTAATAACATTTACCAACTCCATTTCACGATCCTTTTGCTACTAAAAACTGCTCTCTATCTTGAGGTATAGATTTTACCTTTATGGCATCAGCAAGTCAAATTTTGCATTCCTTGCATGTAGGCAGCAGTTCCACTGAGGGTCCACTTAGATGCCAAACCAGCAAATCACTTAAGCTTATGCTGCTGAGATCAATGGGCTTTAATGGGAGGTGATTTCTATGCTCCAACACATGAAAATAGTCTAATGCTTTTAAATTTGTTTAATCAACATGAGTTGTCTTTGTCTAATTCAGAGATACCTTGACTTTTAAGCACAGACATTAGGAATAATCAATTACCTTTATGTAAGATCCCAAGGAAAACAATACTACATGAACAGAACTCATTAAACAGGGATTTCAACTATTTTTACCCACTCCTGGTAAAGTCTACATATCTCTCTCAATTTCAAAAAAGTTTTTTCTATTTCATTAAAATTTAGATACAGATTAATGGAAAAGTGACCACAACTGATAAGCTTTGCACTTTTAATTCTGGAAACAGTATACTTATTTAGTCTCATATTTCTCTCCCTCCCTGGTCTTCAGTTACCTCACCTGTGAAGTCCAGGTGTGCCTCAAAGCTACCTTTGCAACCAGCATGAGACTTCCATTAGATAAAACAGCAGAACTTTTCATTAGTTTGGGCTCTTTTTTTAAAATCACAAACAATACTGAAAACAGTGTTCTGACATAGTAGCAAAGAGTCTTTTCAGCACATACCTTTTATCTATATATAATTACGTTTATTTTATAGAAACAGGCTGATAGTAACGCTGCTTTATGCAAGATGAGAGGACAACTCTACCCCTGCCCTGCTATCAGTAGGGCCTTTGGCAACAATTTAAAGAAAAACCTGTCTAAGCTGAAAACTCGTTTTTTACTCAGGTTCCTGTAACACATAAAATGTACTCATAGGTATGTACACACACCAAGCTGGATTTCTATTGTATGATCACAAATGAACAGAAGGCAGGATTTTTTCCAGAAGGCTTGCAGTTCCTGGAATATTCTGTCTTCTTACCTAAGCACACTGGCAACAGCCTTTGTGAGACTAAAGATGGGATTTATTTGATTTTCAGCTTGGCTTTTCAAGTTTATTACACTTGGCAAGGTTGTGTATTCCTGGAGAAGTTTCCTCCTTTTTACCCTTAGGTTCTAATTCATCATACTGTCTTTTATTCTTTTTAATAGCTTTAATTAGCTGCTCAGAAGGCTTTTTAAGTGTGTGAAAGAAGTATTATAATGTCTGAATGTCAGCTAGGAGTCTCAATTTCTGTAGGTATTTTTGCAGTCATAAATAACCCTACATATTTTGTACCTGTCATGAAGTACACGTTGCTATTAGCTGGCAAAAGTTCAGTTAGAATAACTCAGGTTTACCTCATCTAAAAATTTAAGTCTTAGATATTTTTATACTTCAGGTGTTTTTCCTTTGGGTTGTTATATTATATAAATAACACCAAATGTACTTGCTCAGAGTTGCTCGGCAATCCTGCAAGATTTCTAACTGTCTGTCATATACTGGAGACATTTCCAACAAAAGTAAAACTTAGTATACTTCTCTTTGAACATGTGTACATTCTGAAGACAATGAACTTAATCAATTTATTCTAATACATAAATACAGTACTTTGGTTTAATATTAAAATGCTCATAGAGTATGTGACACTATATTTTTGACACTGTTATACAAATTCCTTAATAGCATTCCAACTCTTCACTGAGCAAGCACAGACAGACTAATTCATAATTTCCCTTTTCTTGCTTAAAATCTTACATTTTGTACACGTGTACAGGTGGATAACACACTAGAAGCTAATAAATGAATGAATGAATCAATCCCCTAAGATAAGCATAATAATATTCTCTCTAAACCTAAGATATACGGCAGAGGAGAAGATAGACTGTAGAATTTCAAGCATCATTTCCTATGCTGATAACCTGTAACAGGCATTCCCTGAAAAGCACACCATTATTCCAAACAACAGACTACATTAGGACAGCATTACTCAGGGAAGGGAAGGATGCGGCACGCAAAATACAGAGAATCATGACACGGATATAACTCGCCTACACAGAGGGATCAGGTAAATCCCACGTCGCACACCCAGCGTAATCCTGGGCTGTGCATGGTTTGCCTTACAAAGCCACTTGTTCAGCTTGCCAGCTGGCAAGGAGACAAAAACCCTGCCTGGTTTACAGCCTCAGCAGGGGGAAGATGTGAAAACCTGGCTGGTCCCACAGCCACCCGGCTCTGGCTGATTGACAAACTGGCACTGCAAGGGGATAGGTCAGATAAATTGGATGTATGAATTCAGGTGTGAGGAGAGACGAGCAGCTGAAGGAGGAGTTGGAAAAGTTGCAGGCATTTGATTTCCTATCTAGCACCAGAACTTTTGTACAGCCCAAGATCCTAAATTTGATATGGATGTATTTTTCTGAAAGTCCACCTACTACAGCACTTGTGTTCACTGCAATTAGCAAAAAATGGAGTCTTAAATAATTTCCTTAAATGTTGAGATACTCAATTTAATTTGAAGACTCATTCAACAACCTAAACAAATGCCTGTTTGTCTTTATTGTGCCTGTTGTTTGGATTGTATGAAAATACATATCAGCCAATCTAACCCACTGTGCACAACAGTATTTTCCACATAGGCAAAAATTGTCTGTCAGAAAGCTAAACTGTCAACCTTTTGTACACTTGGTTTTGAAAAAGAGATGCCAGTCCATTTTTACTTATCATCAACAACAAATGGGGGGGCAGGGGGAGGGTATTTAAGTTGCACTATGATGAGATACAGTAAGTGCATTTCTTTTGGGGTAAAGTAAAAATTAAATAAAAGCATATCTGTAATGTACTTAGATAAAACTAAATGTTTTATCTCTTGGCAAGCATCTCATTAAACTGCAATCCCTGACTTGCAGTAAAAGTCAGGTATAGAGCACACCAGTGCACTGACAGAAAGTAGCTACTTTTAACTTTTCAAATACATTAAATACTACATTTTACTTCATCAGAAGAAAAAAAAAAAGTTACTAGGTTTATTTTTATTCTTTTACACTCACTCAACTACACAATTTATGATTGGGTTCTAGGCCAAAGATATCATTCTCCTAAATACTATAAATATAGTATAGTACTATAATAGTATAGTACTATATAAATCATATATATTCCTCTCAAACTTGCTCTCTCAATACTTTATGCAGAATTTCATCCTGAAAATTTTCAAGACCGTAAACTCTTGAATATCACAGCTGTGACTCCCTGCAGAACTAAATGACTAGGGGGAATTTCATACCAATCAAGGGACTCAGCTGCCCACAATTCCCTTTCTCTGTTCAAAATCTTACTCAGTAATTTGAAAAGTGCAAAGAGTGACACTCCCAAACAAATAACTTAGTTGTAAATTGCCCGTTAAAGGTAATTAATTGGTAGGGAGTGGTGCTGTTGAAAATTCTCTTAAGGTAAAGATTTGTGTGATTTAGTTCCTAAAGACATTGAAGTCTCAAAGTCTGATTTTTATTTATCTTATATTTTTAATAATTATCCATTTAAACAACGACCAAAATGCACATATATTAGGTTTCTCTGCCATCAGAATACTGTCACTGTGGGTTTGATAATTGCTAAGGAGAGAGATTATTTCTGTAGATCAGATTATTTCTCAAGAGCTCTCTGGATAGAGAATGTATGTAGCTTAACTACTACAGGTAAACAAAAAAAAAAGATGTAGATATTAAAGCTATCATTTTAGGAGGACTCAGAAGTTGCTTCAAATGCAGCATGTAGAACAAGCAAGTCCCATTAAGATGTGAATTATCCATGGGCATCAAGCACTGAATCTGCTGGTGAGTCTCAAAACCACCACATTTTTCAGCAAATGGTATTTTGTCCACATCCCTCTTTTTATACACAAAATATGCAGTATTGTGGTCTTACCATGGAACTATTAGGCCTTGGACACACTAATTTAAAACTGATTTACTTACTAAATAACCCACAAATTTAATCAAGGTCCTAAGAAAATTGGAGAAGGAACATGGAAGCAGTTGAAGCCCAGCCCACCTGCCCAGAATCTTGAGAGGGAGACACACTCAAATCCAACTTTCTTTAAGTAGAGATGTGCAAGGAAAAGTGACCTGCTATATAATTTAACAGTCTTTATTTGCCTTTGAGGGTAAAATTTCTAATGAATGAATTGACAATAGTGTTACTCTCTACTTAATAATAGTACATGTGGAGATCATGACCCAATTGTCATGTGCTCCCTGTTCTTAATTTTGATTACATTTGCACTCTTTTATACTCAGCAAAATCTTCTTCAGAGGATAAAGACAGTGAGCTGCCCCTTAAACTGGGATTTACTATCCTTTCCTTTTAAGTCTCACAATGTGCTGAGCATCCAGACTTTAAAGTTGACCAAATCTCCCATTTCCAGCAGTATACAGACCACAGTTATCCGTCAAGCGTTTTAGGTTTCTCCCCACCAAATGCCACCTTTTTTTTTTTTTTCCCCATAGCAAAACATCAAATCTGTTTTTGGAGTTAGTCCAGCCAAACATCTGAACTACCATTGTTTTAAGGACAGGGCAATATTTATGGACTGTTGAGAAAAACAGCGAATACACGTATTCAAGGGAAGCAGCCTACTGAAACACAACTCACAACACTGTTTGATTCCTTTCCTGCAGTGTGTCAGGCAGCTCACCCACAGCACTTCTGCCATTAGGTTTATTTAAGATGCTTGTCACAGCTGTAAGAAATATGCTATAGAAATCAAGAATTTGATACACTGCCTTTGAGATTAAAATCTCTGGTTTAAATAGAATTAGGCAGCTCACATTGAAAGAACCACTAAATTAATACCAAAATAGTCTGATAGTCTCAGTGTTACAAATCTATTTTCCAATACCTCACGACACTATACATCAGAGCTGTACCATGTATCAGCATTTCAAAAAAGAACCACATTTCGTCAACATTTTAACCAAAATGTTAAAATTAATATTCTTTTCAAAACTGTCAGATTTCTACAGCTTTGACATTATTCACTTTCAGCAGTACTTCACACTTAAAGGGCACAATTAAATTCACAAAATTTTGATCAATTAAGAAAAATATTATTTTACCTATACAATTTGCGTATATATGGACAGAGCCAGTAATGTTACTTACAAAGTAAATACTGAAATAAAAAATGGCTGCAAAGAAACTACGCTCAGGATTTACTTTCTCACCTATGAGGACACCTTTTATTGCAGGGCTAGAGAAGCTGTCGACCTTAGTCCAGCTTTATCACAAGAATGTGTTTTCTCAGTCCTAAAAGGACCCTAAATATTACTCTTGGATACATATGGGCTTGTTTCCCATACAATTGAAATAAAGTTGAGTTTACTGGCAGAAAGCAGAGGATTTCTTTTTGTCTGCATACAAGTTTGGTATCTTCCGAGGGGAAAAACCACGTGCATATGAAAACAATAAAGTATTTTTAAAAATCTATTAAAATAGGAAATTAATAATACTGAGAAATCAATGATTTGAAAACAGTGTAATAATTCAAACCAAACCAAGTTCATAGCAACTCTTCTATGACAGAAAAATTGTGCATGAGGAGTTAGGCTCCTAAAGATACAATCTTAACCTTGGTTTTATTCTTTCACAGAGATACTGTAATAATTCAAAGTGAGAAAACACACACACTGTTCAAACAAATTCAGAGCTTTTTATCACTCTGACTCTACCAGAAACATCTTGTCAAGTATCTGCATCTCGTTTAGTGAATCTGACTTGGGCTGTTTTTGTTCATGCCACTTAGCTTTAAATGAATCTTAATTTCTTTCTCTTGTGTAATAGCATGGGCCCAAAGGAACCCATTAAATCTTCTATTACTGCCTCCTGGCAAAGAGCAGATGAGACTCATTTCACAAGTATATCCCATTTTACTCATGCTGTTAGCTGAGTAGAAGTACTGAAAGTTGCTTAATTCTTGCACAGAGAGCTAAAAAAGGTAAATTCAGATATTCCCCCCCTTTCCTCCCCTTCACGCATTAACACATCTTTCAGCTGTTCTAGATCACACTAGGACTAAACCTAAACTATTTGTAATGGATTTCTAAAGTCAAGCCCAAAACAGTACACTGAAGGAAAAAAAGTTTCCTGATCCCTAACTTTTAAAGAAATAGAATATCAAATGTCTCCTCATCTCCTTTGTCCCCATTTGGTGACTCATTCCAGGCAGATGCTTGTGAATAAGGAGCAATGGGTACATACAGCTCAGGGACTGGATATTCTTAGGTTAATAAAAACAGTAATTTAACAGCTCCTGACACCGAGGACTGCATGTGCTCCTCTGAAGTACAAGCAGTCACTGCTATTCTGGTGTGAGACACAAATCCAGGGGATCAGGTTCAAGCCACCCTGAGCCACGCTGGACTTCATTGTGTAGATTTATTCCCAGCCCTGTTTCCTTAACTGTACCTTTCTTTAGCTGTACAGTTTAGCAAACACTACAGCATGCACAGTTCTGTGAAACTGTGTTGGTATGGTGCATTGGGGACTACACACTATTTAAAACTACTTCCAGCAATTCTCTAACATCAAATAGTTATGGATTCTTGGTCCTGAAACCTAGAGCCAAACTTGTCAAAGGCCTTTTACATAGGATAGTACAATTTTCTATCTTGCCATTGTGTAACATCCCTGGATGCTTTAACTCAATGGCTTAATATGGTCTCTCCATTTTATGGAAATGTGAATGATTAACATATTAGATATGATATATCAACATACATCCCCCTCTGATTTAAACCAAAACTAGGCTGTCAAGAGTAAATGCAGAAATGCCATTAACACCCTGGAGTGTTACAGTTTTCACAATATTACAACCGCTGACAATTTATTACCATACTCAGAAAGGATTTTTTTATAATTATCCAATCATATCAAAAATGCCCTGGTTTGGGCAGGAGATTTCATTTTTTCCTAGTATCTGGTGTAGTGCTGTGTTTGGGATTTAAGATGAGAATAATGTTGATAGCATACTGATGTTCTAGGTGTTGCTGAGCAGGTTTTCAGCAACATGTTTTCAGGACTTTTCAGCTTCTAACTCCACCCTACCAGCGAGCAGGAGTGGGGGACACAAGGAGCAGGGAAGAGACCCAGCTATCATAGCTAATTCAAACTGGCCAAAGAGACCTTCCATCCCATATGGTGTCATGCTCAGCATATAAACCCAGAGGGAAAGGTGTTTGGGGGCTGGGCTGGTGATCAGGAACTGGCTGGGCATCAGTCAGCAGGTGGTGAGCAATTGCACTGTGTGTCACTTGTTCTGTATCTCCTAATATTATTATTGATGTTTTCACTTCCCTTTCTGTCCTATTAAAATTTCTTTATCTCAACCCATGAATTTTACTTTCTTTTTTTCTTTTCCCCAATTATCTCCCTCCTCCCACTGTGGAGCAGGGGTGAGCAAGTGGATGTGTGGTGTTTGCCTGCCTGCCAGGTTAAACCACAACAACTGGAAAAAGAGGTTTATGGGGGTGATTTATGCTCAGTTATCAAGAGACTTGGAAAATCCCATTAATGTAAGAATTTCCCCTAGGCAAGTCATGATTTTGTGGAAAATCTGCTACTAGCTGTGAACAGCTGTCTTTCAAAACCTGTTCTAAAATTAATGTCATGCAAAATACAGAATCAGAACTTCCCTTTGCTTAATTTTGCTACTAGTGAAATTCTGACATATATAACCGAAGACAGCCTGAAGACCACTCTCCTGGTCTGACACCTCATTTTTCCTGTACACACAATTGTAATCACACAATGTAATAATACAAAATTATTATGTCTAGATATTCCAAACTGAAACTGATTTCTATAGTTTAAAATTGGATCCCACAAGCAATCTGCAGTTATTTTTCATGATAGGATATTCCTCTTCTTTGTAGGTCTTAACCACATAGTTTAGAACACCCTAAATTGTTTGATTTTTCACAGTTCCACCTACAATCAACAGATATCAAAGAATGCAAAAGAGCTTTTATGCATTAGGTGGTCAAACCAAGCCTAGGCATCCTTTAAAAATTCCATACAAATTCTATCTTACAGGCATGAGCTGATGACTTTTGAGAATACTTGTTTTCTCAGTGCTAACCAAATATTTACAATACCTGAAGTTATTTAGAAAGAATCCAAGAGGTTATACAGCAGCAATAAATGAAGCTATACAACTATAATGTCACACAGAAAGTAAGATGGTACAAGTTAAATGCAAAATTCCTACTTGGACAAATGTTTATATTCCATGAGTATTAGTGGAAAGTATAGACTTACCTCCAAGCATTCACATAATATTATTAATATTCCAAATACATGACACTACTGAAGTGACAGATACTCCTGTAGCCATTTTAATGTAAATTCCTTAGTATCATTCAGTAACCATGAAAACACTGAGCTCAGAAAGCTGCTCAAGGCCATTCTTTTATAGCCTAGAGCATAAATAAAAATGGACCTTTTAATGATGCTTTGCTCTGTATTCTTATAAATATGATGTAAACTACTGAACTATTATTTTCATTTCACCTATCAGTGCTCTCTGAGTGACAAAATAAGAAATCCTCCCTGCAGGAGGTAACTTACATTCCTCTTCCTTTGGATCGAGTTGTGTAACACTGACAGATAAGCGATCTACACGTTCTTGTAAGGAGTTGACTCTAAATGAGAAACTGTGTGCTTCATTGAAAAGTTCACCAAATATATCTTCAGCATATTTACCTGAAACATGGGGGGAAAAATAATTCAAGCATACCACAAGACAGGCAAACAATTTCTTACTGTTTTAATTAAGTAATTCTAGGATGCATGAGTATCACTTGTAACAACCTGTACTTACTGAGCCCACTAAAAGTCCTTTAGAAAAGCAAATAGAAGTTAAATACTTAATATGCAACTTATTTATCAGAAATTAAATTATTTAATACATTACAGGACAGATATTCAGCTGTTATAAAATGATTTAACTCTGCTGACATGCATGGAACTAGACTGTCCAGCTTCTTGGATGTTTCTAAAAGGACAACTTCCAGCATCTAAAGCTGCTCCTGTCTGAGTGAAAACTATTCTTTAAATTCACCTCAGCACGAGGTAAGTTCTCAAAATGAAGCACAGCTTCCACTCCTCCTGTACAGAGAACTTTACAAAAAAAGAGCAAGATCAGATATTCAGATCTAGGTAAATTAGAACCAGCCTATTCAAAAATACACACAAAAATAAATCCCACTTTGAAGGATCAAAATTCTAGTACCTGACCCATTTATACTGAAGTAAAAAAACCCAACCAACCAAAAAACCTCCTTTGTTCACATCAATGGATATCATACTTTTAGCACAAAAGAGCAGGAAATTCAAATATTATGAGAAAAGGATCAGTAATGAGTTTCTCTTCTACAGAGTACTCCACCTACTGCTTCTAATGCTCTCAAGATCCCATTTGAGTAGTTTGCCAGTGTCACTGGAAAAACCCCACCAGATTAGACAGCAGAATGTGTAGCCACACTTTTGAAATACAATGTGATAAGCTTTCAAAACCTTCTATGATATTGTGCATATGTAATTCACGTACTGTTTGTGCAATTCTGTTGGTTTTGGAAGTATAAATCTCACAAATTTCTAACTACCTGCTTTGCACTCAAGTTCTGACAAGTATAAAAGGAAAGGATAGCTGCAGAAATTCTGCCTTTGGTGAGCAATACATCTGGAAGTATACATAAAAACAAGGACATTTTTATATAAACACATCAAAAGAACAAAAATTAAATCCCTACAGATACTGTGGAAACTACTTAAAGATGCTGTGTAGTAAGCACAAGGCCAGCACATACCATTTATTAAGACTTAGGTAACAGCAACAGAAAACCAGCATGACTATAAACAATGGAATATAAAAGAGGATATCAGAAGAAATGTACAGAAGAAGAAAATAGAAGAGGAACAACTAGCAAACTAACAATAAATATTCCTTCAAAGACATGAGGAATAAGAAAGCCTGCCAGGGAGTCTGCAGAGCTGACTGGCAATGAAAATATGAAGGAATACAAGACAAAACCCCAGTGGACAAGCTAATTTAACACTTTCCAGAGGTGTCCACTGAAGGGAACTGGAGAGACCCTGATGCCAGAACTCATTATGGGAGGCTCAAAGAAACTGAAGGGACTACATAAAAATTACAAAACTAAATGAACAAAATGATCAGCAAATATTAGGAACTATTGTAAATGTCCTTATACACACTGAAACACAGAATAACAAGGGTCAAAAATTTTTTTACGCAACATCTTGAGAGCTTGAGAGCTACAGACCCATCAGCCTGGCATCCATGGAAATCAGTATAGATAATTATGAAGAACTGAGTTAGCAGGCATCTGGATGACTCATGACAGAAGAGGCAGCACAGCTTCTGTAAAGGGAAATCTCTGAATGGTTTAGAAGCATACAGAGAGCTAAGATCTACTGAGATTTCCAAGAGAGTTTAGAAAGTCCTTAATCAAATGGTTGGGGAAAACTTAAGAGATGGGGCATGCAAAAGAAATGGCACAGATAAATAATTCCTCAAAAGGTAGAAAACAGGGCATAGGAATAAATCACCAGTCTTCACAACTGAGAAAGGTGAGTTTTACTAAGTTTCTATGCTGGCATCCATGTTATTTAAGATATGTGTAAAGTACTTGGAAAAAAAAGAGAATAAAGTTTGCCTGTGATACAAAGTCATGAAAAAAACACACTGAGCATTAGGAAATACATTCAAACCACAGCTGGCTGGAGAGAATTCCAGGCTGAAAAGTGCTGGAAGCAGGGAGATTACTAGGAATACCCTACATGCTGTCTTGCTCTCATTCTTGGAGCAACTGCTAATAGCACAGCGATAAGCAGATCAAAGGCACTCCCATTCTGAGAACCTTTGTCTCATAGCACAAGTCCACAGAAAAACACAGATGGAAAGTTAGTAAAAGTCTTCTCAGCTGGCAACTCACCTAACCTAAGACTTTCTAACGTATGTCTTGAAAGTCTGAAAAGTTTATGTTCTTTAACCTGTTCCTGAAGCAAGTGAAATTACTTTAAAATGTGATCCACTAAGAACAAGACTGTTGACGTTTTAATACACAGATATTAAAAATTTAATGCATTTCAGATAATACGCTCAGAAATACTAATTTTAATTAGGTAACACGTAACATTCAGAGACATACAAACCAAAATGAAATAAAATAAAATATAAAATTTGATGTATAGAATCAAAAATTAATTTAGGGCCAGGGCTTTAAAGTCCAGTAACTTTCCTTTTATAAGGGCTTTAAAATCCAGTAGCTTCCCTTTCATAGGTGTATTTTGAGGCTAAATTTTTATCTGTATCATTTCATCAGGCTTAAAATTAATCTACCTCATTAATGAGCTCCAATTGCAACTAATCTGTCTTGGAAATCTTTTCATTACATTGCATACAGCCACAAACATACTGCAAGAAATAATTTGCCTATGCTTATGAACACTAATCCTCAGATGGGAAATACATTAAAACCAACCTGTTGTGTTTGAAGTGGTATGCCAACCATGATGTCTCCACCTACCTGTGTGTTGGTGGTCTCTTTATTTAGCCAGAGGTATATTTAACCAAATGCTTCCTCTAGCAAAGCAAAATGTTTGCTTTTTTGTGAAATGTACAAGCACTATTCCAAAGAATACTATAAATGAATGCATAAATATAACACACATAACACACATAATCTGGTATTTGTGTTGCCGTCTCTGTGTATCCTATAGGAATCTCTCTTCAGTTTTGAATGGATTACAAAGCACACAATTACAGGTGATAACACTGAATAAAGTGTCACAAACTCAAATAAGTAAAAGAAAGTGTGAGAAAAAAGCACATTAGTAAACAAAACTGATCTCATTCCACATAATTTATAGGTAATATGTCAGAAGAGTAAGAATGCAAAATTCATTCCATAATACACAATGAATATTATAAAGTATCATTAACACTTCAGAAAATTTACAATATTATGGGCCTGCTGAAAAACTCCACTGTTGTTTCACACAGCATAATGAAGAGAATTACAGTTCACTATGACAATTAAAATATTAACACCTTAGGATCCTGCTCACAGTTGGATACGTAATACCAGATCAGAAAGATCAGTGGTCTTGTTTGCCTGCTAAATTAAATGACAATACAGACTTCTGCAATTAAACTAAGTCAATGTCTGTGAAAAGCTTATTTTACTGTATTTGCAAAATCTGTTGGCATTTATTTTTATTAACAGAGCACTTAAAAATTTAAACAAGAGGCTACATTATTATTTAGTTTTAATTAAGGATCTTATTATTCACCTTATTATTTTTTCATCATTTTTCCTCATGTATCAAAGGGCTTTGATTCAATTAAACCTTCAGTAAGAAAGGGATTCAGGAATGCAGCTCTCTCTGGTGTCAGTCAGTATCCTTTTTTGTGACAGACAAATAAAATGTCTTGGAAATAATGTTCTGTCCTTCCTCCCCTCAATAACATGCACATACTTTGGTGGTTTTTTTAACAATTAGTTTTTCGACTTTTAAAACAGACCTATGAGCTGAAAACAGAACAGTAGCTAGTAGCTACTAACAGAAAACAGAGTAAAACTTAACTCTGTAATTGCCTTCCTCATTTTTTTTTAATTAAAACCACCAAAACATGTATCATCCATTCCATTTCCATTCATTACCGTGACACTAAGTGTACAATGGTTTCTAAAATGTCAAAAAAATACTGACCAGTTTTACAGTGCTGCTTTCACCAAATGTTCCTTCTAATTTGTTTTATCTCCTAATTTCTCCCCCATAATTTCTTAAGCATTTGTCCAGCCTGCCTGGCTTCTATCAACAAACGAATAATTGCTGATTTTCCAACATACTAAAATGAAGACATAGTAAAGTAAAAGAAATAGGGGGGTTTTGTCTTATTCTGAGGGCCTGGGTACGTATCAGATGAACTGAAGTCAACCACAACCTCCACATCAGCTTCTGGACAGTATTTCAGGCTAATTAAATAAAGCATGACAAAGAAATGTCTTCAAAGACTTTATTATTGTGCTGTTCAAATTCTTAGAACCACATCAAGGATCAGGGCACACACTAGCAGTCCTCTCAAAACTCCAGTCCTTAAACCCACCCAAACTCTGGCATTCTCAATGCTGTATCTGTTGGCAAAGCCTAAGGAAAGGCCATTTAAATTAATCATTTTGCAACACTAGATCAGTTACTGGCAGATTTAGTTACAGGCTCTCAGACAAAGAGTAGGACATGAGTCCTGAACCAGGACCTGTGGAAGAAGTCACTTCTTAACTATCCTGCATCGCTAAAGAAAAAGAATTCCAAACCCTTCAACTGCATCCCAACCTGAAGCAGCACCCTGCAGATCAGTTATGGCATTGGCAGTCTTTGTGAAACATGGTCCGAATTTGATGTAACTACTTGGATAAACACATTGACCACGCACAGTGCTCAGTGCCATAAGCCAGCATCATTTTTTGAAATTCAAGAGGATGACTGGTAAAACTCAGGCCAATGCAAGATGCAGCAAGATGCAGGACTTTCAAAATATGAAAATATGTCATATTGTCAAAATAAGACAATTGTTCAATCTTGACAGAAGTATTGATCTTAATTAACTCAGCCTTAAGTGATCTGTCAGACTTCCAGGGCTCAGTGGGGTGTGTGTTTGTGTGTTTGCATATTTTAACATTTACAAACCTAAAATCTAATCCAACGCATTGATCATTGAATTCAACTATAGAAATACATAATATATTAAATATATGGTGACATTATTAAGTACAAAGTATAATGAAGGGTTATGTCATTAAAATTAATACTATTTGATATTAAAATAGTAAGTATGTTGATATATTAAATACACAAACCCCCAAATATTATTAGTTTAAAAATATGAGTTTGGCAATTAAACAAAAAAGTATACATTGTTAAAACATCTCAAAGAATAAGCTTAGAATTTAGTCTGTTACCCACCTATACACTATCATTCCTTGATTTCTATACACTATACAATATTTTTGTCCACTACATTTTCTAAAAAATAAAGGTACAGAACAAGAGTAGCTGTAAAACCTGTCATGTCCCACTGTCCAATCCCTTCCCAATATACTTACACTATGCAAAATTACATTATTCACTACTGAATAGTTCCTTTCTACACAATATAGTGTATTTATTAGAAAATATTCTGTCAGGATAATTAGTTATATATACCACATAAGCTACTCACAATATATAACCAAGGTTCCTTTATAAAGCAGAACAGGAAAGATATTCTAAGTCTATTAATACCTTTTTCCTCCTCCATTATTTCTGATATATAATTTAACATGCCCATAGCCTGTTGATTCAGCTTCAGATCTTCACTACATAATTTACTTTTTTTTTTAAAAAAGAGATGCATCTGAGTTCAAAAGTCTGGGCTTATTTCTCATCAGGATCATTTCAATCTCAAAGTTCAGTGATAAGGAAACAGACTAAAAGCTAGGAGACTGAACTTGGAGAAAAGAACCTTGGTTGATCCTTGGGAACCTCATTGGTTATGACTGAGCAAGCTCTGAAAAATGACATACTAAATACATAGCACTGATGTTAATTAGGAACTTTCATTATGAAAGTCTGAGGGCAGTCCACAAGGATTATAGTAGGAGTATCAGAGTACTGAGGAGAACTTGATTCCTTTAGCCAGGAAAATTGAACCAGATGTTTATCAGACAACCTGACCGGGGCATCAAAAGTATCAAATAAACTTTGCTAAAGGCCTTGTTGAGAGCAGGTCTGATGCTTCTTGTGGACACTCAAAAAGAAAAAGTCAGCCTTCAAAGATCTTCTGCCATGGAAGTCTGAGATACCATTTGTTACCACCCACTGAGGACATTATCAAGTAAACTAGCTGAGATTACCATTATGTATTCAGAAATCTGTGAGGCTTCTGAGAGCTGAACTTCTGGGAAAGTAGCAGTGCTAATGATCATTTCATGGGGAAGTCTTGATCTTCCTTTCATTTCTAACATAACCTGAATTCACTGCTTTATGTAGGCAAGGAATTAATGACAGGTGGCACTTTTTTCTGCTAACACATTTTTCTGCTTTCAATGAAACTTTACTGACCCCCTGCTCATCCTCTCATTACTGTTCGGAATGGACACAAAGCAGCGTCGCATTGCCAGCGCTGCAAAGACAACATCAAGAAATCAGAAGATTTTGAGAGAATGGGGTTCTCTCAAGCTGAGTTAGCCTTTAGTTTTCAAGTCCATCAGTTTCCTTACCCCCCTGTGCACAAGAACACTTTCTCTTACGTTCCCTGGCAATTGTAGTAATAATGAATTAAGAAGAGTGACTAATAAAGAAATTCACACTTAATGTCCTCCTGAACACACTGAGAAGGAGGATGGGCAGGGCAAGATGCAGCACAGGGGTTCTGCTGTTTCTGGAATACTGACTGAAGCTCTAGCTGCAGATCTGCAGAGACTTGCAGGAACATTACCATGTGCTGAATATGTTGTCCACACAATGTGAAGAGAGAGAGGTCTTTGAGCTCAAGAGGCCTGGTTCTAAAAATCAGTTACAGTTCCAACATCTTGCGGCTAAGTATTTCTGGAGAAATATTTCCCACTTACTGAATGTTAACACCTTAAGCTATGACAAACTGGAAGGTTTTTCTGAGCTGAAAAAGTGTTTCTCACAAGATAAAAGTGTCTGTCACAAGATGAATGCTTTTGGGGAAGACACAGTAAGCAAAAAATAAGAAGGAAAAGTTAAGCGCATCTGAGAAGAAAAAATAAGGGGGAGAAATAATTTGCCTCAAAGTCAGGCTTTCACTCCTGAAAAGTGAAAAAAAAGAGGAAAGGAAAAGAAAGAATTAGAAGAACATGGTAAAAATAGATATACTACACAGAAAAAAAAGAGAGAGAGGGAAAAGGCTACAAAAGGTTCAGTGTTAAGTGAAAATTGTTTTCACTAACATATAAGGCACTCCAGCTTAGCAGAATTATGCAGCATTCTCTATGGTTATGCAGAGGTAAAAGAAAAAAATAGGGAATGACATCTTGCTGCGATTGAATAAAAAGCCTAGTCTGAATGCCTGCGATACAAATATTTATTAAAGGCACATACTCAAAAGGAGAAATGTTCTCCTCCCTAGATGGGGGTGTCAGAGACAGGGGCCAAGAACAAATCCCATCAGTTAGGTTTCTTAGGCGGTACTGAGATTCTATGTCCACAGAACAGCTGAATAAAAGGAAAAACAAGACTGGTCAAAAGCTGTGAACAAAATGATGGGGCTACATTCACACAAGAGAACTATTTATCTGCCTTCTAACAATGGCACAGCTGCACAACGCTCTCAGTTGTGTTTCATGTACAGGGGAGTGTTATGGCCTGACATACACCAACGTATAGAGAACTGGAGTACTAATGTATGTGCAATATTGCTGCAAACATTAGGTAAGCACTTCCTCAAAGCAGATACTGTTAGAAAGAAAGAAATACAGGGAAGAATGGCTAGGAAACTAAGACAGCTGTTGCTGTTGTCCAGAGAGTTTCTGTTCTGCCACAGTGCTAAGAAAAGCTGTCAGAAAACAGATCCTTTTATGAAGTAAGAGAAGACTGGGAATAGACAGCGGGGGAAAAAATTACTTACTGGCAATTTTGTATGTTGCATCAAGACAGACTGACATGTTTTCATGCTCCAGGGATAAAGGCAAGGACTATCACTCAAAGCAGAAATAAATATTTCATCCTTTCATCTCTTCTTCTTTTAAAGGTCAAAAAATTTCTCAAACTGGACAATTAGAAGCAGCACATCAAATAAACTATGAAAGGTTTGATAATTTTCATGGAGACTAATGGTAGTTATTACTGACATACTGATGTAAAGCTCTTTCAATTTTATACTGAAACACATGAAAACAGAATTCCTGTCATTTTGTAGGTATGTGTTTCTGCTTGTGAATCCTATTTAAATATAGTATCCAAGATCACAGAAACACACTCCTGTTCAGGTTAAAAGACCTCCAGAAGTCATCTCGTCCAACACCCTGTGCAAAGCAGATCCAATTAGATCTAGCTGCTTGGCTAATCCAGCTGAGTTGTTAACATTTCCAAGAATGGAGATCCAATGACTTACATGACAAAACTCTATGCTTATTTTTCCTCAATAATGACTTCTGGTATTATTTGGAGTACTGGAGGCTTCAATTCCATGACAGCACTCTTTCTCCATATCATGTCAGAAGAAAAGTTAAGACTGCCTGGTCATGAGAATCATAACCATAATGGCAGAAGATTGATCCTCTATTTGAGGGTTAGTAAATGAAAAATCTTAGAGACAGAGATGACTGATTGCTAAACAGGTCAAAGACTGTTCATTTAAATTTGCATAGCTTTACCAGCAAAAGCAGCTTTAGTTTAAAGGAAACAAAACCCTACCAGAGGTCTCAGTTTCCACCCTCAGAGTAAAGCCTCATTTCATCTACAACTTAAAAGCTGATTCTCAAACACACACATTATCCATGGAAAACAAAAAGAGAAGGACTGCAGAGAAGCTGGTTGCCAGGGGACTGCTGCAAAACCATGCCTGCTGGCTGTGACTCACAGGCAACTACTAAAATTTATCTGCATGTCAGCAGACCTCACTGTACACCCCTAACAGTGACACACCAAGTGAAGACTGATTATTTGGGTTTAAGCATGAGACACACAATTCCTATTCCAGAACTCCTGAATATTTTTAAATTTGTATTGCTCCTAGCATAAACAGGCAGAAAAGCTAAAAGAATTCTGGAACAAAATATTTTCACAAGTATCCATCCTTTGTAACATGATCCCCATTTTTAAAGAACAGTCCTTAGCACTGCTGAGAAATAAGGACTATTTTGCAAAACATGTTCTGTTTTAATTGTAGGAAAAATGTTTGGGATGTTTTTTGTTGAAAACATACACAGTATCAGATAGAAACTTGGTATAAATATATGAATGCATGTTTTAGGAAAGATCCACCTGCTTTTACAAAGAGGAGTTACACGTAGTTACAGTTACATTCCTTTGCAAGTGTTCCCATGCTATGTTGGGCAAACCATGTAACAAATGTTGAAGCATTCAATCCATACTCTTAATTTCTTTTTTTCTTCCTTAACTGAGTTCTTTCTGTTCTGCTATTCCTTCATCCTGATCTCCTCATAAGCAGCAGTACACGCAACATCAGATATAAGCTCTGTATAGCAAGAAAACATAGCAAAGGCAGCTCAATCTCAATAGGTCAGAGACCATGATGTTGAGCTAGAAGTTACTGTTGGGTTTTTTTAGGGTCAAATAATACTTCCAAATGAAAATGCCAAATAGGTATTTGGCATGCCACCTACTAAAGCAAATTCCCCCAAATGAAGCTTATAATCAAGTAAGAATTTTTAAAACAAGCAAACAGAAATAAAATAATACAACATTAATAAGAGTGACTTGGAAGGGGAGGCTAGTACATGAGCAGCTAGTCTGGGAAGGGCTTTTGGCAGAATGAAGCAATACCACAGATGGTGATCATATTCTGCATCCTGATATGATATGCTCTTGGTTCACTGAAAAGTATTCAAAGTTATTTTCCTTTGTTACAGCTATATTAATAATGTTCATAATTATGTGCTATAAGCATTCCTGTCTCTATTCCGTAATTCAGCATTCTCAGTTAAGTCTTCCACCTAATGGCACCCTAACAGCTTTGAAAGGCTGCCACAACACTCACCATACAACATATCATGCAACAAATAATTAAATCAATCTAATCAACAAATTAGGCTACATAACTTGTGACTTTAAGAAAATGATGGAGCTGAAAGACTTTTTACATTGTAGATGTATATACACGCACATTTAAATATTTAATGTGTTGGCAGTTTTAATAATGTCCTAGTGGTTAAAAAGCACTGGTAGTATTGGGAATTCAAATGTGATCATGCTGGTTCATCTGACAACTTATTAAGCTGCTGTAACCTAAAGACAAAACAAGCCAGAGATTAGCCTTTTCAGCAAAACTCCTCCAGAATTTCAGAGCTTGAGAAGTATTCACTCCTCTCAAGTGCACCAAGAGTACAATTGTTGACAGAGAAGAAGGAAGAAAAATCTTAAACTATTTTAAATACCATATAATAATTACATTTCTGTGTTTATTATTTCAAAAGGTAACTCCTCTTTTTTCCTGAATGATCACAACATGATCAAGGGTTTAAGCTGAGAAAATGAGGCAACCAGTGATATTTCTCATTAAGTCATATTCCCTACTCAAGAATTGCTCTAAAGTTAGCAATTACTGACTTCATTAATTACCAGCTATCTTTTCCTGTCATATTCCACCAGTAACAGAAATATATGGATGAAGTGTTTTAAGATGTGCTGCTAGAAAAAGTCCTAGTTTTCTTTCACAGACATCCATGCTAGACACTGTGCACAAAAGCGCTACATTCCAGACCCAGTGACGATTTTCTACTGAGAATCTCAAAAGGCGTTCGTACTTCAAACACTGTGACTGTAAAATATTAGTTCTAAATACTAAATTAAGACAATGTACTTACTTAGGCTACTCAGTTGTCTGATTATATTTGCCAAGGAGATATTGGTGACACATTCCAATTCATTCTTGATACCTCGGGGCAGAGCTGTGTGGCACAAGTGCCTGGGGTCTATGTTCCTTTTTACCAGCGGCATTCTGAAATGTATCAGAGCACCAGCAAACCTGCAAAGAAAATAGACACAGTACTGTAAAAATTTTAATTGTAAATATTTTAAATTCAGGTTATGTCTGAAGTTAAACTGACTAATTCTAACAGATAAAAATAGCTCCATAGTACTGATGGAATTCATTGGTCTGTGAGGACCTAAATATTTTCTTCTTTGCCCAAAGAAAAATTATTTTTTCCATCTATTTAAATGTTTACCTGATTCAGATTTCAGTGAAGAAATAATTTTTTACAGTTCTTGTTTTTTTCTAAACCCCCCACCCCCCTAAAAAGACAGGAAAATCCCTGCAGTACAAAACCATTACAGAAAGATTGTGTTCTTGATGGACTACTTCCTCATTCGGGGCAAGCAAAGTCCAACAAAAAGTCCTTTTATTATGAGGTTAAAGTCGAACTAGTTGTTTCCTATTACAGTCAAAAGGTAGATATGATTCATTCATTATGCCATGTTACCAGCAGGAGTCACCCTTCTAATCTGAACATCACTTCTAAATCATACATAGTCAAGGTAAGAAAAGAGATGTTACCCTTCCCCCTACACTGCTACTGACAATTAATTCAGCTAACGATGCATCTTCCAAATACGAAAATCTCCACAGAAGACTTGTAGTGCAATGTCCTCCAGGGCTCAGAAATATTACCCCTTCACACCTTTCAAATCCAAATGGTAAATACAGCAAGAGTCTTTACTGGTTCTACAGAGAGCATAGGAATTGTCTCAGGCTGTGAATCCAGACTGATAATTTTCTGTACCCATGACACTGATCGGAAGGAGTTTCCCAGAGGGCAAGTTACATCCCTCATCTTATTAGTGCTGCTTATTAAGACCCATCTACTAAAATTCTTCTTCACAAAAAGCTGATTCCCTAAAATTCTGTATTTTTTCCATCATTTGTCATGTAACACCCTGACGAGACTTCCACTTGATATATAGAGAATGGATACATTTAGTGTTGGTATAACTCGCTCTCCTTTCCTACTGCAGAACAGATTACACTTTGTCCAGACCAAAAGGAACACAGGTTTTTCCCAACACAACACATATGCAGTCCTAGTGCCTCAACATCCAGCCTGCCTGTTTCATCTCTCCTCTGCTTAGAAGTTTTACCCCAAAATGTTCTCAAGATGCAGCTATGCGTCATATGCCACATAATGCATTTTTCCTACAGTATATATTCAGCCACTGTTATCCTTACTTGATCAAAGCTGTGAGGGTTTTTTGGTTTTTTTTTGCATAATAGGTGAAATAGCTGAAATTTTCCTGACCTAGAATGGGACAGCGAAGCAGAAGAGGCAAAGGTGACTGTAAAGGAGTACTTTCACCTTGCAGACTGCTTAGATTTCTCCTTGCCTCATTTCCTGGGAGTATATTCTTTCACTGAAGCCAGGGCTCACAGCTGAGGGACCCAGATGGGATGTTTAAGTAGACCTGAGAAACACCTCTGTGTTTCCAGGATCTAACTGCATTTTGTTCATTGCATTTTAACATCATGTCTATCAACCTTACTTTCTTGACAGAACAATCAAAAATATTCTATGCTTTTAATTTGCTTTTATTTTCTAGAAATACCCCAAATCTTTCTAGTCACTAAGTACCTAAGTACTGAAAAGCTAGACTTTACACAGAAACTAAATAAAATCAAACACGCAAATCTGAACACTCTCTCAGATAGAAGCAATGAAAAAGTGTTAACGAATGCTTAACTACAGGTTCGTTATCATGGTTCCCCAACAGAAAATAAAGGAACTATTCTGTCCCTGTCAAAGAAATGCAGCAAATGATACATGAGCAATGTTCCACAGAAGCAATTAAATATTAATTCCAAAGTTGAGCCCTTTCTTGATTACTGCTTTAATGACAGAGTTGCATAAATACCAAGTAGACAAGTCTTTTAAAGATGGTCCAAACAGGTATGTAAATAAACATTTTCACACAAAAATTTTACATTTTCAACATTTTCTAATATCTGAATAACGCTGTTGTGGCTGTCCTACACAAACACATAGTATAACAAGAAAAGATAACAGCAGGAGCAGTAAGTATGCTAAAAGGTGTCGTTTTCAAACAGGAATAAACTTGGAAGGGAAACAAACAACAGAAGATATAACTGACACCTTCAAAAATACACCTAATGTTTTAAAACTATGCAAAGCCTGAAGAGAAGATATTTACCAGATTCCCACAGAAACAAAACAAGGAAGGCAACAAAGGAAAATACCACTTAAACATCCTTAAAACAAAGGAAAAGGCATTTCACACGATGTTTAATAAATTCTGGAACTAACTGCCACAGGATGCTCTATACAACAAAAGTACCTGCTGGTAATTTGTCCACTACGGACCTCATATTCTTTGCAGTTTGTTGCAATCACTAGAAGGTCTTGATGATTCCTTCCCAATTGTAACTAGTGATCCCAACACAGGGAGTAACAGGTGTGCAACAGCAAACAGAACTCTACTGTACTCACACAATTTCTTCACTCCTGTAAAAGATGTTTTTCCTAATGTAGTTCATAACAAGAAAGCTGAAAAAATCTGAAATTGCTATGTTTATTATATAGCTTTAGAGCTGTGATAGAGGAAAAAACAAAAAAAAACCCATTGTTACAATCTATTATATCCTTTAGGCAAAATGCAAAAAAAATACACACGCCCTCACCCCCTGCCCCAGCCCCAGCTCCCAGACCATGCATTACCCAAGCCACTGGGGCAGCAAAAGAAAAATTCATTCCTTTGAAATGAAATCCTGTTACCATGTCACTCCCAAGTAAGCCCTGGAAAGTGTTCATAACCCCAGCCAGGCAGAAGAGAGAAGTAGCTTGTCAGTGCATAAGAGGATCCCTCGGTTGAGAGGTTACATGACACCTCCTCAGAGGTTTACAGCTCTCCTCCTGTCACACAGGTCTCCCTCCCCTCAGCTCCGCTGCTTCCCAGCTCAGAACCCAGGAAGGCAAGGCAATCCTCAGACACAACTACCTCATCTTCCCAGCAATTGCATGCAAATCTTTGGAGGCAGCTCTTCTGAAGTGAAGCGGCATTAGTTTACACTCAGTTAACTGGAAATACTCCATAGTGATCTCAAAATGAAGCTTCTCTTTACAAAGAGATGCGATGTCTTTTGGAGAGCTACTATTGAAAACTCTTCTGCCCCACTTCCTATACATCCTTTGAAGCACTCTGAATCCACTTGAGAAGCCAACTCTAATCTTCTTTGCGAAACCCTTTGCTGCTTCAGTTGCACAATGGCTGGCACAAACTCATCCCCCTCACATATGCTTTGAGTATGAGTACAGAGTACAACTGTGTGTACGTAACATCTGCCTAATGTTTTTGTTAAGCTATCATACTTTCAGACATGATTTTTCAGGAATTAGGTAAAATGTTCAAGTAGCTTTTCAATTAGTTCCTATTACTTAAAAAAACCAGCAGAACAACAGCACTAAAGAGAGCTAATTAAAACGTTTTCAGAAGAACAGCGTTGATGAGATTTGACCACACTTCTTATCAAAAAAGCAAGTTCTTGAGTGTGCTGCACAGTCCTCTTCTGCTATTAGGGGGTCTTAGGGGGTGAGTGAGATTCTTCTCTGTCTCATAGTTCTCAAGCACTGCTGGCAAGAGCTCAGAAACCTGCTCTCAGGGCACCTGCCTCCCATGCCCACGGCCCCTGGCTCTGAGCAGGACAGTGCCCCCAGCTGCTGGTGCTCAGAGAAGACCCTGGGGAGCACTGGGGTAGGAAACAAGCTACCACTTTCCCTTCAACACCCTCCCGTAGAAATATGTCAGAATTGAAAGATGTGCAGAGAAATGTTACATGATTTACCAGAAGCTTGTGAAAAATCTGAAATGTCAGTAGTCACAGTAACGATTCTGGTTTTCTAGTGAGTACAGTAAGACAAGCAGGAACGAAAGCACAACAATAAGGTGGGGAAACCTGCCCAACAGTTTAACTAGAAATTAAATTACACTTCAGTTTCATTTTCAGAAGACTAATAAAATTTTATGATCAAATGGTTTTTATTAATGGAAGTTTATTTCTGATCAGGTTACATTTCATTCTTACTAAAACTGTCATTATTTTCTTAGCATTAACAAAAGATACTAATCTATTATTTTTTCTGTAACATTCTAATAATCCAGCACTGAATGGCCTTGCTTTGATGGAGTCAAATTTATTTCCAGCCATTTCTAGAGTATATCTTTAGACCTCAGTATTACACTACTACTTGTAATTTTCCTTTAACAATGTGCAACAGCAATGTCTTTCATATGCCCCATTTAATTGATCACATTCCAGCTGCTGGCAGAACAGACCACAGCTTCAAATGCAACAATCAATTTAACTTTCCCCACCCACTCTAGGAAACACAAATAGAATATATAATAGTTTTTATATTTGCTTACATAATAGTGTATTAACTGCATCTATCCCATACACAAGCTAATAAAAAAACCTTAAATGCGTTAACAAATCTGGTAAAATCAGAATTGCATAACATAAAAAAGCAAGCTCATTTTCCCAGCAAATTTTCTTTTAATTATATTACATTATTATGTCATACCACTTGCAGAAAATCCAAAGATGAAGTTCTTATAATGCACACCTCTACTATGAAAGGCAAATGTGCAAAGAATTTGTGTTCCCATTTTTCTGCAGATCTCACTGCAAGATCAAGATCAGGTGCAAGTTTAAAAAGAAACAGACACCTACAGTTTGGTGTCCTTCAACAAAGTAGGCCACAACCACCTACTGCTGAGTCAACATAACAATTTTAAAACTCTAAAGGCAATTAACATCCCTTAAAGGATACATCGCAGAACTGACAAGATGACAACTGACATCTTAAATTGGCAATTCAACAGAGATGTGTTAATATTACAGTTTTGAAATCCTTTCTGTTGTGAACCACGTCACAGAATAGAAAACCTTCTCCTTGGAACATCTCCCTCAAATCTCAGTCTTCTGCAACTCACTTTCAAAAAATTTTTCTAACTGCAACTAACTAGGAGAAGACTTCGTTGTAACTGAAAAAAAGGCGAAAGAAAATAAATGTGGAATATATTACAGGAATGTGATGATGACACCACTGCTCGTTAAGAACGAGCGTAAAAGGAATCATTTGCCTCTTAAGATGTCTTGTACTAAAATTATCTATTCAAAAAAGTTGTTACACATTTATAGAATCATAGAACATCCTGAGCTGGAAAAAATCCATCATGACCATCGAGTCCAACACCTGGCTCTGCACAGGACACTCCAAGAATCACACCTTGTGCCTGAGAGTGTTGTCCAAACACTTCTTGAAATCAGACAGGCTTGGTGCTGTGACTTTCTTGGGGAGCCTGTTTCAGTGCCCAGCCATTCTCTGGGTGAAGAACCTTTTCCTGATATCCAATCTAAACCTCCCCTGACTCAGTTTTATGCTGTTTCCTCGAGTCCCATCACTGGTCACAAGAGTTTGGTCTACCTAGGGAGCAATGCCTATAGAGGGCACAGAATGGAAGTTAATAATTTCTTTTCTAATTAAATCACAGAGTCACCACTAAATTTTTTTTTTTGTAATCACAAATATAAAAAATACTGTTCCCCAATTAATAACAAGAACAGTCTCTCAAAATGTTCTCTAAATATTCTGCTGCTGAACTGAAGGTAAAATTATTCAGGGATAGATTAATATGTCAATGGGTCACTGAAGGCTCCAGCTCAACAACATTGTATAGGGAAGCATTTGATTAGCAAGACAATAATTAACAGATTAGGAAAACAACCTACCTCATATAACTGTAAAATATATTTAAAATTAATTTGTAATATTTATTCTGTATTTAATATTGACTTACTTCTGTATTGTATTAATTGTCTGTGGCAATTAGTATTTTCCTCCTGTAGTACAATCTGTAATCATCTCAGCACATCTGTCACACCAGATAAGCAGAAAAGAGAGAACAGTCACAAATACGGGTAGGACTTGAGTTCTACTCAATCTCTAAGGCATAATTACAGTGTTAAAAAATTAATTTTTGGCTAGTACAATCCAGCCAATTTTCTCTCCCATGTGTATCACAAGACTGCAGTCTCTCCCCCATGCCTGCATGCACACCTGCACACACAACAGCACACTCATTTTTAAAGCACATGAAAAAGAATATTTGAAAATAAATTTGGATTTGATTACAGACACAAACTACAGACACATCTACTTCCTTGTCAAATTTTTAAAGTTTAATATTTATTCAGTTAAACAAATGAAAAAGAATAATTTTTTAATAATTAATTTATTAATAATTTTTTACATTGGAAAAGAAAAAGCTTTATTTTAAGCCCTATGTAGATTGGGACTACCATGAATTAGTATCATAAAAGTGAAGGCAATTTTGGCAAGCTATGGGGAGAAAGAAATGGAGTGATTAATAATTTGTATGCTGACTTTTAAGAGCTTTATCTGTGATAAATCAGCTTTTCAAGAACATCTTAAATAGCCACTGTCACAGAGATGTCTGGTGATGGCAGTGTCAGCAGAGCTCTCAGTATGGGCATCATATGACTCCCCAGCAGCAATGCAACAAGTACAACCTCATTAACAGAAACAGCAGCAACATCTCAGATGATAAAGCTGACATATCAGTTCATGATTACAGAGACTATCTCAAGCTTGAGAGGAAACAGAAGCATATTTTCAGCGAGTGAAACTGCAATCTGGGTCAAGTCAACGAGCTCCAAGTAACAAAATCCAACACCATAGCAGGCAGCAATCACTTCCGACCCTGTGAGTCCAGCCCCCAGGGCTTGCTCACCATTTCCCATTCTGCTGGGGAAAATCATTTACTTTTGGACTCCAGCTACAACCTGCTCTTACCTTTGGACTTTCCTCAGTGTCCCACTCACTTGTCTGGAATTCCTCCCACCTGGCCCCTCTTGTCCCAGTATGCAGGTGGGAGAGGTTGTCACCATCATTTATACATTCCTCTCCTCTCCTCTCCTCTCCTCTCCTCACCCCCTCATGAAAAATTTCATTCTGATCACACGTACAGAGCAAAAACTTAAGGTATGCTAAATACAAGTAGAGAATATTCAGGTCAATATTGGTTTCTTTTTCCCAACAGAAGTGCAAAATCCAATAGGGTGAAATATACAGCCTGTGGATTTTGCAAATCTCATCCCTATTGTTAAGCAGAATTCCTATTAATGAAGTGGAATTCAAACACAAACAATTCATAGTGAACCAGCTTACTAACTGTGGTTTTTCAAGACAGGTTCTTTTTACAAGGTTAAACTCAGCTTGATTTTACATAACTGAAGTTTTTCCTTTGTTTTCACCTATGATTTTCCAGAATGTGAACAAATAACGATTAATCTGTCAATTTATTAAGCATCAAATGTTACTTCCATTATTTCCCTCTACTTTCCCAACAGCTCCCATCTTACTATGGTGTCTTTTAAGTCATTCATGTCAACTTTAAAAAATCTACAGCAAAAGCAAAAGAAAAAAACAATCCAGCCGTCATTACTGCAGTTACTTATCTTGCTAATAACTGTAAAAATATCTCTGTCCATCTTAATAAAGAAGAAAAATTTTAAATCAAACTGCTTTTGGAAAAATAATTTTGAAAAAGCATTGAAAACAAATCAGGTTCAACACTACCTACTCTGAACAGCAGGACTGCTGGGTGCAATAAGGCATGAAGCCAGTTACACTTCTGGCTTACAGACAAAATTCAAGGCACAAAGTTAGACATAACACCATTTAGCATGTCTACAGCAAGACGCATTTAGACTTACAAATAGAAATACGATTTTTATTTTTTGTATAACAGCTTACTTCCAAAATATGTATTACATAAAAAACACAGAACACACCAAGACTAAAATTTCTGATCAAAAAAACAACCTCTCATAGAGTTATTAAAAAAATAAAATAACACCACTAAGGATTTCCAGATGTTAGATGTGAATTAATTGGTATTTAGGCTTCGTTTTCCTTATAATTCTACTTGAAACTAAAACTTTTGTTACATGTATGATGACCCAAACCCTTCATGACCTGTCATATTTAAATTTACAAAACAGTAAACAATCAGAAACGGGATAGAATAGAATTGCGTTCTTCAAATCCAAATCCTAAAGGCACAAAATACTAATCACCAATTTCTTTCCTTCCAATACAGCACTAAACTACAGTGAAGACTTACAAAATCAATCTTGTGAATAGTTCACAGAAAAAATGAAAATCATTATACTCAGACAGGCACAAATTGCAATGATAGTTGACAAAAAAATTAATGAAATTAAACAAATATCTCCATATATTAATAGAGAAATATTTAAGTCATATGGAACTACATCTCACTTAATTGTTAAGATATTAATCAAGAAAAAATAGTGACTTCTTGTACTTTTATTTCTATTAAGCTTTCTGAAGAAGTTAATTTAAAAAATATAAAGCATTTGCACAACATATTTGCATAACATACACGTACAGATTCATATGGCTACATCAAAATAGAAATATTTTAAATTACTATATGTAAGACTAGAGAAAGAGCTGCAAAATGTCTTAGCAGCATTACTAAATATTATTCAGGATAGCCTGTACTCATTAATTTTCTCCTAGTGAGCTCCTGTCAGGTCATTTGATTAATAACAATTTTGGAAGTATCCTGAGTTCTAATTTAGGTACAGCCAAGAATGCTTAAATTAATTTTTGATTACAAGTTTTCCTCTTTTCCCCAAAGGCTAAAAATGTATTAATGCATAACATAGTATGGAACTTGAAATTGCTTTTTGAGACCTATGTTTTATCTGATGACACTTTTTCTCTCTGCATTAATCTAGTCTTCCTGCTAACAGTTTCTATGTATAGTGTGTAACACAAAAGCCCTATGATAGATTGCAACAAAAGCTCTTTATTGTAGTCTTGACAGAAACAGATAACTAATCCAGTGTTAATTTAAAATCAAAACCTTAGTACCACAACTAAAGGTACCTTTTTTGTGGTTTAAGCGTATCTTATCATAACATGCTACCTTCAAAAATTTTCTACAATTTTCCTTGAAAAGAAATATTTCACACATTAACAATTACCTTTGTTACATAGTCCTTTGCCAATCCAGGATAAGACCTATTACAAGCACTCATGTATTTTTAAAAATCTTACAAAATCTACCAAACGCACACAAAAATCTATGCCAATACACTTCTCTTGCACGGATACAATATATTGTGGCAGCAAATTATAAATATTTAAAGAAAAGGTACCTGAACTTCCTGGCTGCTATGCAAAGCAGCCTGGTAGGTACTGGGGGAATGAGGTGTTTCACCCTGGCTACGGTGTTGCACGGCTGCCTTCTCCATCGGCACGGTCCGGACAATTTCCAGAGCTCCTCAGTCCAAGGGAGCCCCTGGGCTGGGGCTCTGCTGATCTCAGCCAACACCTCCCACGCTGCCCCTTCCAAACAGGCTGGCTCTTGCACCGAGGCATTAGAATTCAACACACAGTGTCCTGCCCTAACAACAGGGCTATCCTTACAAAGGAAACACAGACACGCTCCCCCCCGTTGACCAAACTGCCCCTTCTCCCCAGACACAAGTGGAGAACCTCCTGAAGGCAAAGTGATTAGGCAATAGTTATTCCTTTGGTGTCAAGCTACAATGGGTAAATATTAAATGATGATGTGCCAAAAATGAAAGAAATTAGTTGCCGTGCATTGGTGAGGAAAGGAAGGAAGGGGAATACAAGAATCTGGGCATTGTGTTGATCTTAGTGATGAATCTGAGAAAGAAATTGCCTATTTAAAAAAAAAAAAAAAAAAATGTAGGGAATCTACAAGGGTAGTTAGACCAATGTACAGAGGGCTGTGACTAACAAATGTCACACAAGGCAGGGGCTACTTATGCAGTTCCTGTATACTAATTCAGCAGTGATACACATTATACTAACTAGTACTCCCTTACTAAACAAAGTAACAGGTGTCAACAATGACTATCGGCACCTTTTCATGCCTCAAAACATTATTAGAGATTTGAAGAAGTGAAGTTAGCACTGCAAGAGCCACGAAGGAGTCATGTATTTAAGAACAAAATCTTCCCTGCGCTTTATGCTACGACACCAAGTGCTGAAATGCATTTTACGCTTAGATACCAAACCCACAAATGACAGATTATTGGGTTTGATTTTCTTTTTCACAATTTTAAAGAAAGAAGTAAGATATACCAACTATCAAGTGGGATATAAAGATGTGTAATAATCACCTTATTACTACTGGCTGAGCTTCTTTGTAGATGAAATTCCTCCCCACCTTGTGAACAATAAAATTCCTAAGAAGAGGATTTGTTGCAAAAATGTCAATGCAGAGAAACGCTTTTCCCTGTCTACCGCCATTTATGCTACTTAACATGTTTGAAGAGTCATGCTGCAGAAAAAAGGTATTAACATCCACAGAGAAGTTGTTTACTTTTGAACTGAAATGTTATTAAATATTCCAGAGTCCAGAAACATTGATGATGATTTAATAATGATTTATATTATTGTAATATATAAAATACAAGCATAAATATTATTTTAATACTGATTTATACTGTGGCAGGCTAGAAACAGATCATTACCTCCTTGACTTGGTGTAACATCAAAATTCCCCACTGAAGTGAGTTAAAGACTTGCTAAGTAAAGACTGGAGGACTCAGATGTGCCTGTTTTCTATGCAGTGAAGTGATGTTCGGGACAATAACTTTTCCATTCAAATACCATAATTTTAAATAGGTTACTTCCTGTAATTTCTTTTGTAACTTTTTACAACCTTTTACATACCACACATACAAAAATGTGTCAATTCTCCCTCTCCCTTCTGAGCTTTGTTTGCCTGTACTTTCAGGTTACATACATTAATTCTTATTTTTCATCATTTGTAACATTCAGGTATTTATAGATGACACACTCTTTCTGTACTAGCAATTTGACTGAGTTACAAATTTCTGTTCTTATTTAGCAGAAAAAAAAAAAAAATTGAGGGGTCCAGAGGACCTCAGAGGTCGATCAGAGGGCTGGAGCACCTTCTCCTATGGAGACAGGCTGAGAGTTGGGGTTGCTCATTCTGGAGGAGAGACAGCTCTAGGGAGACCTTATAGCACCTTCCAGTACCTAAAGGGGATTGCAAGAGAGCTGGAGAGGGACTTTTTACAAGGGCACATAGTGATAGGAGAAGGGAGAATGGCTCTAAACCTGAAGAGTTATAGTTAAATAGATATTTAATGTTTAGATTAGACATTAGGAAGAAATTCTTCACTGTGAGGGTGATGAGGCACTGGGACAGGTTGCCCAGAGAAGCTGTGGATGCCCTGTTCCTGGAAGTGTTCAATAGCAGGCTGGATGCAGCTGAGAAACATGGCCTAGGAGAAGGTGTGAAACTAGGTTACCTTTAGAGGTCCTGTCCAGTACAAATAATCTTATGTTCTGTGAATACTTTTAATTATGACATCATTTGTTTCTATTGCCTACTCTAAATTTGCAACTACATAAATTCAATCTTGCAAATTCTTCCCCCAATTAAGTTTCTTGTTTGAGTGTCCTTTGAAGGTTGAAGTCTGAGTTTCAGACTCTCTTTAGGTAGCTATTCTGGAATGAAATGAGATTCTTTATGGACGACATTTAGAACTTGCAATAGGAAGTTTTTTTCTATTAGTCTGATTTATATGACTTCCCGTGAATAAATAAATTTTTACACAAAATCAAGGAAACTAGTCATGCCAATATTTATTAAGAAGAAATGTGAGCTATTTGCCCTTCTGTCATAACACCGATGAAGGATTATATGAAAGAATCAGTATGCATTTAGCAAATTCATGTAGCAAGTAGGGATTACATGCATGAAGGTTTTTAAATGTGCTGTATTTTAATAAATTAATTTTAATATTCCATCATTTCTGCAAGCCATAATTTAAACACCTAAAAATATCTCATAAGGAAAACCTTACTTTCCAGACAAAATTAGATTTCTTTGTAATTCTGTAAGCAGCATTTTAAGTCCTCATATTTACATAAGTATTTCCCCCTAAATTTAAATACTCAAGTTAATTATAGCCAGCATTTATTTTCACTGTCCATGCCTGAGTTTGAGAAGTATTCTTGCCATGAAATGAATAAGTATTGGTGAGAAAACTAATTTTTTTGTGAAGATTAGAACTAAATAAAGCTAGTCCTCTCAAGGCTTTCATGCCATGGTTGATTGTGAGCTTTAACTAAAGCTGTTCCCATAATTGGGATATCTGTAGAATGCCTTCCCTCTCTTGTTTCCTCTAGCTATTTACATGTAAACTAACACTGTCACCTTTCCTTTGCCTGTAACACTTGCAAAGACATACATTTTAACAATACCTACAGGAGTTCAGCAACATTTCAAATACCTGTTTCCCATGAAGTTTCTCTTAAATCTGAGTCACTTCCAAAATATTGATATGAAATAGGAATCAGACAAACAGACAAAGAATGACTGCATTCACCTTCTTTTCTTGACTCCAGGTTTGGAAACTTGATTTTAGACATTTTTAAGTTGCTTTTGTGCTATGCATCAAACAATCACTATTTAGAGCTACCAGCTTAAATAACTGAAGGCACAAACATGAAAGAAGAACATTTTGAAACTCACACATCCTTGTACTTTATGGTTTGGGCTTGGAAATGCAACATCCATGCAAATGAAAACTACAGTTGGCAAACTGGAGATGCCATCTCAGTTTCAAGCAGAGAGAAGCTAGTCCCATTTGGAAGTTTTCAAGGGAATTTCAGTGCGTCAGAAGAGTGTTTTCAGTTGTGCATTCACCTTACATCAGGCTTCCTAACAGAGACAGTAAAGGTACACCCTCACGGCTTATGGCATCAACAGGATTAAGTCACTATGAGCAAAAAACCTGCAAGTACATACTTATCAAGTAAAAGAAGGTGTTCTCAGTCTGCAGGGAAAACATCCATAGGCCCATTACATGTGACTATCATAGCACCTTCTATGATAATGGAAACACTAACAACACAGATCTCTGTTGGCTCCTTCAAGGGAGTCAAGGGACCACATGCAGGAAAAGAAGGTAAATCTGTTTGTTCTTGACACAGTACAGCAAAAAGATTAGCCCAGCCAGCCATGAGGAAGGGCAGATCTAGTAAGGGAGTTAATAAAGTTGGCTCTTTCTCTCTTAACAAATATTTAGCAGAGAGTAGATAGTGAAAGAATAGGGATGTAGAAATGAGATTATCTTTAGCTGTCTCTACAGGGAGCTCTGAAAAGATAGCTTGCAATTGTTAGACTTTGAATTAGTACATATAATTATCAAGTAATAAAGATGCCTCAAAGGTAGATAATGTAAGAATTCAATAATATCAGTAATTCTTTTTGCAATTAAGATATGCTAACTGTAGAAATTCAGAGAATTTAGGATACAGTATTAGACCAGAACTGTATAAAATGCTACCTATCTAGTATTGGTGCTGCCATCAAAATACTGGTTTCAAGCATAGGAAAAGATAGGAAATGGATGTGTCTATGAAGACACCAACATAGTTGCTTCAGCTGCTTATGAGGACAGCAGCTGGAAATCACCAGAGCCAGGTCAATGCTGGGGTTTCCCCAGAATGCCCAGAAATCATAAGTAGCTAAAAAGAGGCATCCATTTCATTCACTTTTTTCTCTTTTTTTAACCAAGGACATACAGAACAAACAGGAAATCAAAAAGGCCTCCATGTGCTTCAGGTTAACTCTATCTACCCTCTTTGAAGCACAGGCACCAAAGGTAGGATGATTCTTGCTTCCTGAACAACAGCCTGATCTTTGAAGAACCCACTCAAGAAATGGAAAGACTGATAAAAGGGTGGACACAAGATTAAGAGGAATGAATTCATGCATCCTTTACTGCAGTAATCAAAAGCATTAAGTCACAGAACACTTGTGTGTGAAGGCACTTGAAACCAAGCAAGCAAATAAGGAAGTTAAATCTTATCCAGAAACTGGGATATTAGCTGCAAGTGGCAGAATTTAGTTCCTGGATCTCAATCCCAGAAAATAATTCTGTACTTAAAACATATATATATATGAATATATTTCTATATATTCATTAGATAAAACCACTTTCAGAATTATTGAATAGAAAATTAGATGTGTCCTTATAGTTTAATGCCCTGACCACTTGAAAGGCATTTTTCTATTTTTCCCATATTACTTAGCCCTTTCTCCCCTAGAAAGGGGAAGACATAGGTTTAAATCACCTATCTTGAGTGTTGTACCCATATTTTTCAGTGTTCTCATGTGACATAACCAACCAAATGTTCTCAGTCACAGACAGTAATGACCACTCTCAGGTGAGATGAAATTAGTCAAAGATCTAATCCCCAGCTCGTCTTTTCAAGCTTCTCCTGGGAATAATAGAGAATTCAGGAGGCCATCCACACACCTAGACAAGTTAAGCACCTCTAAGCATGTGTGGGTGCCTTAAGTTAAATGTCTCAATTAAGCAGGAAGGAGTTTAATATATTTATAAACATAGCATTAAGCAGTCTTGGAAAATAAAGAGATTTTACTATCTCTGATGTATATATTTTGGGTAGGATATGTCATGCTTAAACCACAAATCTGATCCTGTGTATTGCACACAATGCTGTACAATCCTATTTATGAACTAAACAAATCAAGGTCCACCTTAAATCTAGTTACAACCTTGACCCTAACATTAAATTAAATACAATTCACTCCCTAGATGACAAAAGACAATAGTCAATTCCATTCTAGAGTAATAATTAATATTAACTTTTTCTCATTTTACAACTGTTTTTCACTGACACTTCCCTTTAAAAATCTGTCTCTCCAATTGTACTTTTATGCTTTATTATCTTTCCTGTTTTAAATAACTGAAACATATTATAACTGAATTAAAATTCATTAAAACCAGGAAACAGTATGCCTTTCTGAGGGAAGGACAAGTTGTGTAGTCATAGAAGTTCAGAATACTTTGATTAACATGTGAACTTTGTTTCAAGTCAGGAGGTGTTCTTTGGATACTGATTCAGGTTATTTTATTAACTTACTGATGAGAAAACTGTTCCAGAATCTAGAATTAGTACACTGAAACACCAGTCAGGAACCCACACAATCTGAAGACATCCCAGAAAAAGAATGGACATAGAATTTAACATGGGATTTAGCAGAATGATGGGCTACATGGCACAGAATACCTGAGTCACTTAGTGTATGGGAAGAGGATGTAGGCTTGGAGATGTTTAAAAGATATGTGGATGTGGTACTTGGGAACATGATTTAGTGATGGCCTTGGCAGTCTAAGGCTATTGATTGGACTTCATGATCTGAAAGGTATTTTGAATCAAAATTATTCTATGATTCATTAAAAAAATCATGGGAATATTCATTCAACAAATTCAGAGTCTTTTCATAAGTGAAACTAGCAAAATTAATTATTAGAAATAATATTTCTATGTAGTAAAATCCTAATTACAATGATAATACAGAATATTTTTATACCACTAAAATTCTTAGCAACAAATTTGAAATATTAAAAGAACTCCTAAATTTCTATTTTTCCCAATAAATGTTATAAATAAAAAAATTGTAAATAACATCCTTGCCTTACCCTATGTAGCACAACGACAGATGCAATCAAATAATAATAGTCTGCTTGGTTATTCTGCAAGATCTTCAATCAAAACCTTTATCAAAAGACCAGAAAATAACCAAGTAGGAAAGTAAAAAGCTTGCTCAAAAAAAAATACTACCTTTAATGCAATCTGAAATACAGTAATGCTTCTGAATGCAACAAGTAAAAGCTAAAGCAGCCACCAAATGCCATTTATATTACTTGCAGATCAATGCTACAAGAGACCTGGCTATGCACGTAATAGAGTAGATAATGAATTCCTACTAATAGTCTGGAGAGGCTCTGCATCAGTAAGCAAGCGAGAATACCACAACTGGTGACAAAACTGATGCTGATGTCTATTCACTAAGAGAACAAAGTTTTATATTTATATATCAATGCAATGAAAGGTCCCAAAGACAAGATTTCAAAAAGAAAAATCTAGCTTGGATTGGCATAATACAAATTCTGCACATTTCTGGAAAACTACAGCAGCTTTACCTGTTTTTATAATCCATAACCTCAGTTTGGTAGTCTTCCCAAGGACCTAGATTCTCCTGTGGTGAAAAAATACTACCAGAACTCACTGCAGAACTTGGACTGAAAAGGCTAACAAAATTACCACCATTGGTAATTTATATTTAACTCACATGGCAACTCCTACATGCTGGGAGTTCTATAAGAACTCAGATGATCACTACCATGCACATGTTTAGATGAACTAAGATTGATCTTGCATGGCAACTCCTACGTGCTTGGAGTTATTCTATGAGTGTTGAGATGATCATTCCAATGTACACCAGCCAGGGGGAGGGAACAGCACAGTAATCTCAGTATTAGAGCAATAAGAAAGGAGGTTTCAAAATTGATACCTTGACCATATATTGAATCTACTTTCCTCTAAAGAACTAGTCAGAAGGAAACTAACAAAAAAAACCCCAAAAAACAAACCAAAACCAACCAACCAACCAACCAAACAAAAAAACACAAAAAAAACCAATAGAAAGAAGACAACTCCTCTGTTTTACAGTTTAAGCTACATTACAAGTCTAAAGCATCTTCTTCCAATACCCAGTTTATATCAGGTATCACTACAGAAACAATATTTTGCCAATATAAGAGAAAAGGAAGAAAAAAGTAACAAACAGTGACCTTATACAAGACTTTATACTTACACCATTAAATTATCATTGTATAAATATTTGGACAACCTTGTCCATAAATAAAAAGGATTAAAGTAATTGTTCAGCCCTTGTAGTTATACAGTTACTCCTAATGAAGGCTGCAAGTTTACCTAGCCATAATTATTCCCCACTACTGATATCACTCAAAAATGTTACTGCCTATCAAAGAAAGAGAAGCATCTTGTCACCTAATTAAACAAAATAACCAAATGATTATGCAACACTTGGAGCAAAACTGTTGATGATGAGGAGATTCTTGTTCCTTGTAGACCTAGTCAACATAACAGTAAAACTGAAAAAAAACCTTTAGGAACAGGCTTTTCTCACTACAAAGGTAGATAATTTCAATGTGAAGGTGCTTTGCTGAGAATGTTTCATTCAAATACTTTAAAATCACCACAGTGTTTTAAAAGAAATTTCTAATATCCAATATTGAATGAGCAGGGAAAAAGTTCCCACACTTCTCAGAAGCCTGCATGAGACTGGTATTTTTTGTCTTCAATGGGCCTCAGTTTCTTCACTGCTACTTGCATCTTTCTTGAAGGTTACCTATTTTTCTAAAAATAACTGCAGATGAGAACACCAATTCTAAAAAAATCTCCTTTCAACTTCTGGTCGGGATCACTGAAATAGTACTGAACACGTGATGGTGAGCACCCCTGGACATCAGGCATGAAACCTGCTGAAATGGCTCCACAGGGTGAGCTCCTCAGCATGAAAGCACTCTTACCCAGAGACTCCACCTTCACTTCAGGAAGCTCTGACATTTCCTTCAAGACAAAGTCACTCCACTCAGCACTTTCGTACAAAAAATCCACAAGGAGCTCTGTCAGGACTTCTCGAAGAAGAATTGCCTAGGGACAGCTGGCAGAATTTCTTGCTGGTTTGAGTCACTTTGGAGACACCCCAGCTCGACAGTGGAACTTTTTAATTAGCCATGTTCAACAGAGCACATTTTGAATCCCTGTTTGCTTTCCTAACCCCTCACGACTTTCTGAGGGGAAAAGAGGCAGCAGCAAAGGAAACTTCTGCCAGTCCTCCCTTCAGCCTGCTACCCCGCAGAGGTCACCCAACAAGATCTGTCTCTGTGTTGAACACATCCAGATGCTCAGGGGACTGAAAACCACAATGGGCAAATCATGAGAGCTCCTGTGAGAGCTTTAAAAGACTCGAAGAATCATAGACCTGAGTAAAAGCAAGGGAAAATTTCAGGTCATCTACAGTCCATTCTTCCACTACAAGAGAGGATCAATTACGCTGAAGTTATTACTGGCAAATGCTTAGTTAACTCATCCTTAGAAACATCCACAGGTGTCTTAAGAAGTCTGGCAAACTTTCCCAAAGAAAGCTGTTGCACCATTTCACAAAAACTATAGGTCATCTGCATACTTGAGAACAAGTATATTTCATTATACCTGTGAATAAATAATATTGCCCCAAATAAAGTACCAGGGAAACACAGGAGAAAAGATGGACGTGTGGTGGGGGGCAAGGGGAGAGTTATCACAGCAAAAATAGCTCATATAAGGAAACAACCTAACACCCAGAAAAATGTGCCTTGGTTTTGTGCCTGACTCAAAGCTTCAATCACATAAGCTCTGGCAAATTTATCTTATGCTGTCAGTGGTGGCTGCTGATGTACTGAGCTGACAGTAAATGTCTACTACCTGTGAGCCAAATTCCAATTGTTACAAATACTGTACACACAGAAATTAAATTCTTAACTGGTAATGCTACTGGATTATTCACTTACATTTTCCTATTGAAAGGAGGAAGTTAACATTATATTCAGTATTCAACAAGTCTGAAATTATCACCTTTGGCTTGGTGCATACTATGTGTTAAGAAAGCCTGATACTCCTTTTAGTATTAAAAGACACTCTTTAGAGATGCTATATAAATTAAGCATGAAGTTACTGCTTGCTCCTCTGTACTACAGATTACCTCATGTGTCAATGGAACTATGTATAAAATAAGACAATTAGAAAATGACAATACAAAAATATAAAGGAAAGAGGAGGATTTTATCATAGTGCTCTGAAGAGCTGTCTGAATTTCAAACAAAGAACTTAGTGGGTGGGGGAGGGAACACAGAGAGTGCTTATGTTATTCTCATTATTTAAACTACAGCTTCCTAGAGCTTGTTCACTGAAATGAGGATGGTTAAGTATTCAGTAAATTCCACAGATCAGCTGAAAAGTCTTCTGAGGCATGGATTAAAGAACTTTCACAAGGCATCCCTAGTTCATGCATGGGCTAACTGCTTCAAAACACCATGTGTAAGTCTGTATAGGTAGAGACCACACTCTACAAATCCTTCCAGAATAATTCTAAAGTGTTCAGGGTGTTAAAATTGGATAAAATTAATCCAAAGAAAGCCAAATTATTTGAGCAGGTTCTCCCTGTAGAGCAGACAGAACAAATGGTAAAGAAGCAATGCTGAAAATTGTGAAGCTTCTCTTTTTGTGCTTATTATTATTTTTACTGCAGTATCATGTTGATACTGCAGTAAAATCATTTAGTGCTAGATGTGGAATTACACAACTCCTGCCCTGAAAATCTCATCTAGTTTTAGAGGTCAAATCTCAAATAACTGTGGAATCCTGACCTACTGGCATTGGACTCAATACTGGAGATCAGAAGGAGGAAATGCTTATTATGCGACTTGGTTGTTTCTTGTGGTTTTTTCCTAATTAAGGTAAAATGCCATTTCCTTTTTTTGAACAAAAAAAATATTATCCTCATAAAATGACAGGGATATACATTTAAAACAAAAACGTTCTGTCAAGTATATTATTCTAATGTTACTATTCTGGCTGATCTGTTCAGCTATTTGTTCCATTTTACTATTCCGGGCTCTCAACAGAAGAGCTGGAAAAAGTACACATTTGCATATTTCTACATTACCAGTGTTTCTACATTAACAAAATGTACTATACAGCTCATACTTCCAGTGCATAGCACTGAAGACATATAATTTTGTACTTCTCCTTGCCAATTTTTTCTTTTCTAACTTTCATTTTATATACAAATACATTTTAAATGCTTAATTTTATCAAATTATTAATGACTATGTTTCAATATTTATGGTGCATTAATAATTCAGAATACATTATTTATACTTTCAGCATTAGAACAGGAATTGAAAATTCAATGGACCATTTTACATCAATTTCTTGTCCTAAATAAAAACATTAATATACCAGGCATATCAGAAACTTTGTGGAAGGAAGCCTGGGAACAAAAAATATACAAATAGTGATAACAGAATTATGAATTAGAGAGTTTGAAGTCAAGTCTAAGCAACAAACTAGCATTTCAGTGACTAGCAAACAAGCTGGATTGACATTTTAGACAGGACTAAAATGTTTTGGTGCATATTGCTATCTACCAACCATGATAGTGACACCAACTACAACAGAATCATCACTTGTCAACAGGTATCAGAGATGTAGCAATGGCAGAAGCATTCAATTGCATTAAACAGTTATGTAGATGGAAAAAAACCCAAAACAAATGTGACATTTTTTTAGGTCTTTCAGATGAGAGGTTGTTTTATGGTTAGTATGACAAAACAAGCAACCATTGGCACGTGACCTCACCAGTGCTGAATACAGGTGGACAACCACTGCCCTGGTCCTGCTGGCCACACTATTTCTGATACAGGCCAGAGTGGTCATCTGGGCACAGCTGGCCCATGTTCAGCCCCTGCTAACCAGCATCCCCAGGTCCTCTTCCACTGGGCAGCATTCCAGCCACTCTGCCCCAGCCTGTAGCGCTGTGACCCAAGGGCAGGAGTCAGCACTTCACCTTGTGGGACCTCGTACAATTGACCTCAGCCTCTACATCCAGCTTGTCCAGATCCTGCTGTAGAGTCTTCCTGCCCTCCAGCAGATCAACACTTGTGCCCAAATTGGTGTCATCTGCAAACTGATTTGAGAGAGCCTTGTCAAGATCTTCAATAAAGATATTGAACAGAACTAGCTGCAGTACTGACTCCTGGGAACATAAAAGTTACTTCCTGAAGTAATACTTTCAGAAAGTGAAAGTTATGTAAAACTGAGGATGGCTGTCAAAAAGCCAGAAGGGGCTCCTAAAACAACTGAAATGTTCTAGGCAGAAGTAGAGACTACTGAAGGATATCATATCAGAAGTGTAGTGCTAGAGAACACAATAAAGCAAATGCTGGTAGAGGGCAAAGAGTAAACTGCTGAAATAACAACTAAAACACTAACTAAATCATTGAATCAATAAGCAGAGGTTTAAAAGTGAATGTAACTATGAAACAAGCTATGGTACAAACACATATATAAAAATTAACATATCACCATGGTATCCGTGCAAGGGCTCTAATGAAATACAGGATGGAACAGCCAACTTACAACTTCTTTGGTACCTAAACACTGGAGCTGACAAATGCAGGGTCAAGCTTGAGTAACAAGGAAATTCTGGGCAGTACGTTTAGGTAAGCATGAGATTTGATAACAGAATGTATCATAAAGAACAGAATTAGTGAACATTTCATTAAATATGATCCATCAGTGAGGAGTCAATACAGCTGCTGTAAAGGCAAGTCTCACAAGAGCTGAAGTTCTTTGCAGGGGTTACACTCACGCACAAGTGTGATCCAGCTCATGCAGCCCACTCACCTTTTAAAAAAGGCTGTAAACAAAATTCCTCACTAACGGTTTTTCAGCACAATAAGCTGCTGAGACAAAAAAGCAAAAGTTGTGGAAAAATAACTGATTAAAATAGAGGAATCAGAAGATCAGAGTTCAGACTCAGCTCTCACAATGGAGGGAAGTCACTTGCACAGGGGGCTGTACTGGGAACTGTGCTGTTTAACACATTCATAAGTAACATGGCAAGAGAGAAGGAGAAAGGAATGGCAGTTCTTCAGAGAGGTGAGAAAATCTACTGATGGTATATGTACAAGGTGTAGGAACACCTTAAAGACCAGCAAAAACACTTATTAGTCTGAGGGACCAGGCAATAAAACAGTGGTGAAATTCAATTTAGATTCATGTAAAATGATACACGTATGGAAAAATAATCCTGGCTTCATATATAAAACAAGAAGCTCTGAGTAGTAACACTAAGGACCAGAAGGGATAATTCCATGAAAGCATCAGTTTGGTGCTTGGCCGTACTAAAAAAAGCAAATTAGAAAACTCAAGGAGTATTACGAAAATTAGGGAATATTAAGAACGAAAAAGAGTATCAAATAGAAAAAAAAATTCTACATAATTCTCTAAAATTATGCTTGTTCCATACTTTAAATATTGCATGAAGCTGCTGCCTGCTCCTCTCAATAGAGAGTGGAAAAAGTTCCAAGAGGGTGAGAAGGATCTATGGTATGAACTGTCTCCATACTTGGAAAGCTCAAATGCATGCAATGCTTCTGTGCACAAAAAATCTAAGTTTGGGAGCTACTATACCAGAGACCTTCAAAATCTTTAGTGGAAACATCTTACATAAAGATATGGTATTCATGTTTTCTTCCAAAAAAGCAAACAAATGGATAGCACAAAAATGTAAGAGGAGCCAGGCTCAAAGCAAACATGGCTGGACTTCAAACAATGAGCAGCAGCACCATGGACTGCGTGCAGGGGACACTGAATGCAAGTTCGTGTGACAAAGTCAAGGGAAGAACAGACAAGCACCTATGAGAGTTCACTGCAGGTTCCTAAAATGACTAATTCCCAAGAGTTTACAAAACCTTCAAGATGAAAACACTCAGAAAACTGAAAGAATATGAGGAAGTGTCATATGGACTAATCCTACTCTTACTCTTCTCCAAGCATTTGCTGGTGGTGACTGTTGGAGCACAAATATGGAGCAAGATTGGTGCAGAATTTATTTTCTGGTTAGATATTTGGAGGCAATTTTCCTCCAAACTAACACAATCACATTACAAAGGCTGAAGTAAGGGAGTAATGTCACAGCTAATAACTTTGCAGTAGCTTAAGTATTTAAAAGATAAGCATTCAAATTGCATTCTGCTGTCCTTGAACTCATGCTCAGGAAGAAGTTCCTTCTCTAAAAGTTCAAACCCTTCTTGCAATTTAGTCACTGAACCTATGAAAGCTAGGTATGATTACTCCTCCAGTAAATATTTATGTATAATCCTTTACTAGAACCAATCTTTTCTCTGAATTTTAGGTATTTTCCTGTGTTTCTCGCTCTGCATTGCTCAGCCAGCAGCATACAGCCAGACTTAGGCAAGAAATTCCAATAGGGAATTCCAAGCCCTGTCATGTGATTCTTTTTTAACCAAGTTCCAGTTGGTACCTACTGCAGGGCAATAAAACTTAAATGGAAACCTACTTCAGAACCACAAAATTCTGTATGGTTAAACACTCCTTCCAGTTTCCAACCTAAGCATATTCATGCCCACTCTTAAGGGTACTTGTTCTTTTACCAAAACCATTATTTATCTTAAGTAACTTCTTCCTCCAGTGTTTACCCTCTGATGTACCTAACACGGGGCGAGGGGTGTCACAACTCCTTTAAACTTGTACATCAAATAAATCAAATCCTACTCCTTAGCTGCATGTATTGATATAATTAATATTCATATAATTAATATAATCAAAAATATACAATAATATATAATGATAATATTATAATAAGATATTATATCATTTTGGAATACAAAATTTTACACTAGATCTTTCCACTGTTTTGTAAAATGGCACTGTTTTATTTCTAGATATTTTAAAAATACTTCATCTGATACAGACTAATGGTAAATTTGCCTTTTACAGAATTCAGAATTATTTTTGCTTGGCAATTATTGTCTAGGTCAGTCAAGGCTTCTCAAGTTTTCTCATGCACTCTTCTATGGATAAACGTAAAAATGCTTCTTTTGACATTTGCATCTTCTATTACATTTCACCCTAATCAATTCAGTCTTCAATCTGCCACCATTTAATGAGGCCTTTCAATTTCTCATCTACAGGTGAGAACATCAACAGCTTCACACTTTCTGTCTGCTGATTAAGACTGGTATCTCCAAGAGGCTTACAACAGCAGACAAGAAAATAATACAGAAAAACAGAGACACAAATTTTAGCATTAGTACTGCTGGTACCTGTTTAGGTAGGTATTTGACAAGAAGTTACAAGAAAAGTTTTGACGGATGATAATGAAATAATTTTACAGATTAATGAATATCATTAACAGCAATGTGACAAGTAGCACAGTTCTGTATGACTGCATTGAAATTGCAGCTGGAAAGTTTTCTTTACACATGCACTGCCCATATGGTAACATATTGTGCACTGAAAACCATTTAAAAAGTTTTTTTTTTCTCCTTTGGTTGTGTTTCTTTTCCACTAAAGATACACTCATTAGGAATCAAAGATAGGGCTGCTTTCAGAATGTTTACATTAATTTTTTATATAACTGAAAAATGGAATATTTTATTCTCTATGTACAGAACTATCAAAAATAACAAATGTGCCTTAAGTATCTCACTGAATTAACTGTACCAGTTTTAACTGCTCTTGTTAAAATGTATCCAAGGGTCATACAAAATAAAAAGGCTTGCACTAAAGGACATAGCACAAGGAAACAGCTGGCTGGTTCTAGAGATTGAACTCACAGGCTCCAGTAGATACCTTAATTATCTAGATACTGTGTGTACAGCTTTAGGTATAGAAAAACAGTATTCACAACACTCAGTATCCTGAGCAGAGGAAATACCTTTAACTACCAAAATAAAATATGCAAGAAAAATGTCTTTCTGAAATTGCACCTCTTTTATCTTTTTAGATATCCAAGCTACACTAGAAGTAAGCACCTCAAATTATGTTAAACATTTTCAACATTCAGTTTTTTCAGGCACATTGCCTGTGTTCAGACAATTGGATTCATTGATGCTATTGCCCATATCTCACATAACATCTAAGCACTGATGGACTATCAGGAAACAAAGATTCACTAATCAGAAATCCCCATCTACTCTGATCCATCCTTCCAGGAGTTCCTCCTTTCTAGGAGAATGCCTTAAGCACTTGGATAAAGGCATTGTTTCTGAAATTTGACAAAGAAAAAAGAGCTGTAGTTTGGGCTTAACTTGCATCAAGATACACCACAGACACCTACTGTCTCCTTGCATCAAATGTGCTCACTTAACTCCTCCTGGTTTATATTCCTGGAAGAGTGAAGTAGCACAAATGTCCAGCCATCATTTCTAAACAGCCTTTGCTGGAAGCTGGACACCTAAGCGTGAAGATGACTCTATGTTGGACCTGGAATTGGCAGAGTTTTCACAGATTGTGAAGTTTTTACTAGAAACTTTTAGACACTAGTGGCAGCTAATTAGATTTTTCAGATTTTTCAGTTGTTCAGATCACTCTCTTGACTTTGGAAATCTGACTCCCACACATAGTCAAAGCTGGGAAGGTATTTCAGAATAGAATAGCTGTGTAGAATACTTGCCTTTCCTGTTCTTACTCTTATCCAGCTCCATAGACAGAGTATGAGATTTTTTTCCTCCATTTTGGCTTAGCTTCGCACAGCTCTTAAGCAGCACTTCACATATCTGTTTTTCTGGAAATTCACCCTTTGGTTCTGCTAATTTAATTAAGTTGGATATTTCACATATTTTTTCCTAATATTAGTGATTTTTTCCCTAACATTAATGTTACTCTACATTAACAACCAGAGAATCAATGTGTTGTGTGGCAAGATATTTTCTAGTCCAGCAAACATTTCCAGCATAAAACATAAATCTATCACATCAAAAAGTATCTGTAATTTGTCATGATAATTAATTTTATGTGTAACGTAGTGATGATAGGAAATGTCAATAATAATTTCTTTAGCACCATATTTTCTTAAATATGTTTTTTACATATGATGAACATAAAGATTATTACATACTCGTGCTCAATCAGTCTCTAAAATGTTAAAGTTCCATTTATTTTTAATACACTTACTCTCTAATCTGCCCTGCCCTAATCTCCACAGCAGGGCATATCTCAACAAAATCATACACTTTCAAGACTTCTGACAATTTTTAGGCTTACTTCTACTTAGAATCAAGGTTGTACATATCCTGTATGTAGAACTGTGTATAAAGAGATTTCCACCACCTCTCTTTCTCCTCATGAAGAGAAACATACAGAGCTTACTATCACAGACAAAAGCAACTTTTCACCATAAATGAATTTTTAAAGCTTATTAAAACAAAACAATGCAGGATAATAAAAGCTGTACTGTTACAATCATAGGGCATTCTCCAGTTCTACAACACAGAATATATATACTCATGGAAATGCAAGTGTACACACACAGACACACACACACAAGAAAAACCAGCTAAAAGACAGATTGCTTGTAACAACATAGGGATATGCTTGAAGCCATTGATATATGATAGGTGAATTGAAGACATTAATATATAAGACAAATTTCAGAATCTCGTGGTCAGTTTTCTACCACTTACACTTTTCCAGAATTCTAGAGCTTTCTCTACACTTGAATTATATAAAAAACCCAATCAAACAAGACCACACGCCCAAAACAAGCAACCCTAAACTATTATCCACTTTACTTCCCAAAGTTCAATTTTGTTAGTGTTCAAGATTTTTAAAGGTGAGTGCCAACACGCTTGGCTGGTAGGAAGTAAAATAGCTTCTATTACTCACTTGTATCACTCCATCTATTAACACCATTTCTCAGTGGTAGTACTAGATTTGAAACAAAAAACCAAACAAACCACCGACCAAGTGTAGATCAAGGCATGGAGAAAATATTTTTTGATTTGTGACTTGCGTAGGCATACCCTGTGAAAATAAATCTGCCTTAATCCTCTTGCCTGAAAAAATCTGAAAGTTCTTTCCAAGCACTTTAAAAATGCAGTCTCTTTAATAAATTTAAACTGTATTAGCAGTGAAAGCAGCACTGTGCAATGAACATTTCAACCAATCTGCCTTCAGTATTCTCTGTATATCCACAAGATTCATGAAAAAGGAATAAACATTTGCATCTGATAAGTTGTCTCTACAGATAAAGTTAACTTTTGTCTAGGAAGCTGCTCTTTCCATTGACATGCTGGGAGCTTTTTGCAGAGCAACTTTCCAAATAGTTCTGACAAAGAAACACCAGTTGAGTCTAAGGAGCAAAGACAATGGATACTATGAAGATGATCTCTCCTAGAAGCGAGATCCAAGAGACACAGTTTGCCAAAAAACTTTTTTGTTCTTAAGGCCTAAACTTATTTTAAGGCTACAGAAGTGGCATTTGGTCATATGTTTGAACAACTGAGAACACAGGAGGATCTCATGCCTAATACAAGAAGTGTTATCTTTATTACAATAAAATATCTAAAATTAGATTAATTTATCTTTATTTGAGACAAGCTCAGAATCTTTAATCAAACAATTCCAACAATCCTGGGCAACATCTGTATTTGGAAAGAGTTTTGCAGAAATTCTGGACTCAATCATATACTTCTCACTATCAACTAATAATGGAAATATTACTGTATTTTATAATATCAAGACCAGAATACATAGTGAAGTAGCAATCACAATGATTTTTTCCAACATAAATAAAGTATCTCTCTAGACTTTTCATGGCACTCTTCAATCTGACTCCAGTGGAAGGAGTCGTTTCTAGAACAGGGACTCATAATTAATGGTACATGTACCTTACAGTACCTTCTTGAGTACAGTCCTTGAGTTGTACTTAACCTAACACAGAGCTGAAGTTTTAGATTGTGATTTCCATTGCCAGTGCTCTGCTTAACATCAAAAAACCCAACCAACACTACAACAAAACAGCTCAGGAAACTATCTTCCTGAACACTGATACAGAAAGATCACCGTCACCTGCCTTAGTTGACTATAGACAGATGTACCAACAGAGAAAGGTTCACAATTATAAAAGGCCATTTTACCCTTTCTTGGGTGATGTTACCAAGATAAAAAATTATTATAAGCCAAGTCTAAAGAACTGAGTTGCAGTTACATAATCTTAAAAGCAAAGATTAGAATTTATGAAGCAAAAAGCCCCTACCATTTTTGAGTCTTCCTGAAATGAATGGAATTTACAAAAGTAATATTTCCTTTCCTCTCAAAGTTGTTCCCATCAGTAGAAGCCAACAGCATCAGTCACACTCTATTTACTCTCTTCTGTTGCTGATAATCATGCTTGTCTAAAATTTTTTTAATACAGTAGTGTTTATCAGCATAACTTGAAGGGCAGGGTAATGGACTGCTTTACAACCTAGGTGCCAATTCTGCTAAACAAAATTTTTAAAACAGGCACAGACACCAGGACTGTAGTCATAAACACGCAGAAAATTCTTAGTGTGATTACTGTAATCATGATAAGCAGTCAGAGTAAAAACAAGCAAAATAGTTACACTGTATTTTTTTAAAGCCAAGGAAATATACAAGGGTTTTGCTAAAAGAAAAAAAGGTACAAATGTCGCAGCTAAATTGGCAGATGTAAACTAGCTTTTTAAACTGCTACTTTTAAGAAAAATCAATTGAAATTATAAGCTTGCCATAGAATATACTACACAAATAATGAAAGAGAGAAGGCTGTACGTCTTTTTAAAGTTATTATGTAATGCACTTACTCAATATTGCAATACAGTCCCTAAACTGGTTTAGATTGAGGTTACCAGCTCAAGTCTATTAACATAATGTCATGATGAAAATCAGGAAAGAAAAATCTTTAACGTACATCATTTTAAGACCCACTCTATGAAATAAGATACATTTACCATGTCACCCAAAAATATGAAATATGCATTCCAGAGAATAAATGCTGAAGTTTGCTTCTGGCACCTTTATAGAAAATTAATTACCTTTTTCTTCCTGCTTTCCTTTTAGCAGGAAGAATTAATTACCTTTTTCTTCCTAATTTCCTTTTTCTTCCTGCTTTTCCTTTTTAACTTCAGATAGCCAATACAGGTATTATTTAAATATAAAGAAAATCTACATGACGTGAGATCCCAAATATCATATTAAAATAAAATCTCATGGTCCATTACAACGTCTGAAAATAAGCCTCTCAATGAGAAAGAAGAGCTCAGATTTCTATCCTGTGGAAATCCCAATCCTACAAAGTCATCTAAAAAATAATGGTTTTGGAGTTGTATGCTATCAAAATAATTTACAGTAACAGGACCAAAAGTCAAATGGATGTAAATATAAATGGATGTAAAGACAGAAGAAATTTTTAAAAATAATCAATCCTGTAGTGATTAGTCCATGCTTTGTACATACAAGACATTAATGAAAATGGGTTTTGTTTTGGTGTTAAAAAAGTGGGTGGGGAGATTGTACTCAGGGGTCCTGAATTCCTAGGTAGCACTACTTCTCACTCTAATTTTTACCTTCTACTTGAAGGATGGCTAGTCTGCAATTTTGCTGTATTTTATCGCAGTTATCACAAGCTGCCATACTTTGGTCCATGGGGAGTTGTTTTTGTTTTGTTTCACGCATTTGGTGGGGGGGGTAGTGGAGATTGTTTGGGGTTTTGGTTTTGTTGGTTATTTGGGGGTTTTTTTCCATTTAGTTTCATTTGTTTGTCTGTTGTTTGGGGTTTTTTCTACTCCAGAAAGAGCTTTTTAACACCATTATTTGTTGTGCAGAGCCCTACTTTCCACTATTTTAAGGTTTTTCACAGAAAAACAGTCACATGCTCTCAAAATATCCTGCTCAGGATCTCCTTTCTTTTCCCCTGCTAAAATATTGCATGGGGGGCAGGAAGTTTGGGGGTTGGGAAGGTGCTGAAGGACCATCTGTACTTTATACCTCAGTGAGTCTGTACATTTCAGTGCATAACAGAATTTTATTAAAGCCCTAGGAGCAAGATCAAAGAAAGCCATGCTGTCATTTCCACCAGTGGTCCCAGCCACATTGTGGGTATTTATTACAGGGAGCAATGCCATCTTCTTCCTACTATGCATAGCTCTCAGCTGCTCATCTCCTTCTTTTTCCAGTCTTTGAGCACAGTAAATTGAAAATCAGAACTGAAAAAGCCAAACCAACTCACAAATAAAACACCTCTGTATAGAAAGACAAAATCCATGTATTTCAAATCATTATGCTTCTCTAAGGAATTTCAATCAACTAAAAATCCAGCCATTCATCTAGAATTAAATAACTCATTCATTCATGCTGTGAATGGGTATGGGTGTTACTTCTACTGTTCTGAGAGTATAAAGATCAGAAACACAACTATTACCTCCAGACTAGGCAGGAGTTCAGCTTTTTCACAGTGGATTACCTCTCCTTACAAACCTACAACATTATCAATACAGAGGCACTATAAAAATTTAGTTTCTTTATTAGTGTCTGTTTATTAGTTTCTGTTTAGAAAAAAAATTAGACCCCCCCCTCAGGATTGCAGGTAAATTACTATAACTATTCACATTTTGTGTGCTGAAGTATGTACGTCCTACTCTTCCTCTGCCTTCCAATCCTACCATTGCATATAAATGCAACTGAGGTGCTTTGTGCAACACAAAACAATAGTTTCCTTGTACATGTAATTTTGCCCACTTCAGGTCTTCAAGTAATTTGCCGATTTTCAAAAAACATGAAATGATACTGATTTAAAAATTAATTTAGTTTTCTGACTCCTCCTTTACTGTATTTAATGAAGATGAAAGTGAAACCACTTTTACTGGGGCATAAACTATTCTTCCAAGCAGCTGGTAAGTTCAGCTTCCTTATGGCCCCAGATGATGCCAAACTAGTATCTAAGTATTTCACTTGATATTATTAAAAAGGAGAGAATGTATTTACAGTCTGTTTAAACAGTTTGGGATGATAGTCTTTCATTTTCCTTTTTATTTTTTAGAGTTATGTAACCCATTACTAGAATGAGAAGTTTCAGAGAAACCTTTGGTGGGGACAGAAAACGGAAAAGTTTCTTTATTTCTTGGTGGTGTTTTTTGTTGGTTTGTTTTAGGGGGTAATTTCATTTTTTTATTCTAACAGCTTTTGTTCGTCTGTCTTGAGAATGATAAATGTGATATAAGATAATTTTATTTCTCTTTGTCCATATCCTTATAACCCATTGGTCAGGGTTTGTTAATAACAAATTCAATCATTATCTCTAACTCTAGCCTGCTTTGCTCATGACAGTATTTGGTGAGTTCTTGAAGTTCTTAAGTCATGAATCCTTAATTATATTTTCTCTCCCCTGTCCAGCTGCAGAGGGGAGTAAGAGAGAGGCTTTGGTGGGTGCTTGGCATCCAGCCAGGGTCAATACATCCATATTTCTTTCTTCATTTTATTTCCTCATGGATTCTCTCCTTTTATTTTTTTTTTTTTTGAGTAACTGTCTCTTCTCTGCATTTCAATTCTGTTTTGGCAGCTTGGATCTCTGACTCTTCCTTCTTCTAGTCACCAAAAGCTATGTATTGCTGCGTGAAGAGAATGCATTACTTCACCCAGCATGCCAGAGGGACAGAAGAGAGGCTTAGGTCTGTGATCTGTCATAAGAGCTTCTGCAGCCAACATTAGAACTAAGACAAAAAAGTAGAGAGGAAAATGGTATCTTTTTTTGAAAACACCTCTTGTTTTCCTATGGGCAACATTTTCTCTGTATATACATGTAGATCTTAACTTTCTAAACCACTCAGTTTTTTTCCCATGCTCTCTACCTGTTTAAACTAGGCTCAAAACCTTAAGATTAACAATTATTGGTCACAATGTAAATTGCCTAAAGCTGCATTTACCAAATTCATTTTTACTGTACTGAATGATTCTTTATGATCCCTCTTTTATTTACTGAGATAAAAAGGTGAGTAATACCTCAATACTTTTAATTACTGGGATGAGGAGAATAAGTCTGGACTTTACATAACCTGACAGAATTCTACATAACTTATGACATTTCAAATGTATTTTGGCAACTGTTACTGCTACTACATATTATACAGAAAACTGAATTATATGCTATAAATAGAGGAACGTGCCAAGACATACAAACCGTGCTTTTCAAGATTTCAATCAATCCACTTGTCTGAAACTAAAGCAGACATAACTATAATTAGTTGTAAATGTGAAAAACATTTTTTCATTCTTTCACTTAAAAACCATATGTACTAATATGATACATTAATTACAGTAAAACAAGTGAATTTAGACCCATGTGCAAGTGTGTGTGTAACTACACACTGGGTCACTCAGTGAAGTAATTATAATTTCACCAGCTGCATGGTTTTATGCCAGCTTTTGAAAACGTAGAATCCTAAAATGCACACAACCTGAAGCCACCCACCATTCCAGATGATGATGTGTTGCAACATAATTTTCAGTGTTACCTCATTCCTCCTGCCTTCCCCCACCTCCTGCCCATTTTCTAAGGGAGAAGATACAGAACAGAGGAGTGAGGACAATCTTCCATGATAACCAGCACTAAGCAAAATAAGCCCACATGCTATAACTTTTCAGATATTAAAAGCTATGAAAATGTATCATTATTTCATGATATATCCCATGTGACACTAGCTACAGCAAAAACAAGTTAGCAGCTAAAATGAAGGGATTTGATTACTCATTACAGTTCATTCACTGCAGAGAAGCATGAAAATGGATCAGCACAGAGGTAAATGATCCTTACCCCAATGACAATTTCTCCATGTTATTGCTGAGGAAAAGAGAGAGCACTGGAACTTAGGTACTTTCGTTGCATAAACTTCCACCTGTTCTACAAATGGAAAACAGTTATTAATCCAGATGTTATTTTACATGTGTTGACCACAGACTTTTCACTGTTGGTCTGCAAGCACCCAGGTAAACTCAGGTGTCTTTTTAACCAGAATCTTCTTTTGCTGCATTGTCTCCATGTTATGATACCTGCCGATACAACAAAGTTGTTCTTTGTACGTGTACAGTGGCAGGAATCCTCAGCTGCAGAAATTCCAAATGCAGGGACAGAAGGTAAGTCAGCACATGTATTATGACAGCCCCTCAAAGTACTGCAGCTACAGGAGGTTAAGTTGCTTGGATCACTTCATCATTCTGAACCCATTCACAGCAATTAGCAAGATTCCTGACTCATTTTACCTCATCTCTGATGAATACATGGATCTAAAGCTCCCAGGGAGACACAGAACCACAGAGACATTTCTTTGGGACCACCAGAAATCATCTAGGCCAAGCTCCTATTCAAGTGGAGATTATTACCAGCATTACAGCAGGACAGACTTGGTTTTGATCCATCATGGTCTAGAAATCTGAAAGTATGAAGACTCCATTCTCTCTGAGCAAACTGTCCCAATGCTGCTCCATTCCTCCTAGAATGTTTCTATAAAGTCTAAGAAAGACCACATGTTTGAAGATTTAAAAGCTCAGTTCCGCAGAAAGCAAGTCAGAAGAACTTTGGCCAATAAATCACAGAATCAATGCAGGTCAAAAAGACCTCTGAAGATCATCTAGACCGAGTTATGTTGCTCCAGGCTTTTCCAGTCATGTTTTGAGTATCTCACAAATAGAAAGTCCACAATGCCCTGACAACCTTTTCCAGTGTTTAACTAGACCCACAAAGAGAAAAGTTTTTCTTATGTTTAAATGGAATTTCCTGTGTTTCAGTTTGTGCCCATTGCCTCTTGTCGTGTCACTGGGCACCACTGAGAAGAGCCTGGCTCAACATTCTTTACTGTTTTCTGTCAGGCATTTATACACATTGATGAGGTTCCTCTGAGCCTTCTCTCCTCCAGCTCAACCTCAGCTCCTTCAGACAATCCCCATGTTACAGACACTCCAATCCCTTAAATCCTTTTGTGGCCTTTCACTCCAATACATCTCTGTCTCATCCAAACACCTGAATGCTACTATTACGCTCCTTTCTATAGCCAAATGTTAAAATAAATAAAACCATTAAAAAAAGGCATCCAGGCAATTACAGAAGGAAAAAATCCACCAAAATTTGTCACCTTCAGAGAGTCCAAATTTCCACAAATGTTTATTGATATTAGAATTAAATTAACATCTTCATTTAATACAATATTCAGAGACTTTTAATGGCATCACAGTGCTAACTTACTGCTCTTTGGGTAATGACTCTTAACAGTGCATGCACCAAGCAAGCGTAGTGCATGCTTTATAATTCCACAGAAAGCCTTCAGTAATTTTTTTACATTCATGAAAAGCAGTTAGAATCAATTTCCCCAGAGAAGCTAGGAAAGAAATCTACCTTCAGTAATTTCAAGTAAACCTCAACTATGCATTAGGAGGAGAAAAAATTACCTGAGATCACAAAACATACAAAATGCATGCACTTTTCTATTCTGTAAGCACAACATCTCTCTGTACAAACTAAACAATTTCACATATTTGCTACAATAACAGCTTTTCAGCTCTGAATAACATCGACCATTGTGGTATCTTCTGCTGGCTTAGAATTTATTATGCTAAGAATATAAATGCAAGCAGGCAGACAAATTCACTCTGTTTGCTTCGGGGATATAGATGCTATTCAAGCTCATAAATGAAGAAACGTAGCAATAAAGATTAATGATCCAATCCTGAAAGATTATGTAACCTTCAAATGCATTTCAATGCAAATCAAGATAAAACAATTTGTCACAAGCTTATTTTCTAAATATCATCCCATGCACACAAAACACTCAAAAATCCTAATTCTCTGCCCTGCCCCCAAGATTGCAGGCTAGGAAACAAGATTCAACATTGTTCTTGTCAATAATTTTCAACTCTACATAGTATGTGGTTGGTTAGATCCAGACGCTGAGAGAAAAGCAGGATCACCAGAATGCTTTCAGCTTCACAGGAGCACCACAATTTCCTGAATGAGGTAATTCAAGATACACATGCAAACTGCTATCCCCATGTGCTTGACATGTAGTCCACACTGTTTAAGACTTTCAAATGTGGCAGGGGAAAAGGGACTGCAGAAAACCAAAGTGCTCTGCATCTGCAGTCTGCCCCTTGCTGACACCTGCCTCTCCCTCCCTCCATATAAGAGATGCTCACACAGTCCTGTAACACTCCAGAAGATGGAAACAGATTGGCTAACTAATATCAACATAGCGTTGATGGTTTTGAGGAATGATTACGGTTGGGAGCATACTCTATAAATTGCTTTGAGCCATTTCTGGTTGCTGCCTTTCTGACAGACAAAAGGAATCTCTGTTGGTGCTTTTGCTGTACCATGTGTGTACAATTAGCAGTACTGTCAGAAATACACAGACCTCATGTTCTAAAAGTGAGCACATGATGAGAAGGGGCCTGTGAGAAACATCCCCTACAGGTGAAGCTATATGGCTCATATGGAAAATATGGAGAAAAGCCTGTCCATGATAAGTTTTGAGAAAAACAGGGCTCCAGTACAGCTAAAAGAATTTGTCTTACACATCAAACTAAAAGCTGTACCTTACAGAAAGAGAACACTTCTGGTGATTTCATTTCTAATTTGTAGCCTGCCTCCCCTAAGGCTTTTGTCAGTTAGCAAACTGTGCATTAGATGCCCACTGCTGACTGGTAACATCATCTTTGACTTTCATTAGTGAAACACCAAAATGATGCTCCCTGCATGCTCTTCAGTCTCTCTCTTTTTCCTTTTTTTTCCATTGAAACTGTAGACTATACTAACAGTATCTGTTTCTGTCAGGAAAAAAGAACCAACCAAACCACACTGCAAACACAACAATTATAACTAAACTAGCTTGTAAAATTTTAGGTTTAGCATCAAAGAATCTTTTGAGATACTTGTTTTTGTCAGCATTGTTCTGTAAGCTACAATTTTGCAACTGTCTAAAATTAAATTTTGAAATTAAATTCTGAATGCCAAAAAAACAAAAAATAAGAATTTTGAGGTTAGGGCATAAGGAGTCTGCAGACTTAGCACTAATTCCAAGCTTCTCACATTGTGTTAATTTTAAGCAGTCCACAAGATTCTCCATTCATTTAGCTTTTGCTTATGAAAGAAAATATACTTTCAATGCTTCTCACATATTTTACTAAAATTCAATTAATCTTGAAGTACATAAATACCTTTAAACAAAGGATGCTGCATAAACAGAATTCTTAGAAGACCAAACTGCAGAAATATTTCACAACAAAGTAAACATTCAGGTTGTAGTGTGTTTGAGGTTTTTTATAAAATACTTGTGAAATAAAAGTTGTTGACTTTTTCTATATCTTAATTTTAAAAGTATACATTTCTTTCCCTATATTAGGCTAAAAATACACTCCTTTACATACACAAAAAAGCCCAAACCCTGGAACTCAACTTCCAGAAATATCCAGTATCTCTCTGCAGCAGCTGCTTATATGCATCAAAAGCTACCCTCAAAATGATGCTGCCCACACATAAGGATTACTCACTTAAACCAGAAAGGGGAACTTTAAAATAAGGGTAAGCATTATCTTTATACCAAAAGAAATTGAAGGGAAAAAAAACCCCAAAAAGTTAGTTAAAAATCACACTTGTGGTCATAGCCAGGGAATTTCATGTTCTGTTTCCTGACTGACCATCAAAGAAAATGGACTGTGGCCTGTGTGCTGGGTACCAAAGATATTAGTGTACACCAGGTTTCACACCAAAAGGATTTTTCTGTTCAAAAGGTTTTGAGTTTTTCTGAAGAATAATTCATGACAGCAACAGATTTGCAATCACAAAACATTTGACTCAAAATTAGTCCATTTTCATGGTTTAAACTTAAAAATTTCAATTCATACATGCATGCACATCTCCCATTACAGTGCCCAGCTGTCATGTACTGCAGCAGTTGCTTCCTTTGTGCTCAAAGAAAAAAAAAAAGAAAAAAAAAAGGGGGGGGGGAATTTCGTAATCTACATTCTTCTCCACTCCATGAGCTTCGACAGGCTTTTTTATTAAGCTATTCCAGCCCCTGAGATGATCTCTCACTACCTATATATGAACACCCCCTCAGTCTGCTCCTCAGTCAACTGAGAGCAGATTGGTTCTATTTGCATATACCTTAATATTTACCTATATATTTAAAGTATCTATCTTTTCTTCTTTTTATTTCGTATTTATATATATCTTACTTTTGAATGTATTTCAAAGTACTTTTATCTTTAAATAGATTTTATGTTCCACATTTCCAACCTCCAAACATCAATTCATAGCAGTTCCGTCTTGTGCAAAATATTGGAGACAGAAAAATATTGAAAGAACTGTATTTGCTCAAAGCTTGTGTTTGCTTTTGCTGTGGGAATTATTACATTTCATATCTAACTATAGACAGCAAAACTAAATTAATACCAAACAACTGAGATTTCACACACAACATAGCTTCCCCTATGCACAAAGTGAATCACCTGTACCTTCATAATAGCACTGACTAGTTAGTGTATGCACTGGAACTTACATGGTGAAAAAACCTGTAAATTAACTTGGCATCCAGGGAATTCCCTCAACATCCAGATCAGGAATATATCACATGTTCTCATCATTGTATCAAACTGAAGTGCTCATCTGGTGACATATCAAAAGGCAGAATTGTTTTTCTTTTTGACTGCACTCTTATCCCCACGCTTTTTTTAATGGTCACTTTTGCTCTTCTCCTGATGCCATTTCAGGTTTCATCAAAATGATTTATGCTAAGGAGAATACTGGTAACTCGAAAAAGAAACCTCTCCCCACCAAACTCTGAACTTTGGTGTAGTATTAAGTAACAACAAAAAAAATTGGCATGATCTGAAATCCTTATACTACAGCAATCTTTGATCTGTCTCAGAGATTTCCATAATTTGCTTTGGCTGCTAAGCAACAAATTAAATATGATTTGGTATATTTAAATGCATTATTCCTCCTACTGCTCTTCTGACTGAAAAAATACAGTTATAATGATGCTGTTGGCACAGACCAATAGTCTTGAGCAAAGGTCCTGTATTTCAGCAGGTGTACTCATTGTGAGCCAAAGATTATATATTTGTTTACCCTGAAGTAAAAATGAAGAAATACAGAGAACATAATGTCCTACAATCTATTTCCAGAGTCACTATTGTTTGGATTGTCATCATACCTACAGGGATTACAATTTTGCCTGAATTAGTCAGCTCATGGCAAAGTAATAGGTAAGACAAACATAAGATGGATAAGTAACTCCACCTGGGGGTCTCAGAGATCAACCAGTTTACTGGGAATTCAGCACTCCATTCTGAAATTTTACACATGTGGATGCTATAATTCCAGCTGAGAAAGTCAACTGAACAAAACAAGTTTAGTATCCATCAAAAATACCCCCTGCTCGGAAACCAGAATCACACTAGTCTTTTGATTCTAATATGCTACTACTATAACAAAGATATATATATAGATATATATAGATAGCTAGATAGATAGATAGATAGATAGATAGATATAAAACAGAGAAAAAAAAATAATGAGGAGTGCCAGCAAAAGTGCAGTGAAATCACAACAGACCTTTGTTTTCCAATTTACATGAATCATAAATTCACAGAATCACAGAATAGTTTGGGTTAGAAGAGATCCCTAAAGATTACTATGTCTGACCCTTCTGCCTTTTTAGGGAAAGGGACACTTTTGCACTAGACCAGGCTGCTCAAAGCCCCATCCAACCTGGCTTTAAAAACTCCCAAAGATGGGGCATACACACCTTCTCCAGAAAACCTGTCCCAGTGCCTCATCACCTTCACAGTGAAGAATTTCCTCCTAATACCTAATCTAAACCCACCTTCTTTCAGTTTGAAGCCATTCCCCTTTGTTCTGTCACTACATGCCCTTGTAAAAAGTCCCTTCCCAGCTCTCTTGCAGCCCCTTTAGGTACTGGAAGGTGCTGTGAGGTCTCCCTGACACCTTTTCATCTCCAGACTGAACAACACAGTCTGTCTCCATAGGAGAGGTGCTCCGGTCTCCTCTGATCATCTTCATGGCCTCTAGACTTGCATGTTCGTGCCCTTCCTATGTTAGGGCAAGTCCAGAGCTCGATGTAATGCTCCAGGTGGGTCTCAGAAGAGCAGAGCAGAAGAGTAGAATCATCTCCCTCGACCTTCTGGCCATGCTGCTTTGGATGCAGCCCAGGACAGAGTTGGCTCTCTGGGCTCTGAGCACACATTGCTGGGTCACACTGAGCTGCTCATCCACCAACACCCCAAGTCCTTCTCCTCAGGGCTGCACCCAACTGAATTGCTGTCCAGCTTGTATGGATTGGCATTGTCCCAATCCAGGCTCAAGACCTTGCACTTGGCCTCGTTGAACTTCATAAGGATCAGAAAGTTTCTCAGAAGACAAGAGACCAGACATATCTATGCACCTTCAATTTAAAACACAAAGTACTGTTAAAGATGAAAATAACCTTTGAAATCGGAGAAGGAAAGAACACCCAGCTTCCTTTCACATCCTTAAAATGACTATGTTAAATGTGAATTGAAAGCAAGTAACAGCATTTGGTGTGTGGGCAGGCAGCTTGCTTTGCTACTACCAGTGTTTGTCATATGTCTACCAAATATAAGCACTTTTGGTCCTAATCTTGTAGTATTAATTGGTAAAACAGTAACAAAACCATCAGAATCACAGGAAAGTTCTATTTGTAACATCTTAGTGCCTGTTTTTGAGACCAAAACACTCTTGCATTCTTTGTCTCAGTCACAGTAACTTTCTGTGCACACATTATTCAAATTATTCTTTATTATCTATGTCATTACTAGATGAACATTAGCTTGCAGTAACACCTTTGCGAGCAATATTTTCTTTATTTATCTATATCATTATGATGGATGTCTTTAATTTCAGCTGCAATATTAAGGAAAAACAACCTACAAGATTAGGTTGTCAGAAAACGTCTTTTAAATTTCCATGAACGAAAGATTAACAAAATTAATTTCTTCATACAGAAATCTATCAGACCTCATTCCTCTACTCTCTGTTCAAATTGTATCTTCAAAAGAAATACTTAAGATAAGAGGTTTAGTTTCATCTCATTTATGTAAAATAATCCCAATATTAACTATATTAATCAAAACAAATTATGATGACAAATATATTTGAAATACATGGGTATAAAGCATGTTTTATTGCAAATATTCACAATGTGACTGTATTGTCATTTTTGATATATCTGTTCATTTTTCCTCATCTGAAAGCTGCTGGTATTCACATCCCCAAAATGGAAGTATTTATTTGTCTATAAAGAAGACTGAACATATAGTATATGGATGGACAGTCTCTACTGGTATGGCATCTTCAAAGGCCAACAGAGAATAACATAAGAGTTTAGTGATTGTATAACCACTGTTGGGACTACTACTAAGAAATTCCAGAATTTTCAACATACAACAGTTCAGTAGAAATAACTTCTCATCACTGAAAAGATAAAAATTAAGAGACATATTCTTTTTCTTAGTAATTTACAACTTTGGAAATTTAGCTTTCTTGCCTAAGACATAAATCTAAGGAAGTCCTTTAGGGACTGGGCATTCAAGATGTTCAGGACCATTTTTCTTTCACTTTTCCAAGTCCTTGATTCCGGAACCATCTTTAAATTATCACAGATTGTAAAAAGTGGTGGACATATACTTCTGATCCTGTTTTGGCATGGAAAAAACCCCACAAAACCCTAGACAGACAAAACTCAAACAAAATCCCATACCCAAACTGACTGTATGATAGTGGAAGGAATGACATGGAGATACTTGAGGAATGAGTCATCTGAAACAGTGTCAGTACAAGGAGATATGGCTGACTGGGAAAGTGGCAGCCCTGCTGAGAAGGAAGGACCTGAGGGCTGACCCAGACCCTCAGCTGAAGACAAGCCAAAAACGCCTTTTCATCATGAGTTAGGCAAATGGCACACTGGGCTGTGTTAAAAATAACAAGCCAGAAACAAGAACAAATGAAAGAAAAGTTACCATTCTGCCTCTATCTCAGTACTAGTAGGGAAAAACTAGAATACTGGTTTTAGGATTCCAGCTTCAAAAAGACTATTAGGAAACTGGACAAAGCCCTCTTCGATGGTAAAGGGCTGAGAACTCCTAAGGAATTAAAAGAATAGGGAAAGGCATATATGGAAAAATTAACCAAGTTTTCCTAGTCTGATGGTAATTATCTTAGAATTGTAGGACTATCTCCCTTACAGAAGTTGCTTCAACACAAAATAAAACAGGAAGGAAGACTGGAATGACTACTAAAATAAAACGTGTCCCATCAGTTGAAGCATATAACATATGAAGAAATGGTCTGAATTAAATGAGTCCTGATGATGTACTAAAGGATTACTTTCTGAGAAGAATGTAATGCAAAATAAACTCTCTGCCCTCCCTCCCCATCCCCAGCACTACTTTAATGATTTATCTTATTTCTTCTGGAAAAATAAACAATTACAGATGCCTGTCTGACACGGCATCAGATTACTTATAACTAACTTATGCATACAAAGTGCTTATTAGATTTTAGAATAATCTCTTTCTACTGTCTTACAGAACTGACAGCATAAAATCTTATTTCATTTGAACTGTCACTGTTATTGCCTGTTTTATTTCAAACTCCCTCATCCCCAAGTTCATTAATAAAGTTTGCCCATCGATAATGTCACATATACAATTAAGAAGTTAATTGAAAGTATTCACAAAATACAATGTCTCCAGCTTGAAATAACATATTTACAAGAATTATTTTTCTCTGAAAAACAGTCCAAGTTTAAGAAGAATAAGGACCAGTTACAGCTGAGATTTTAGAAATAATGTTCTGTGTAGAATACTCATTGCAATTATTTCTGACAAAAGCCCAACTGTAAAGTCCAGTTCCAAATCTACACAGATGCCTTATATTCTTACTCTGGTAGTTTAAAATTAAGCATACTGTGATGAGAATGAAAAAGACAGCTTGTCTTGAAAGAGAAACTTCAGGAATTCCCTGCAGCCACTCAGCTTTCCCTACTTCTTTTTATAAGGAGCCTGATTCTACTGAAATAAATTGCAAAGCCTCCCTGATTTCAAAAGTGCAGAAAGAGATTTGACAAGAATTTTTGGAAAAGTTTTGCATAAATCTGCAATGAATACTTTGGTAATACTTTAATAACCACTTTTTAAGCAGTACAGATAGAAATCCTGCAGTTTCTGCCCCCGCGTTTCTGTTTCAAGTATGCAGGTAAAGTTTTCTGAAAAGAAGAGAATATTAATCCAAGGAAAATATAATCCAGAAAAAAACAAACAAACAACCAAAAAATACCTTGGATGAGTATCCAATCCTGCTTACTGTAAGACCACACAACTGTAGGGTGCCTTAAATGCAAGAACAATCAGCAGGGACTGCTTAATGAAATCAGTACCTCAAGAATTTCCTGACAATCTACATTCTAACAAGCACATTACTGAAAATCAATGAGCCTTATAGATACCAAAATAAAAATATTTACTATATATATTATACATTACAATTTATTATATCCACATAAAACCCATAATTTTTTCAAAATAGACATAGAAGCAAAACAGAGACAGGTTTTCTGCCACAATTCAGTGTCCACAGTGCAAGAATTTTTTACAACATATTAGCCTGAGTTAGTCCAAGTTTCAGCTTGCATAATATTTTTAAAACCAGATACTGCTGAGGCTTTGTGTAGTTATTAACATAAGGCACTGAAGCCTCATACCTACACTTAAATAACTGGCTCTGCAAAACCTTGTGTTGCTATCTTTAAGGAAAAAAGCACCTGTCCGGAGGTAAGATGAAAACCTACCTGATATTCTATGGCTGTAGGATGAATGACAATGGCTAACAAGATATTAGACTGACTGTCTAGAAGTTCTTAAAATAAACAAACATTGCTTATTAATAAGCTCTACTAATACCTACAGGCCTTTCAGTTCTGAATAGGGTTTCGAGCCTCGAGTTGCAGTTTAATCTAGTTTTGTATCCCATAAACCTCTTCCTTCCCTCACATTTTTGCAAGATTGTAAATTCAGGTGTTTTTATTTTCCTAAATAAGACCCTGATTTAGGAGGGATCTGCATTTTGATCCTCTGCATTTTTAGTATTTTTGTTGCCTCTCTGTGCTTGCTTTTCTCCATCCACTTTGTTTTCAGTCATATTTTCCACTAATTACAGTTGTATACAGGATTTTGTTTCCCAGAAGGGAGGCTATTTTTCTTTCCCTAACTGCTATTCTCTATTTCTTCTCAAATGTACATTTGCTCAAGCAAGTTTGAGCTCTCTTCCAAAGCTCCTTCACCTCTCCTTTTTTCCTAAATTGTTTATCAACACATCACATTTATCTTCCTTTCTCCCTTTTCCAGCTCCCACATTCATTTCCTCCTTATAGCACATCTTCTAGCCTTCAATCCCTCTCCACTCCTTCAGCTTCCTCCACAGTGCATACAATCTATATATATATAAAGCTATCAACATCCAACACATTATGAAAGAAAACCTTGAGAATTTCACTACCAATTTCAAAAGGGTGGGGGCTTTAAATAATTTAAGAGAAAAATTGGCAGTTTTAAAAGTTAATTTTCCTAGGGGAGAAATCACACAGAAGCCTCCAATGCCCTTCAAATTCAGTAGGCATTTGAAAAAATTTGCTAATGCTTGTTTTTTTTTTATTCCATCTGACTCCTCCCTGCAGTTTCTTGCTGCACTGCTTCACCCATCTTAACTTGATGATTAAATTTCAGTGCCTTCACAGATAATGTCATATATTGATCCCACTCAACCATATGTCCTGCAGCTTCATCACACCAGGATGTGATCACAGACAACTACAGACATCATAATTCTCATTCCATGCTGAAGGGAACCAAAAAATCTCTCCCTTTTTCACACATGGCAGACTGACCACAACAGGGGTTTCCTCATGTCTGCAGAACTGTTGTCATCCCCTTCTCATCATTTATCAGGTTTAGCTTCTTGCCAAGGAGGGATAGAAATTAAGTAGATAGAACACAATTTGAAAACAAAACAAAACGTCAAATTAGTGGATTCAAATTAAGACTGACAAGTTTGTGTTCTTGTTTCAGCCTTGTAGTTGAAAGAGAGGGGGCATTTTGCTGATGCATGTTTAGTTACAAGTTTTCACTCACCTCTTACTTGGTGTTTTTTTCTTCGTAGTACTCATCTAGTTCTTGTCAAAGACTAGGCTTGGGAAAAGAATTTTGAAATCTCCCCATCTCATACCCACCCACAGTCCATCTAAGTAGTTGCATTAACACAAGAGTCCCTTAAACCAAACTTTTTCTTCTTGTGGCAAAATTTTTCTGTCCGTACTCTGTAACTGAAAAGAAAAGGAATATGACAAGGTTTAGATTCCGACTTTCCACTTTGACTAGTTTTCTAGTAACTACCAATGAGAAAAATCCAAATTCATTGAGAAGCAGACAAATATAAAGCTTTCTTTTTCAGGAAATTATGTATTCTATGTAAAAAGCACAAGTTTATCAAGAGTCAGGATTTTACTTGAACATAGCAACTGACAACAGAAGAACAAACCAAGTAAAGTGGTTATTTTGCACACCATCTTTGCAGATTTCAAGATTATATTTTATTTTGCTAAATCTGGCTCATTATGAAAAGGTGTAATACTTTAAAAAATGGTTTGCTGAGATGTCCACACGAAGTGTGTTATAATGGTGATTTAGCAATATCCAGAAATGAGATTATTATTGCAGACAACAACACTCGAGGTTTCCTTTAATTTGGTGGCAGAATTTTTAAGACTCAGTTGGGAACCTGAGCAAATATTTTTCTGAACATAACTGCCAACATGATCCTGAGACTGCTCACTGTTCTTATTAGTAATTTTCCATACTTTTTCAAATCCTATTTTTCACCTCTTAAGCTTCATTTGTAGTTATTGGTTTCTTCCAGTCTTGAGACAATAATAAGATTAAACCAAATAGATTTCTTCCATAATAACACTGCTGATCAGATGTTAAAGAGAACAGAGAAGCTCTAAAAGTTCTGTTTGGCTTTCATTATAACAACTATAAATACTATGAAAGGTTACATGACATTTATATTTATTACAGTTGTGAATGGTCACACAGGAATCCTTTAGGATTTCACAACAAATCACCTATCACTGAAGATGACTTGTCTGACCTTGTGCGTCTTCATTTTAATAAAACTGTTATAATAAAATAAAAAAATCACTCAGGATTGTGGTTTTACTTTGTTCTCTCCAAATACAATTCTGCCTACAATGAAAGTATAAACAGATCTTTCAAACAGTAACTGCAAAGTTTTGGTTAGAGTGACTTCTTTCATGCCCTAGGTATAAACAAACTAATTGAGTTAGCTAAAAATTTCTTTCCTGAGCAAGCTTTATATATCCCAATATAAAAACACCCCTCCAAAAAATCCCCATACGTATCAGCATTGTTAATAATTAAAAAACAAAACACCCCCATATGACATAAGATTTCAAAATTCTGACAGCAAATTTTACCTTCTCTTCATACCACCGAGTCATAGATAACAGAAGATTTTGAGTTGAAAGGGACCCAATAGGATCATCAAAGTCCAAGTCCTGGCCCTGCACAGGACAGCCCCAGAATCACATCATGTGCCTTATCAGTGGCTCTTTAAATTATACTAGTTATTACAAATAAACCAAAATGTTTATAGTCTTTACATTCTAGCATTTATTGGTCACACAGTATTCTTTTGTTATCTTCTTTATCTTGACACAAATTTCCAGCTTTCAGTTTAAAATTCAACTCCTATTAAATGCAGGTTTTTGCTTAGATACATCACTTTAGCAGTCCAACCTTTAAAGTATTTGAAAGAGTAATAAGCCTCACAACTAGAATAACAATGGACAGAAATGCTTTATTACTATTTAGAGCAATTAGAAAAAAATTTCAAGCAGTAACTGTAATTTACAACTCATTACTTAGGCTGTTAAAATGATTAAGCCTTCCAGGTCCATTGAAGTGACCCACCAATTTAAGCAAGCATAGCTTGACACCAGCTGTAACAGTTTGTAATACATTTACCTGCCTAGCCTTGTGTATGATATATACACATTAAAGCAAGTCCTGCATGTCATCATCCTACTTTATCATGCAGACAACACTTAACTCTACCACAAAAAAGAGAACAATGCATTTTATTTACTGCCTCACTTAACAAGGAACAAAAAGATAAGAACCGTGAACGGCAACTTACTCTACAACTGAGGATCTTTTCTCTTGCTCAAATTAAAGCTTTGCAAACATCACCATTTTGTAGAAAACAGGAGAAGACAATGGTGAGATGAGGGGAAAAAAATATCAGAAGACTAATGAAATGCTTCTTTTCAGTGTTCACCTGACATAAAAACCAGACAAAGATAGTGAGAAGAGTTCTGATTTTTTAAATTATTTTTTCAGTTATTTTTACTTGCAATTTTTATCTAAAAGCTCAAAAATTAGAAGTCAGCATTTCGTCAACATCCGCTAAAACATGCTGTCAACTTATGTCAATTTTTATTGTTTGGAGTACAGTTATTCTTAGAAGAATTATATTTAGGAGTGAGTTAAACTAGCCTGTTCACTACTGCTTAATACTTCTGACAGTAGCTTGTTGTCTTTCTTTTATGGCCAACTTAAAAAAAAAAAAAAAACAAACATTAAGAGAACTACACTCTTGAGATCAGCATAGAGCTCCAGAAGTTGTTTAATGGCTGAGTGAACGCAACTACTATTTCAAGCAGTAACGTGGATTGCAGAGGTCAGCAAGGGCTGAAGTGAAATGTTCACTTCAATTAGTTTCTAATACCTTAAGTTCAAAATGTTCTGACAAAGAGCAACTTATGAATTCCATGAAATATCCATTATATACATGTCACAACAGACCATTAAAGTGACTCAAGGCTCTTCGGCTACTAAAAAGCAGCAGTCACACAACATCTGCAGAGATCTCTTTCTCCATGACAGCAGCTGTCAGTCTGAGGGGCTTTTAATGTTGCACTGAAGCATAATGTCCCCTTACAGATGAGGCTCTCTCTGGGGCCATTTACAGTAGGTGTGACAGACCACGGATGGCAAACACTGAGGTGACAATAAAGGCATTAGGTAGCATCCTCTGAGGGAAGGGCATCGCTGCCCTTTAGAAAAGCAGCGTTTTTGGGTACCTTCCTTTCTCCACTGAAAGACAGTGAAGCTATTGCCTCTTTGCATTCCTTGTTCTCAGCTCTGTTTTGCAGGTATGCACAGAGGTACAACAGAGCAGGGACAGTCAAACCAAGGCAGTGTTCCTCTAACTGCAGTGAACAGATGCTCAGCAGCTTCAAGGAAAAAGGTTTGAAAACCACTTGCTTTAGAAAAAGTTTAATATACACCCTTTATTAGCTGCATCACAGCAGTGAAGCTTTGCAGCACACCACCAGATTCAGGAAGAGACTGCTTAAGCATAACAGGCACTGAAAATGGGGGAACAATGCTGATAGGTGTTGAATTTTTTTTCTCAAAGTCTCTCTGCTGCCTGTAGGAATAAATCACCTTCATAAATCCACGCTCTGTTGCAATAAAAAAAGGTGACAGTAAATCAGCACTTACGGAGGTGCTGTATTTAGAACAGTGAGAGGGAAATACTGCGACTTTAAATTTAATACATACGGGGATGAACACGATCTTTTTGAGACTGGAGTTTGGGTGAAAGAGAGAAGTTTGTTATCACAATGAAACATGGTCCCACAGCCTATCAATTCTCATTTCCCTACCAAGCCATGATATGATAGTTACCAGTCAGCTTAATTTTTGTCTGTCCCCAAACAGCATTTAAGACTACCAATATTTTATTAAAAAAATTTAAATCACCCGAAGTGCACCTAACTGCTTCACTCCATATTGAAATATTAGCAGGAAGAGAGGTATAAACAAAAGCAAACCACCAGTAGTGTTTCGTCTGAGGCATACTTAGCTTTTCTAATAAATTCACTAAGAGACACTGACTCAACTTCCACAGACCTAAATGTATTAGCTTTTATGTTAAAAGTGCATTTTTTCAGTACTGCACAGACAAATTTATTTTTATAGAAAACCCCAACAAACAACAACAAAAGCACCAAAACAAGCAAACTAAAAAAACCCACCCCACCTTGCTTTTATTTACATTTTGTGTCAAGAAACTTCTCATTACATACAGTTTGGTCAAATCTGACCATACTGTTACAGCCTAGATCTAATATAACATTTACAGTACACCTACATGGACAGCTGAAAACAGCTATCTGCTCATGTCTGGAAATGAGCCAGCACTGCCTCTGCCCCATCATATTGCCCACGACATTATGGACTGCCTTTCAGAGAAGAAACCTCTTTTAACCTCTTCCTGACTACCGACATACAGTATGATATGAATCTAAAATCTGTGAGTGACAGTAAAGACAGGTAAACTTTATATTTCATCCCTTTTCTAGTTGTCATCTGTCAGATTTAAACCTACAGGCAACCTTCTCTATCCACTGAAGATGAATTCAGCTGCTTACATTCTTTCCTTCAAGAAATGAAGCAGCTGTCCTTATTTTCTCTTACAAAATGCGGCCAGGAGACAGGGCACCCATCTTTGACATTAGGTCTGTCCCCTACAAAGCAGAGGCACCTTCCTTGATTTTCTGGGAGTTCAAAAGCATACATCCTCCAGTGGACAACACATATATTAAAAATACATTACAGACAAACACAAATTGGAATACTATTCACCTTCCCTTTGCCATTATTCCACCAAGCACAAAACAATTCAAGATTCACAACAGCAGAAAAAGATCAAACATTAGTGTATGACTCAGCAGTTAGGACACACAATACAGCCTCCAGATCTTATATTTTTAAAATAGATCTGCACGTCACTCATTAAATCTTATCTCCAAGGCTTCCATAATTCTAGTCAAAATTCATACATGCACTACAGTGAGACCACCACATACCATCTTTTTCATTAAGAAGGTTCAGGGAAAAATCTCCATGCCAATCTTAACAACAATATGATTAACGTAACTATATCAAAATGTTTTATTGTCTCTTTTAAGCATTTGAAAATGTCTCCATTTTTTGAAGAACCATAATGTTGCACTTAACATGCATTTTATTTCTACAAGGCTCCAGATATTTTAACATTCCAACAGTCACACACAATATATATTTTTCTGAAGTGTTTCTTTTGAATCAAAGTACTGTTCCCAAGTACAGGTGAATCAGGCTTCTCTACAATCCTTTCAACAACAATGTCCAAATGGTTGCTCTTGTTTCAACATGAAATCAAAATCATATATCATTTTGTCTGCAACTCCAGCTAAGAGGTAGCTGAGCACTCTAAAAATAAAGCTAACAGATGTGTCTTGGGATCTAAATGGACATAATATCTTGAAAATTAAGCTAAACTGCTAACCTGCAAAAATGACACACATGCAAGCTGCAAGGAAAAAAACTCCAAACATTCAAAGCTTCATGTTGGAAGTCAGACTTTTGAAGAAGGTGGAAAATTTAAGTTAAAAAGTCTTATAGTGCATGTTTGAAAGTGCTGCAACATGATCTTGTGAACTCCTGAAAAAAGGAGACATAAAACAGGTAGAGAAGTATCTGTCCTTAAAGTTATCTCTCAGCCTTCTATAAAGTTACGGTCAAGCACGCTTCTTAGCTCTCTCTAGCAAACATGTATCAAAATAAAAACTGACCAAAAAACAGAACAGTACCTCAACATCCAACATGTTTTAATTACTGCATTACACAGCTCTTAAAGCTTTTTCCCCAACTGTCTCTATTTTAAAACCACATCTTTATCTCTTTGCTTAATACAATTAATCTTTTTTTTTCCAAAAAGACTCTTTCTGTAATGACACAGTAAGTTTCAAATTAAAAAAAATTACTATTAGTAAAGAGCCCCATTATAATCAAGGATGGACTAGAGTATCTATAATCAGCATATGGTTTAGAATTCCAAAAATCTGAAACACTTACTTCTTACCATATTCAGGCTCAAAAATCAGCCTTGGTAGCCAGTGCTCCGTATGTAAGCACTGACCTACTAGAAAGCACTCACATTTCTGAAAATGCTGAGACACAGAAGATGACCCATTTAGATTTTTATATACAAATGGCTTTGCTTTTCAATGTATTCCCAGGAACAATGAAAGATAAAATTAAGTGGCTGTTTTATGTGACAAGGCAAGAGACTGAAAATATTAAAAGTAACAACGATTTTTCTCTACCATTAAGTTATTCTACATGAAACTTCTTACCACCTATTACCTTAGGACAACACTGATCATTAAGCAGCTATTTCCTATGGAAACTCTCTAATATCTAGGCAGAGAGCATAGTGTCAGAAGCTGACAGAAGTTCAGAATTAACAAAAATTTTAGGTCACAAATTTACATACATTTATTCAGGTGTCCCACAATTGGGTCACAGCAATCCACCATGAGAAGCTCATTCCAAGGATCACATACTAGGCTGTATTAAGCGCATCATCAGACACACAAAGGGATGTTCCACAGGTTTTGAACTTTTGAAAACACTGATCAGATCTCTAATGAATAAACAGATCATAAACTTATGAGGAACCTACAGCTTACTAGAAGACAGCCTATAAATGCCGGTAACCTATAAAGCCTATACTACTTTAATCATTTGTGAAATATGATAGATCTTAAGAATCAACCTCAATTGGTTTCTTTTGCCTTTTGATGTACTACTATCATTTTTTAATGAATACTGCCAGTACTTGAAAAGATTTGAGCCATGAAGCACCACACTAAACTTTCCTGCCGATAGGACAGGTGATCATATATGAGGAATACAAACCTTAAAGAGCTTAAAGACATGTACTTCACTTGTTACCCCAGAAAAAAATAATGTGTTGACCAGCTGAGTAGCAACAGGTATGGAAGAGAGGTCCAAGTCTCCTCCCACAAGAACTGGACCCCTTTTAGATCAATAATATAAACAAAAATCTTTCTCCTTGCTAATAAAACTTCTTCCATTTTCTAGACAAAGAAATGAAATCTTTATAGTTAGAAGCAGAATGGATAACACTCCAGCTAAATTGGCTAGACACAGATAATTCCTAATATCTGACTTCCATTACTGGAAATATCATAGCTGGTAGACAATGTATTCCTTTTGGACTGAATTGCACAGAATCTCTCCCTGTAGCATGGAACTTGCTGAAGGCAGATTTGCTTGAAGTTCATTTCCATGGGAAACAAAAACTGTTAACTTCTTTTTAATTCAAGGAATTTTTTTTAGTAGACCACTCATGCTAGCCAGAGCCACAGAATGCATCCTATTGTCTTGCCTGGGGACGCAGACAGCACTACTTCCTGTGAATGCCACACTGGAAGCTTCCATGGCACAACAGCCTTGAATCTTCAAGACTGTGGAGTACCATCAGTTCACTCTGCATATGACTGATATGTGTACGTATTCTGCAATATAATGCCATTCCTCAGCCACAGTGTAGGGCCTGGCAACACCGCTTGTGTTGTATAGGGTTTGGTTCACTTTCACAATGGCAAATTCAGATCAAATTGCAATGCCAGAAACATTCATTACCATCTCTACAGCAGTCTAAACCACCTATCACTTCTCCTGAATCAACTGTAAGCTAATTCTTCCTCCTGCTGTGACTATCATCTAAGCATAGGACATCTGCGGTTCACTGAACAGGAGCAGACAGAGCAGTTTGTTTAGAGTATTAAGATGTAACAAATACCACTGTCCTGTATAACTAGCAGAGACCAACATTTGCCATACTGGGTAGCTGAGTGGCATAGAAGTGAAATTTCCTTCCCCACAAATTAGCCAATATTTGTAGAGCCCTTGTTCCCAAAGAGAGACTTCCAAAGGAAGAGCACCTATGACAAACTCAGCTTGTATTTTCACTTGTGTTCTCAAGCTTGTTAAGTTTCACAACTGCACATGGAAACACAGTTGGGAAAGTTTGACAATCACAGCCTTCTCCTTTAATATCAACAAAAGGCAGAACCAGCTGGGAGTTAAAAGACCTCTCTAAGCATTTCTGCACAGACATTCAGTGGCTAGTGGCTGAACAAGATTTAACGAGTTAAGCATTTCCTTTTTTTACCGAAAAGCTGACTCTGCATGCCACTTTTACAAGTGCTGGTTAAACTACTTAAGTTCCCATACATTATCAAGTTATAAATGACTTGCAATTTAACCCCCCGCCTTTTTTTTTTAATTACTTGAAGATCTGTTTCAAAATCAATATGGAGGGTACAGATTTGTTTTATGATAATAAGAAACTTTTGTAGAAAACCACTTATCTGGTATAGCTGGTCTGTCAGATAATCTATGTGAACCTGGATGTGCACATTTGAAGGTAAAAGATTCTCAAACCACAAACGGTGTCATGTTGGAGAAATATACCTAACAACTCTAATTTTGGCCACTCTACAGCCATTACATCAGAACTGGCAACAGGGAGCTGCTGGACAAGCCACTTCAATATAGTATTTAGCATAAATACAAGTAAAGTATCTTAGTGTCAATCATTCTTTCAGTTTTCCATAACCTACACATCTACTAAGCAGTGCAGACAAGAGTTACTCTGAAAGAAGACTCCACATCCGAAAAAGGCCCTCATAAGCTTGCTGGACTGGCCTAAGACAGCTTCCCTGCATACATCAATTTTCATTCATGATTTTTCAAACTTCCCATGCTACAAGCCATTTCCATATTCAATTCTATTGATGCAAGAGTTTTACTAGCTATCCCTCTGTTTTGAACTGCTTCATTTTATGTAAAATAGTTCATTCCATGAAACAGTCAGAAAATTACTCCAAAACCCAGAAATTACAACATTTATTTCAGCTACAGAAAACTGAGACTATTAATACCTCACTGCAATGAATATTAATTTATTTGAGCAGTCACCTCTGATGAGAAAGAACAAAGTTCAAGTTCTTGGTTTAAAGCAAGTAAAGCAAGGAGTTTAAGCTGGTTCTATGTGTTCAAGAGAAATAGTCTAACAGTGAATGACAAGATATACAGATACATACATATATCGAGAGAAATACAGGTACATTTAGCAGACACCGAGAAAAACTCTCAATTCCCTTCTCACAAAAAAATGTATGGCTTCAATAAATTGCTTTTTACTGATATAAAAACAAACAAAAAAAGGTTTTACTATTATTTGCTTTTACATCTGCTATTGGAGAGCTTAAAATCACATGTATTTTATTGCCCACTCCTCATTTTCTTTCATTTCCTTGGGTAAATAATTCCAATCTTTTCATTCCCTTGAAAAGCTCTGCCATATCCCTCATATCAAACTCTTTACAATACTGTGATTTATCTCTTTTAAACTAATTGACAGTTAATAATGCACTTTGAATAGCGGATAAGAATTAATGAATTTATATACAATGGCAGTTCCTTCTCTGTTTTTTTCCTCCACTTCTGATTATAGCTATAATTTGGATAACAGTACCTTATCAAACTGTAATAATGCTCAAATTTCTTTTTTTTTTTTTGTTATATTAATACTGTTAATTTAGAAACTCTTCAGACATATAAATGGAAACTTATTTCTGCTTCCAAAACACACTGGTTTGCATATACCAAAAAGCAATTTTACATGTCATCCTGCTGTCCTTTCACAAAGCTTGCTTGGACTTCTCAGGTCACCTTTCCAATATTTGTGAATTCGATTAAATTGTTTTAAATCCTTAGTAAATAATTCTACTTTATGAATTAAATTCTACAGATGACTAATAAAATACATTGAACAGCTCCTGTTCAATATTTAGGAGAAAAAAATAAGTCTCTTATAAGTTAATATTTCTGTTAATTTCTCTCAGAGATTTTTGTGATCCATGAAAATATTTTACATCTCATATCATGACTTTTTCATTTAATACCTTGGTGTGAGGAACCTTCAGTTACACCTTTTAAAAGTGTATGCAAACTAGAACTATATTAAAATTTAAATCACTATGTTACTATTGCAACCAAAACTCCTGGTAGATTAGTGAGACACATTTGTCATTGCAGAAGCAGTACCAACTACTTGTGATTTCAGTGATTTTAGTTAGTACTACTGAGTCTACCATCAGTCTTTGTTGTCATCACATACTTTTATCTACAGGCAGTTGTGATTGTAAAGGATGAGAATTACGTGTGCGTGTTTTTTCATTAAGCGCACCCAACAATTTCCAGAGCTGTTCCCTACACAAACTTTATGAGACCACTTGCAGAGTATTGGAAACTCTCCTTCAGTAACTTAAAATCTATTGACCAATTTTCTACCAAATTTGTTTTTGAAAACAAGAGACAAATAGAGAACAGATACTCTATTAATACTTCCAGAAAATGAATACAGCTTACTACAGAGCAGAAAAGGAGGGGAAAAGACAGTACAAATGCCTTAGCTACAAAAAAATCCTTTCAAGAAAATTTAATGCCTTTTATTATATGCCAAAAACCTACACCTGGCTTTAGAATAGACTCCCATTTTCTAGTAAGTTTTAAATGTCATACTGCTAGGGCATGTATAATATTTTACTTCTGCATGGAATCAGCTGTCATAAGACTAAATTCATGTGGCAACCATAGCATCTAACTGAAACGTCAACCAGGAAAAAGGTATAAACTAATTTTAAATTATCCATTATTTCTGCTTTTTGTTAAGTGGTTTGCTAAACTGTAACTACAGTTGTTTGTTATTCTGTAGTTCTTTGAATGTATAAGGTAATTTATTACACCAACAGACTAGTATAAACAAGCTGTCAATCTATCTTCCCCCAAAAATATAGGCACGTATTTTCAGAAGTGTATACACCTTTGATGATATTTTCTGTCCTTTAACTGATTAAAAAAACCCAACATTTTTCAGAGAATTAAGAAAACCAATATAAATTTGTAATTATGCTAATCAAGTTTATATTCCCGGAAGTCTATAATTAGTTTTGCTGCCTCTTCGACACAGTGCTCATACAGCACGAGCTGTAAGATGCAGTTCACAGCACTGCATATGTAGCTGAGTAGTTCGAAGAAGCCACACAGCTTCCGTCCTCTAGGAAAGAGGTGGCTCTGCAACAAATATTATTTAGTTTGCAAAGTCATCTGAAGTAAGTACAACAGTCTAAGTTGTTCCAGTCTTATCCCATAACATTCTTTCTTTGAAACCACACCTTGTAAACATGAAATACATAGCATGTAATCTGTGTCAGACAACCTCAAGATTCCTTCCAAAAAACTTAAAGAGAGTGATTCACAGATGTACTGGAACAGAGAACTCTTTTTGCAATCTGGTGCCTTGGTATCTTTCAGAATCCGGGACACAGTCCAAAATAACAAAAACTAGAAAAGAGGTATTATCATCCTTGCAGCAGTCAGAGGCTCCAAGGTGGTAGAAATAGCTGAGTGTGAGTTATAAAATGTGCTTCAGTCTCCAAGCAGCTAAAATAGAGTACACTGAGATGCATCAGACACACAAGCAGGTGCTTATAAAAGGGCCCAATCCAAATGCAGCAGGAGTAACCTGATAAGACTTTACATCATGATACCTTTTCTCAGCAGCCAAAAGCATATGAACAAAGGCAAAACCCCCTAGTTTTCTTTCAAATGCTGTATTTCCCACAGACAATAGAACTTCATATTTTAGTTCAATCCTCTGTCTGATAAGTATCATGCTTTTTTTTTTCCCCTTTCCTCCAAACTGCAGACTTACAGGTCTTGGTGGATAAGAAGTGAGTGTATATGCAAGTGGATTGATAGCATTTAAGAGTATTAAAAACATAGAGAAAAAAAAACAGAATAAGCAGGATTATATGCATCATTTTCTGTGAGGAAGAAAAACCAGCCAAAAGCACATCCATCATGGGAAGCAACAAAAAAAAACTACGAAAAAGTAAGTAAAGGGAAAGAAAGTAGGATAGAATACATTAAAAGTAGAGAGAAGCAGATTTTATGATCAACTATAGGAAAGAAAAAGACTGATGTGAAGGAAAATTTGTAAAATGTTGAGTTAAAATTTAATATATTGTACCCCAAATTGTGAAGCAAATTAGTCTCAAACAGGAAATGCGATGGGTGTTTCTCCACTTGGAAACTGGCTGGCTGAATCCAATCAAATTTGTCAGAGGTGCAGAATTCTCAAAGACACCTATAAAATGCTAAGCTCATGAAATCAAGATGCTGTGATTGTCCTGACCAAGGGAAAGGATTCAGAATGCATTAACACCCTGCTGGACATTAGACAATCCACAAAAGGATGAGACTGTACAAAAAAAAAAATTCCATTAGAGCTTACAACCACTCTCAAGATTCAAAAAAAAAAACAACAAAAAAACCCAAAAAACAAAAAAACAACCCTGAACAAACACACACGCACAAAAAAAAAAGAAGGAATAATGGTAAAAGTCAGGCTTCTACTGCTCAAGGAACCACTCTCTTTTAAAGCACTTCTTTCTCTTTCCTTTTACCAGGAAAAAAGACATAGTAATACTTGGTATAGTATTTACCACTAGGAGTAATAAGAAACAGGTGTTAAAAGGCCCTCTTGACATGTAAAAGTGCTGTACAAAGGGAGATAGTTTTACCTTCCTTTAGAAAATTAAAGCAAGAGAAGCAAAGGGACTGCAAGGCAAAGCAGCAGTGAAAAAGCTGGATGGAAAGCAAAGCCAAGCAATGCAGAACACCTTCCACCCACTACTTCAGTCTGCCTCGGAATCAGCAGCATTCAATGCATAACATAACACATTTTGTGGAACTCAGTTAAAAGAGAGCATACAGCATACAGTAATCAATGAGTAGAGCCTTTTATAAAAGCTGTATCATTCTTTCCATTTGTTTTATACCAATCAACCCCTTCTTGAAATTACAAATACGTGGCTGATAGTCAAGATGAGCCAGTGTATTAGCTCAACACAAATGACCAGCAGCAACTCCTCAGCTTTTTTGACAAAACCAGATTTTAGATCATGGTGTATATTAGCCTATGACTATGCTACACTTTTAAAGCATAGTCAAGCCAGTTTTTCACACCCAGAAATGACATTGGCTTGCTTAATGAAAATTAATCTTCACTACTATTTAAGCAACGAGAAACTTCAGACAGTATTGTCCTGAATGCCTTCTCACGAATTTGCTTATCTACTACTGCTAGTACCAGAAAGGCAGCTAATTTAAACCAGGAAGTGATTTTTGTAGGTTCTACAACAAAAGCATCTATAATCCCAGATGATTACCTTTCACTGGCAAGCAACCTCGGATGCTTGGACACAACACAGTTGAACATACTTAAGTTGACTACCAAAGCTTTGTGAATCAAACATTTAACATTCAAGGATAACAAAGCAGAACTACTTTAATTATTTTCAACATAGTCTTCCAGAATATCACAAACCGGTTGCAGAAATAGACCTCAAAATTTTTCACTTTTCAGGAAGCACATCTTTCAACTTCAGACAATACCTACGATCTGCATGCCAAGAGAAAAAGGAATGCAGTCACATGGAATCAGTTACCAATTATGGCCAATAAGCCAATCGACTGCAGTGGAAGAACCACTTTTGATATTAATAAGCAGTGATTCACATGAAGCATCATATAGCTTTCCTTACTTATGGATTCATCATCCATAGATTTAAGATGAAAAAGTCAGCTTATTACCATATGAAATGCTAGTTCAATGTAGCATATTTCAGCTGTTGGACATGCAAACAAAAGGTCTTGGTATTGAAATGTGTGGGACTTTTACCTAAAATCCTGATTCTAGCATACTAAGACATAGCATACCTATGTCTAACAGAACAGATCTTAATGCAGCACCTCGCTTCTCTCCATGCTACCAACACTTTCTATATGCCCTCTACGCTTATTCTATCCTTTTTTAAAAAACAAATGAAACCAAGTGATACCTCCTCAAGCTAAGAAAACAAATGTTTCAAACCGTGACTGCTGAAAAGGGTAGGAAATCCAAAGTAGAGCATTTAATCAGATTAACTGCCACTGTGTCACAATTAGATGTCACTGTGTGCTCACTTTAATTCTGAGAGCACATGCAGCTCAAAGGGAAGTCATGGCACTGTACGGCTCCAGGTGCAAGCGAGTGCAATGCACACACCTGGCGTTACAGCCAGCCCTTGGCCGGCGCTCCGTACTTCCCACTCCTGCTGTCCGCGGGCGCGCAGGAAGGCGTTCGGGAGCGAGCTGGGAGAAGTTGGAACCTACGCGCTTCTCCTCGCTGCCGGCCATCCCCCGCGATCTCCAAGCCCTCCTAACAATGGTAGCAGTGTTCCAGCGGGCAGCTTTGCCCTGGAATCGGACCGAATCCCCTTGCGCTCCGACCACCAGTCCCGCCGCCCGTCCGCACCTCTGCCCTGGCCAGCCCCGGTCCCCGCGGCGGGGACGGGCGAGAGAGAACGGGAGGGGAGAGGAGGGGAGGGGGCGCCTCTCCCCGCACCTGGCGGCGGTGACGTCACCCCGCCGCCCCCCGCCCGCTGACCCCGGCCCCGCTCCACCGCACCTTCCCCGCCGGCCGATCCCGCCGCCGCGCCGGCCGCGGGCACACGGGGCGGCCGGGAGCAGGAGAAGGCGAGGGAAGCGCCGTGCTCCGGCACAAGTGCGGCCCCCTCCCTTCCTTCGCCTCGCAACACGCCCCCCTCATGCCCCTGCCCGCGGGGGCGGCG